>JALMGJ010000005.1:28287500-28795000 GCA_023362775.1 Charina bottae
AGAACAGGCATTCCCTCTCATCCTACTTACAGTATATTGCTATAAACACTTTTTTTCCCTTTAACAAATAGTACTTCAAAAGCACCATAACAATAGCCCAGAAATTACACTTTACTAATCTCAGTCTAAGGGAAATAACTTTCTAAGATGTTCTCTGTATGTGTTTCTCTTCAACAGCTTCAAAGTAAATCAGAGAGATTTAGAGATTTTTACCAAATATTGGAATGTCATTTCAGCCTTTCATGTGGGTGGGCACAAGGACAGCACTTAGGTAATCAATATTTCTAACACATGGACATAACTGATTATGACCCTAATCAGTACCACTATTTTTTGAAGGTCTTGGTGCTTTTGGACCTTCACAGAAGT
Organism: Charina bottae; assembly: GCA_023362775.1. NCBI lineage: Eukaryota > Metazoa > Chordata > Lepidosauria > Squamata > Charinaidae > Charina > Charina bottae. The sequence goes on from JALMGJ010000005.1 coordinate 28,287,870, forward strand.
CCAATTTGGGGTTGATATTTCAGTGTAGAATCAAGATATGGAGGAGAAAGACAAGGTCCAATTGTCTTGCTGTTGCTCCCCATGTGTCTGTAATCAAGCTTGTAAGAACTGTAATTTTGGGATCAACAGTTTCAATAGTATCACTCCCTTGTAACAGATACTAAACAATGTTTAAGAATTCTGATATATGTGGTGCATGTTCCTTTCAAGTCATCTCTCTCTGTGTCTCTCTCTGTCTCTCTCTGTCTCTCTCTGTCTCTCTCTCTCTCTGTGCGCATGCAGAAAAAGTGAAAATGTTCCATTGCTGCGTTAAAGAATGTGGCTAATATCTCCCATATAAAGTACAATCTTTTTCATAACATAGTGGAGGAGATGAATTGGAATCATAACTTTTTCAGAAAGGATTTTTTCCCACATTAGATAAGCTTGACCTTTGAAATGGGGGAGAGGAGGCTGACTCCCTCAGCAGCCTTTAGCTCTCTTTGCTAACAAAAGTGGTGGCATTCACAAAAATGATGTACTAATGTCATTCATAAATGGAAAATCAACAGCAATCAGATTTGGCAAATTAGGACCTTTAAAAACTTAGGAATTATGTTTCAATCCTCTAATACCTGCAAGGAGGAGGAGGAGGAGGAGGAGGAGGAGGAGGAGGAGGAGGAGGAGGACTATTTCATTTGTGCACAAAATAAAATTCCAATGCAATCATTAGATTTGCCAACCACCATGGAAATCATTATTTTCCCACTGCAATTACACTTTTCAGAGCCCAAGTGCTGAGCCTATGAATTTATGGACACAAATTTGTGCTTATAAAAATGTAAGGGTAATTCAATCTAAGTTGTTGAGAGCAATGCTTTGTGTCCCTCGCTGCATTTCAGATGCAAACTTGATCTAGGTTGTCTATCACTAGAGGTTTTGTTGACTGAAATACTGGCTAAAATTAATTTTGGGGGAGAGATCTTTATCTCAGTTAATCCCTGTCAACAAGTTTGACTCCTAGTGGGAAAAAAGAGCCTAGCTTCAGTCTTGTCTTATTGTGGATTTTCAGTTCAATCACTGATAATACTAGGGTCCAAGAGGGTCTTAGGGATGATCAGGCAACATACCCAGGGTCTAGATTTATAGAAGGACAGGAGCAGAATTTCTCAGTCATCAGCCTTTGGAGCAGGGTTTTTCTATTCCTAAATATGAATACAACTTTCTTTCTGTCCCTCACCAAAGAGCTTTTACCCTTCCTGGCTTAATGATTTGCAAACTATTCCCTGGAAGGGAGATATAGCAACATTCCCTTTCAGGGCTAAATCTGTCACTGCCTAGAGGGTGTTGCTGACAGTTATGAAGTCCTCTCTATTGTGCTATACATGGCACTCTGAATTAGTATCACTCCGTCCTTGTACAATGTTACAACCATACAGGTAGACCTTGTTTAGCAACCACAATTGGGACTGACAACGTGGTCATTAAGCAAAGCATTTGCTAAGTGAAACTGTGATTGTGCTTACAAATGCATTTCAGCTTTCCTCTGTTTTACCGACAGTGCATGTACATTGATGTTTTATCCTGTTTTAATCTATTTTATTGTAAACCGTCCAGAGTTCCCCGTTGGGGGAGATGGACGGTTATATAAATTTAAATAAATAAATAAAATAAAATGTGCAGTGCAGAACACCAGAAAAAGGAAACAGATCATCTATACAGCATCTTCCAGCAAAATGGATACCCATGCAACTTTATCAAAAAGTGCCTGGCTACACAACCCACTACAACACAACCAACAGAACCTATGAAAAGGATAACACTGCCATACATCAGAAACATCTCAGAAACTACCAATAGACTGTTAAAACCACATGGCATCACCGTAGCACATAAACCAACCAAAACCCTTCAGAACATCGTAAGTAAACCAAAAGACCCAGTAGCCCAAGAAGAAAAAACAGGAGTTATCTACAACATACAGTGTAAGGGTTGTAGCAGCCACTATGTAGGACAGACTGGCAGAAGACTAGCAGAGCGCATCCACAAACACCAACTAGCAGTCAGAAGACACGATGAAAACTCCTGAATCTCACAACACATGGACAGACTCAACCATACTTTCAACTGGGAACCTGTGAGCATCTTAAACCAAGCCAAATCCAAAAATGCTATAGAATTCCTGGAAGCTTGGCACTCAGACAAAGCAACCATCAACAGACACATAGAGGTAAACAATAGTTACATACCATTCATAAGAGACAATAGAAAAGCCAAAAGAACAGAACACCTCCTTGCTAGCAATCAATACCCAGATATGCAAAGATTAACACCAAGATTAGCACCAGAAGAACAATCAAAGAGCACAGTATACCCTAATCAAGGAACTATTAACTCAGTCAATCAACCAAGCAGCAAACAACAGCCCAATCAGGGAACTCCTAAGGGGAGAACAACACCTCCACCAACACAAGCAGGACAAGCCATGGTATATAAACATAGAGCAAGTCCCACTCCTTTTTCACACTGAAGGTGTTGCCTAGTCTGGCAATGAAATGTCTGCAAGAAAACAACAAAGCTCAGAGAGTACCAAGGACTCCAGAGATGAAATTAAATCTCCATTCATTATAAACCAATAATTTTGGTCTATAGACGATCAGCTAATTATTAATGGTCCATTGTCATGATTTCTACCTACCAAAACAGTAAAATAAAATGAATGCTTCTTACATCACAATGGTATATTTAACAGTACCCATTGTAGTGTATGCTGCAGGTTTTAATGAATGGAACAGAACCTCCCACTCTCCACACATTACACTCTTATTATTTTTCTTGTTTTCTAAAATTGCTTTTTTTCTAATTTCAAAACAACAAACTTACAAGTAATATTAATTTGGATAGTTCCTTCAAAAATCTTGGAGTGCCTGAGAAAAAGAACCTTGTTAATTTTATGGCATTTCAATTAAATAGGCCAGTGTTATCATAGATGCTCTTCAAATGTTTTCTCTACCCTTCCTCCCATCAATTAACTAGTAGTGTCTTATATGTGGCAAGGAAACAGGAAATAGTAACATGCTTCCTCTGAGGCAAGGAGGAGCAATAGTGGCTCTAAAGCTATAATCATTCATTCCAGGCAGCCCTTTTCACTGTCTGATTGGCAAGACCAGACAATGCTTAATGTTCCTATTTACTGCTAGTGGTCTCTCTTTCTCCCTTTGATAGGTGAGTTCTCTTCTTTCCCTACCCCTCCACCTTTGGCATGCCTGCTGTGTATTGCAAAGCATTCAGACCTTCTTTTCGCCCCTCCAAGCATACCTGATTTAACACAAACATTTGCCTTCCTGTGCCTTTATCCCATTAATTGCTCTTTGAGCCTTAGTTTACTTATTTGTCTTTTAACCATGCCAGTTGGAAACAATTCCAATGTCTCAACTGGTCCAGCTATTGGTGGCATGTTATACATTTGGAGCTCTTCATACTTTCTCTGTTAACATTTTACCAGCTGGCTTTGTCAAAGGAAGAGCAGAGCCTTAAAAATCCAATCTGGCTGTACTTTTAATACACACTTAACTCAGAGTCTCTGAATTAAGCTAATCACAATTTCGAACTACTTCACTTCTTTGTATCTAAATACCTATAACAAACTTTTCCTTTGTGTTCCAGGGGCCTTGAATTAAGGACACAGAACAGCAGAAGCAACATTTTATTTTTGCCTATTCGGTGAATTTCATCTGTAACTTTTGATTCAATTTCCCTTGAACAAAGACTCACTTTGTGGGTTTTATAACCCATTTTCCATGTATGAGCTTCAGTGTGCAAGTGCCATTTATTTATTTATTGTTTGATTTATATCACCGCCCATCTCCCCCCACAAGGGGACTCTGGGAGGTTTATTTATGCACTACTAATGGCAATAGAGGTTTAAAAAAGGTTACTAAACATTCATAAAAGATGCCAGCAATTATACACTTATTTTCCATAGGGAGTCATTATACTGATATCAGTGAAATGGTGTTCAAAAGGATAATGGTATAAAGGAAAACAAATTCAATGCTCTATAATTGTATCATTTTATAATTAATCTTATGATGCAATTGTGATAGCTTTGTTTCCTTTAATTTGTCGTACTTTTCATAGTTCTATGTGGTGAACAGTAGATATTTTTTTCCTCTCTGAAAGTACTATAATCTCCTGAGCTGCTAGTACTTCTCACGCTGACTGATTTTTATTACTCTAGATCAGTGTTTCTCAGTCTTAGCAACTTTAAGATGTGTGGACTTCAATTCCCAGAATTACCCAACCAGCCAGAATCCTGGGAGTTGAAGTCAACACATCTTAAGGTTGCCAAGGTTGAGAAATTGCTCTAAATTATATTTGATAAAATTATTCCGAAATCATGTTCTTAATAGTTACTCCTTGTTTTGTTATATCTTCCTAAATATACCCCTAAGTAAGCAACTAGGGCTCTACATGTACCAAAAATAATTCAGGAGCACTTCAGACCTCACACAAACATTGCACCTCTCAGCTATTTATTAAAAGCAGCTGGACTGATTTTGGCTTAAGCTGTAAAAAAGAAAGTTGCAGCTGTTTTAAGTAGTCAAGTCATTAAAATTAATGTGACTCTTGTAGCAGAGACACCATTATTGAGGCTTACACAGAAATCTGAAAAAAGGAGGGCTATTTTTAATGAATGCAGAGAGGTGCCATGTTCACGGCCAGGTCTGAAGCACTTCTGAATCATTTTTGAAACATATATAGCTCTAAAAGCTACATTCTCAGTTTTCTTCTGACTTGTAAATTAACAAATGTTTTGGATAAATTATGAGTTTTATTTTCAGGAGAGAATTATCATGCAAGAGAGCACATATTTAAAATTTCCACTGCCACTGGATTATTTCCCACAAATTTTGTAACATGACTATAAGCTTATATTTTCCCTAGCCTGGAACTGAGAACAAACTAAAGTCCAACTAGAAACTTGGGGTTATTTACAGAAGAAAAACAACTGGATGAGAAACATTTTCTGCTTGCCTATTATCCTAGAAGATACTACCATCTTACATTAATTTTTATCTAGAAAAGTAAAGATTTGGAAAAATGTTGTTCTCAGATCATTGTAATTTTATAATACAATATAAAACTTTCCCAGCTACTCAAATTCTAATTTTCCATACCTGGTCTACATTTCTAGTTACTTTTTTTTTTTTTTGCCAAGAGCATTTCCATCCCAATATACAGTAATTTTCCCCTTCTTGGCCACACACAATCTTTTGGAAACTACATTTGGGTGTTCTGCTCTCAGAAGACTTATGATGGGATGAATTGCTACTTCTTCCTTTATTCTGCATATTTACCATTTTTCAGTGGAACCAGGGGCTGGGCCAAGTAGTGTGGCTGAGAATGCCAGGACCACAACTGGGGGGGGGGGGGCAAGCAGGGCATGTGCCCCGTGTGCCGCACTGGGGGGTGTGCCAAAATGATGCCCAGGGGTGCCAAAATGACAAAATAACCCATGGGGGGGCGTGGAATCCATATTTGCCCCAGGTGACACAGACCCTAGTTCCATCCCTGGAGAATAAAATAAGTGATCCTGATTCACAGAATGAGAACTTTTTAAAAAGAGAAGGCTCCTGAGAGGGCAGGCTCAGAGATGCATGTTGTTTATGCTGAATTTACTTCTGGGCAATGCTTTATAAGGAGGATTCAGAAAAACTGTAATTTTTCTCACTTGTTTTAGTGAGTATTATCAGAAGACTTAGAAGCCATGTCCTTTGAGGAGAGATTGAGGAACTGGGATGTTTATCCTGGCCAAAACTGATGATTGAAAACATAAGTATGTGGATGGACATCTCCCTGACTGAAATGATAGTCATGCCATTCTAATAAAGATTAGGATTATAGAAAAGGGTATATAAACTGTCAAACAGCAAACTGCAATGTAATAAGTTTGTTGCATCACTTTACAACTATGATCATCCTCTTTATTAATGTGAATCATGTATTTGTCAACAGTATAATTTGAATACAAATAACCACAGCCACATACTCTGTGATGGAATATGAGTGTGTTGATTTCAGATTCTGACAACTCCTATAAGTTTATTACAACATGTAGTCTGCTGAGGAATGCAGGAACCATATTTTGCAAATGTATGATGAGTTCACAAAGAAATGCTTATGTTTATAAACTTCAGACTAGAGATTCAATTTAGTCATATAGAGAATGCTTAATTACACTAACATTGATGCCAAAGAAATGACATTATAAGAACTGTATGAAAAAATATCACTGACATCCTGCTGTGGGGTTGGGGTTTTCTTCCTTCCATAAATAGACAGCGGGATGAGTTATTTAGTGTCTGTGATACTACAAAGATGGGAATGAAACTCTAAGAATATGCTGTAGTTTGCATTCAGTGTAAAGCTACAGTATGTAAGAACAGCACTTTCAAGCTAGCAAAAAATCAGCAAGAAGGCTTTAGAGAATTACAGCATAAATATTCTACAAGAATTTGCCCATCAGCTGGCAGAAAGATGAAAAAGGAATGCAGAGAAAATGAAATGTAGCTTTGAAAGGGACCATATATTCTCAACCACCTTTTCTCTTGCCTGCATCTTTGTTTTTTTCCCCCAAAAGGAGAAACAATGTAGAACTGTTGTAATCTTGTACTACACAGCTGACATTTTTGCTGAAATGAGGAAATGTTTCTTTGAAGAAAAGGAGACATGCAGAACATATGCTGATGGCATAGCATAGAGCTACATTATGAGATTTTCAGGCTTCGCTTATTTAATACTAAAACAGCATAATATAGATAAGATCCAAAGATATACTGAAAATAAATACATTAGCAAAGAACCCTTTGGTTCCTTAAGGATTGTTTTATTCATATGTGGTCCATTTTTAAAAGTTACACGAAATGAATTCCAACTTGAATGTCTCTCAATATCTCCAAGAGATATTGAACATGTATTTTTAAAAGTTCATATCTCAAACTTATATATGGTGCTTCTTTATATATACCTATAATATCTGTTTATATTTAATGACTTATTTCTGTATTGTTTTTGATATTTAAACATTGTGCTGCACTTTTTTACTTTCAATGTTTTGTTGAAACCCTATATGAAAATCCATTTTTTAAAAGTGCATTCCTATACTTACTTACTTGAAAGTAACTGCTGTTACGTCTCAGTAAAAGAACAGATTATTAGGACCATCCTTTCATTTTAAGCACATTCTTAATTGAACCCTGTTTAAATTGTCTTTAAAGTGGTTGTATTTATGGGGCTTATGCCTTAGTATTTAAGATACCAAGGATATGTATCCATTTTTTTTTAATGTTAACACTGACCCTATGAGGGAGGCTAGTAAAAGGTAAAGGCAAAGGTTTTCCCCTGCACAGTTGTGTCTGGCTCTAGGGGGCGGTGCTCATCTCCATTTCTTAGCCGAAGAGCCAGCGCTGTCCGAAGACACTTCCGCGGTCATGTGGCCGGCATGATGCGTGCGGAACGCTGTTACCATCCCACTGAAGTGGTCCCATTGAAGTGGTACCTATTTATCTACATGCATTTGCATGCTTTTGAATTGTTAGGTTGGCAAGAGCTGGGGCGAGTGCAGGAGCTCACTCCGGCACGTGGCACTCGGGTCTCGAACCACCAACCTTCCAATTGACAAGCCTGGCATCTTAACCACTGAGCCATCACACCCCCATGAGGGAGGCTAGTAGTGTTATTTTCTAAGTAGAGATGAAAGTAAAATATTAATGCAGGAAGTTGCTGGCTCATTACATTATGACCATCACATGACATTGTTTTTTCCTGTTTTTCAAGCACAGAAGGCATGCAATTATCAACATATAGGCATGGTAGTAGCTATTGAGATTCTTCCAGTGTTTTCCTGCTGACTCTACAATCTTACAGATTGTTGCCTTACATCCCCCCCTACATCTTATTTAATGATTTAATCTGTGACCTTTCACAAGCCAATTTTGGTGCTGATCATTTACTTCTGTCTTTGATGGATATTAGAAGAACTCTGCCAGAGGTTTTATGAGATGTTACTTAATTAGCTGGCATGGTGAAGCAGTTCCATCCTTCAAATCAAACATCAGAGTTCACCACTGACAGTGTTTCTTTAGAGTGATGGGAGAAAAGCAATAAAAACTCATCAGAGCCCTGTAAGTGTAAAGTATATCCATGATGGTTCAAAGTGTATGGAATCATTTTATCCTGCCTGTGATTAGTATAAAAATATAATATTTATTTATTAGATTCATATCCCACCTCTCCCTCAGGAGCTCATATACCAAACCACAGACACAATATGACTGTAAAATAAGTCGAATGTTTGTTATTAACACAGCAGTGCTTCACTTCAGAGGGAAAAAAAAACAAGAACAGAAAGAAGAGCTAGTGTCACACTGGATACATTTTCTTTTACCTGTCTTGTTTACTCATTTGTGTTTTCCCCATTCATTAATCAAAGTTTAAGACAAGAACAAACCTTTGCAAGTGGTGATAGAGCACTCATGGCCTGATTCACACATCTCATAGAAAATGAATAATCAAAGGCTCTCCTCAGTGGTTTTGAGTGTCCTTTGTAGTTTGTGAAGTTTTGAGGTTTTGGTGGAGAGGGAGGGGATTAACACAACTATGTTCAAGGTTGGGCCATGATGCCCTCAGCTATTATTGCTCACTTCTGGCTCCTGCCAATGAAGAATAAGTAAGTAAGAACAAAACATTCAGTGACAGTGGATTAAAATCCAAAGCAGTCATTTTGCTCAGATGTGGTTTGACACTGATACTGTTTCCAAATAGAAGAAAATGGCTATCTTATTACAGCTTTGTCCAAGGGACAAAGCAAATTGCCACAGACCTCCATAGAAGGGGGACTTGATCCAAAATATGGTTCATTGTTTCAAATGATCAGACAAATCAATACTTTTCATTCAAGGCAGGAGCATTAAACTGTTAAATGTAATTCCAAGTCATTTCAGTGGGGAAAAGAATTATATTGACAAATGATGCTGTGGAAAGACAATGGCAAGAAGAGGGCAAGCATATAACAAGACCTCTTTCAGTCTTAAAAATGTTGGAGGTCCCAGCAAATCAGCATGCCTCATTAACATATGAGAAGTTCATTCTAGGATGACTGTGCTTCTGGAGGAAGCTGTTTGTTGCTCCTCCCACTCCCCCCCCCTCTGCCTTTTGCCACCATTGAAGGAGCATGCGGCTGCTGAGCTCTTTTCCATCGAGAGGCCATGCCTAGGCCTCAACTCCAGAAGCTTTCCCCTTTCTCCATGCAGCTCTTGGCAGCAATGAGGGCCAAGGGTAAACAGTGTAGAGAAACACAGAAGAAGAAGAATCATTCCTAACAGAATGGATGTAACTGAACTGGACCAAATAAAAGTAAGAACTCTTTTGAAACTACTTTGTATAAGCGTGTAATTCTATATGCTTGGGTGGGCTAAGTGCTTAAGATCAATAACCTATATTTCTCTAACGTGCTCATTAATGCTATTTTGAATAAAACTCCTTTCTGTGTGTGCTTATTGCTCCGCCGCACCAAGCTCTGCTCCATTCAGTGGTCCTAGCAGTCCACTAATGGGACTCTGATTAAGGGGCAGAAATAAGTTGGACCTAACCATTATATAAGTAAAGAAAGACCAAGTCCTTTATATGTCTGAAATATTGCAGGTGTCTTCACTCTAACAGCAGATAACTCCAAAGCTAAGGCTGAGCAGCTTTTACAACAGTGGATGGACTAATAATACCAAACATCAACATGATACTTCTTGTTATTCTGTTTATTTAATGAATTTATTGTGATATATTCCTAAATTAGGGAGCCAGTTTGGTGTAGTGGTTAAGGCATCAGGCTAGAAACCAGGAGAATGTGAGTTCTAATCCTTCCTTAGGCACAAGGCCAGCTGGGTAACCTTGGGCCAGTCACTCTCTGTCAACCCTAAGAAGAAGGCAATGGCAAACCACTTCTGAAAAACCTTGCCAAGAAAACTGCAGGGACTTGTGCACCAGTCTCTGAGAATTGAACACAATTGAATGGATAAAAAAAAATCCTAAATTGAGTTGTGTTTAACAACAGTTTACTGCAATAAAAAATGCTGAAAAAAATTCTGGGAACTGAGGGGGAAAAGAAAGGCCACCATAAAACTTCTTAGATTGATATTTTATTGTTCCTTGATTTGCTTGTCTATCTTGCTCTTCCCAATCTGACCTATAGCTCATTCTTCTTGCTGCTATTGCTTTAATTTGCTTGCTTATTTTTCATAGTTGCGCAGTTTGATTTTGTGATATTGTTTGTGTTCTATTTTTCTTAGATTTAAAATTGACTATACAGGAAGTCTGATTAAAATCAATAAACAAACCACAAACTAAGCAGAAACTGGATATAAGGAACTTTAGACCAATAGTGGAAGTCTCAAAGATAAAGGAACAGCTTTGTATGCAAAAGTCCCATATCTAGTCCTTGTCATCTCCAGGCAGGATTAGAAAAGTCTCTTGTATGAAATGTTATTGCCAGATAGTGAAACTGGTATTGATGAGTTCACAAACTGAGCCACAGTATCTTGAACCAATAAACTACCATTGGCTTGATTCTTACAACACCCCAAACTAGAAACCTTGACTTATGAATCATAGTGACTGGGTTCACAAAACACCCTAAACCAGATAAATGTTTGGCTTGGTGCAAAATGCAAATCCAGCCATTGTCTTAATTACGATAGCCTGACTTAATGAAAATCAGTTTCAAACAAATTTGGGAACATACAGTAACAAATTTGCTCAGAGTTCATCTATCAGATTTGCAAGAAGTAATAATAAAATGGATTAGATGTGCTTTTTTTTGTGATTATAGGAGCGGTTCAGGCTCAGAAGAAAGGATCATGAAATGGGTTTTCTCTTAAAAATAGAGATGAACACACAGATAGATCGAAATCTTTCTAGAATCCTGTGATTCTATCAACAATTTAAAAATGCTTTGATAATGACAATTTCACTAGTTTGCAGGATAATACACAGCATGTTTTATCAATGTCTGTCACATCAAGAGGTAACAGGAACGAAGGTTTTATAATAAGAATCTTCACAACGACCAAACACAATGGGTGGCATCATTTACATACCAGATCAAAGACTGCATGACTACTGGCTTTTTGTGCATTCGTATCATTAGCAGTAGTTAACTGAAATTAAGATGTCATGGGCTTCAACATAAAATGCCATCCAAAATGAAAAGAAATGTCCTACTTCACAATTTGGCTGTGCAGATAGAGGCATAAAGCTGGACATTCAGTGTAAAATAAACATAGGCACAGAGAGGAAAGGAATGAACTGTCTAAACCATCATAGCTCTTTTCCCATGCTGCAGGGTTTTTTTTCCCCTATGCCATCCTATTCTACAAGTGAGATGGCTTTTTCTTTGCATATATGTTTAGGAAGCATTTAATTATGATCCATGAATTTGCAGATGTTAATGTTCCTAATCATTTCACTCTGAAGAATGTTTTATTCCCCAAGCAGACATGGTATCAATACCTAGCTCAATTTGGCAATTGGCAGAGCCCATGGGAACTGGATCACTCATGGTTGTTAGTGTTCATGTATTTCTTTTTAAGTAACAGCAGTCACACAGCTACGGGAGTCATCGAAGGTAGCTAGCAGTCATTTTCCCTTAGGCCACACCAGTGTTCTAGAGAAATGTTGGAGAATACTGCAGTTGTTTCATTAAGAATAATAGTAGACTGAGAGCCATCTCCTGACCTGGTGTGATTTCTGGGGAGCACTCAGCCTGGTGATGAGAGAGAACCACACATTTCTTGGCACATTGCAGACATACTAAATGGTGCACACACCACCATTCAAATATGAAAGAAAACCTGAAGAATAGTCTTCCAGACTGCTAGTTAACTAGCAAGACATTAATTATGCAGTGTCTTTAAATATTGCCTATCACTCTGTCTCCGTTCATCTGCGTGTCGACACTTAATTGAGAATTTGCAGGTTGGATACCAAAGAAAGAGAACACCAAGAGAGACGCCAGGATGGTGCTAAATCTTAAAAAAGGTTTATTAAGAAATTGCCCCTAAATACTTACAGTATCAGGAGGATATGACCCCAAACAGCCAGGTGAGCCCAAAAGGGTGGGGAAGGTTCATGTTCCGGAACAAGACTCACCAGGAAGCTGGGAAAAAGGGATAGATCTTACAGCCCTTTCCCCCACTCCCCTGCCCTTTGGAATCCTCACCTCAGTTCTGGGATAACTAGCAAGGGGAAATTAATGCTTGTATTTACATCCATTGAAGAGGAAGAGATTACAAGAAAGTAAGCAAGTACACAATGGGGGAACACACATTGAAGGGAATGCCTTCGAGTACACAATGAGGGGAACAGACATTGAAAGGAATGCCTTGGCGCAGGCTGCTTGCTTAGCATGCTGGCGGCTGCAAGCTGGGAGCCACTTAAGAAGGCCTTTAGGGTGAAACTGATTAGGGTCTTTGTCAACTTCAGATAGCAGCACAAGATGGCCAAGGGTGCTAATTAAACTGTGGCTAGCACCTTTTAGGGAAGTGCTGCGCTGTAAAGAAAAGCAGTTCAGGAAGAGATAGCTTGTTTAAACAAGATATCTTGTTTCTGCAAGGGCAGTTTCACAGGTTCTTTTTATACCCAAGGTTTGATTGTTTCAGGCTCAAAATGAAGTCCCCAAAGGCACCACACTCTACAACACTTAGAGTTTTTATATCTCCCCTTATAGGTTGGAGAGGTGTTTTTATATTAAATAAACTATTTACAGTATAAAAGTGTGTACTTATATGACTATGTGACTAGCTAATATCTAACAATCCTAGCTTATAACTAACCTTATCTTACTAATGGAATTATACTATACAACATTCTTCTACCCTTATCTTACTATATTCTATACAACTACTTCTATCCTATACTAATACACATATAATCTAACTATACTTATTTCACTACTACTAGTACTAGCCTACTGCTACTATAGCTAGTATAGAGAGCTTCTGTTATTGGGCAGTTTGCACACACTTGCCCCTCCTCACTCATTTGCTGCAGGACTTTGCTTTGTCGTGTTGTTTCCTCTGGACCTCCCAAGTCTCTGTGGGGGGGAAAAAACACTTCTCTATTCCTTTGGTTGCTTTACTTTCTTTCTGGCTGGCTGCTGCTGCAAAATCTCATGTTTCCTCTTGCCTCCTCTCCTCCCAACTGTTACAAAGCTAAGGCTTTTTATCAGCCACTCTCCCGTCCTGACGCTGATAGGAGGTTTGAAATAGGAGAGAGGGAGGCGGCACAGGTGCCTGTGATTACCCCTGCAGCCTGCTGTCCCACAGGGGGGAAATTCGGCAAAGGTGAAAAGGGTAAAAGGTGAAAAATACAAGTTATGCAGTCAACAGAGGACACACTCAAGTGTGAAGGACATCTGGTAATATGCAGATAATTGGTCATTGCTCATATCCAGCTGACCAATAGGAGAGTGCAAGTTAAATACTCATTATCCAGACACTGTCCACTCCATCGGCTACTGCAAATACTGTGGGGAAAGCAAGTCTTTGGGTAGCATCTATGGTTGGCTCCAGGATGGGAGAGGACCATGATATACCAGCTGTCTGGATGTTGTTGTAAAGAAAGAAGGATTGTGTGTCCTAGTAAGAATCCTGAACAAAATTAATTTTCAGAAAATTGATGCATTTTGCATGCACATCCTTTCATATATTTACCTGTTGCTTGCATAGCAATATTTTGAAAACTGAAATAAAAGTAAAGCAATCCATCACCTACAAGTTACACTCATGAACACTCATGAACTTCTTTAGTGGTTCATATAACTCTGATCAAAACACAGCTCTCAATAGGAATAGGAACATTACTTCTCTGGCATTTTGTATCCGAAATTATAATGTAGATTCATGTATTTTTAGTGCATCTATCACACACTAGCTTGATTTACTTATATTAATACATGGCTTGTTGTGGGTGCCTATCACACACTATGACAAAATCAAACAACTAATATTTTGGATTAATGCTGTGAGTACATCTAGCTATTCTTTGTAAGTAGAGAGCTGTGGAAGGTTCTGCTTACAGGTGGCTCTGTGGGGTACAGATGTTAAACTTAAGTGTGAACTGATGACTTGTTTAACAACACAAGGAAGCTTCCTTGCACCATTAAGCCATGACACCTTTTGACTCTTATATACAGTATATTTTCATGTCATCTATACTTATTGATCTGAATTAGACCAGCTATGTTGGAGGACATACCATTTCTGCTTTATCTGGTTCTGCCATCAAGTGCAACAGATGTCACAGCTGGATATTCACAGTGGACTGTGAATATCCAGAACAAGCCAGAAAGTAGGGTAGGATGATATATAAAGAAAAGTGTTCTGCTTATAGAATAGGGAAAGAACAAATGTTTTAGAGTAATATTATCATGCAACTATTTTATTATCTATTCAGTCCTAACTTAATTTTATTTATTATTTCTCTCCCAACTATTCTTTCAAGCATACTTCTTCACTCTGCTTGTGCCTTTTGTTCTCCTTATTGCTCTTTTATTCTATTATCTGTCAAGCTTGGCATAATTAGAACATCTAAGTCAACATTACCAGCTTACTTGAATTCATTTGACATACTAACTAGCATTTAAAATTTGCATGGCCATGCACTCCTCATCTCTTTTATTGGAGTTCATTATAAGTCATTTATGTATTCCTGAATTGATATCCTAATTATTCTGTATTTGCAGATTTCTCTGATGTTTTCCCCGTCTCTTATTTTATTATATTATTCAAACCATTCAATAAACAAATTTTGGTTTATAAAAGAACAAGGCTTAAATGGATGGGTTGCTAGTGGTAGAATTCCCTGAAAGTTCAAAGCGGGAACCAAATGTTTAACTTCTACTGAACTTGGAGGGTGGGAATAAAAACTCAAAACAAAACGCGGGGGGGGGGGGGGCTAAAGCTATGCATAATGCCTTTTCCAAAGAAACATAATAATATTGTGGCTTACAAAAAAAACGGTTGTGGTTACATTAGCCTTGGTTACTTTATAGCAGCTTCAAAAAGGAACATTATAATTGTCAAAGCAATCTGCACAGAAAAGTATGAAATTAGCAAAATGATTTCTATATTTTTGGAAAAATAAACAGTGGACCTCACTTATACAAAATGAAATTTAAAAACATTTATCTCCCCTCCCTCAAGCATTTACTAAACATATCCCTTCCTTATATTCAGGGCAGCTTCTCATCACCATAGATAATGCCAAAGGAAGGTGCTAGCAGCTTTAGTTTATCCTAATCTAAACCATATATTCTGTTTATTCTATCAGCCAGAGTCCAGAGTGCAGCAGAAAAGCTCACGTTTTGGTTTTGTATGGAAAAGTTTCTAGTGTGGACATAGCTACCTTTGAAATAGCTGGTCAGGAGAAACATCTGAAGCTATAGGCCTACCAATCAAATACGTATTATATTTACACCATAATATTCAGGGATCAGGATGACTGTACAGATATATAGAACAATTTCTCCCTTGAAGATTATGATCCTAAACTGCCAGGGAGACCCAACGGTAATTATGGATTCGCCTGGTTGCAAAGAGTTACAATAACTGTGGTTGCTCAAGACTATTGTAATATGCTTCTGGGTGGGCTATGCTAAAATGGCCAATTATATAACTTAGTTTGTTGTTTATTTGTTCAGTCGCTTCCAACTCTTCATGACTTCATGGACCAGCCCACGCCAGAGCTTCCTGTCAGCCGTCACCATCCCCAGCTCCCCCACGGTCGAGTCCGTCACCTCCAGAATATCATCCATCCATCTTGCCCTTGGTCGGCACCTCTTCCTTTTGCCTTCCACTTTCCCTAGCATCAGCTTCTTCTCCAGGGTATCCTGTCTTCTCATTATGTGGCCAAAGTACTTCAGTTTTGCCTTTAATATCATTCCCTCAAGTGAGCAGTCTGGCTTTATTTCCTGGAGTATGGACTGGTTTGATCTTCTTGCAGTCCAAGGCACTATCAAAATTCTCCTCCAACACCACAGTTCAAAAGCATCTATCTTCCTTCGCTCAGCCTTCCTTATGGTCCAGCTCTCACAGCCATAGGTTACTACAGGGAATACCATTACTTTAACTATGCGGACCTTTGTTGTCAGTTTGATGCCTCTGCTCTTAGCTATTTTATCAAGATTTGCCATTGCTCTCCTCCCAAGAAGTAGACGTCTTCTGATTTCCTGGCTGCAGTCAGCATCTGCAGTAATCTTTGTGCCTAGAAATACAAAGTCTGTCACTGCCTCCACTTTTTCTCCCTCTATTTGCCAGTGATCAATCAAGATGGTTGCCATAATCTTGGTTTTTTTGAGGTTTAACTGCAACCCAGCTATTGCACTTTCTTCTTTCACCTTCGTCATAAGGCTCCTCAACTCCTCCTCGCTTTCAGCCATCAAAGTGGTATCATCTGCATATCTGAGATTGTTAATGTTTCTTCCAGCGATTTTAACTCCAGCCTTGGATTCCTCAAGCCCAGCACGTCGCATGATGTGTTCTGCATACAGGTTGAATAGGTAGGGTGAGAGTATACAGCCCTGCCGTACTCCTTTCCCAATCTTAAACCAGTCCGTTGTTCCGTGCTCTGTTCTTACTGTTGCTAGTTGGTCGTTATACAGATTCCTCAGGAATATAACTTAGTACAGCAATGTAAATACAGACGAGAATAAATGTAGCTGATGCCAAGAACTACAGCCAGCCATCTATCTGGTTCTTCCTATCTATTTCTGCCATAGTGGTGGAAATCTAGGAGAAGTTGCTGATTTTCAAACCTGAGCAGCTTTTGTGAGGTTGTCCAATTGTCAGGGATCTAGGGAGCTGGAATACAGTAATTATCATAATAACTATATGCTGATCCTTCATAACAAGGTTTTGTTGGCAAGCATGAGGAAATTCAACTATGACAGACAAACTCAGGGAATGTGGGATTTTTAATTCACTATACCTTCTGGCTCATTGATATGTATGAAGAACTCTATTTTCATCCAGTATATCTGATCTGCACTCCTAGACTTACTTGTGCACTGCAACCTAATTATCCCCCAATTTTGTACTTGCAGAATATTTTAACATTTCCTGATCAGAAACTTAAAAAAAATTAACAAAATATTGAAATGCACATTTTCATGCAGATTTTTTTTTAAAAAAAGAGGAGATTGCATGATGAAATAAGTGACATAGATAAGAAATGGACCCTACCTACTTCTTATTGTCAGTATATGGCTATGACTGTTATAAACTCCAGTTGGGTGGGAATTACAAAAGAGAACCTTTAAATTATCCACAGATCAAGGAACTTCCTCTTCCTTCAAATTTAATGAAAAAACCCTAGCCTGAACAGTTCTAAAAATTCTATAACTAAATTATCCTGATTTGCACAGATTAAATATAATATCCCATTAAATGCTTTATCTTCTACTTTAAAAAAATATATTTGAATGAAGTTTGAATCCCAGTGATTACATGGGCATCTCCATGTAGTTTTCTTGAAAATATTATGGAAGCGGTTTGACATTGTCTTGTTCCAGGATGTATTTATTTACTTCCAAGTCCTGGGATTTCCAAGTGTTCACCAGAATCAACACTATTTAACTGTTTTTCCCCCTCTATTTTTTTTTGAGATCAAATAAGGTTGGCTGGGTGTTGCCACCCACTGCTAAATGCTCTTAAGTGCTAGTATCTGTCTGCACTTGAGAAAACCATGTACCCAAATGCTGAAAAAACAATCCCAAGAAGACATTTGCTCTAAATTATTTACATTTGTTCTTACGGTAATTAAAATAGCAGCTCATTTCCACAATACAGAACAAATTGCCACAATAGTCTAGGAAATCCTACTTAGGATGAAATATCAAAGTAAAATAATCAGCATAACATCATTACATTGGATAATGTAATGTTGCATAAATAATAATGCAATTAAACTACTTTCACTTTTTATAAGGAGTGAAATTTCTAAAACAGAAACTCCAAAAAATAAATGTGAAAAGTTCTGTATATGGATCAATCTGTATGTTTCCATAGCAATTTTGTTACTTCCCATTTCTCATTTGGTTTCCATTAAAAACAAAATAATGAAAATATAGATGGTGTTTTATATGCATTTGTCTAAAAATATAAATAGTTCTACACAATTTTCTGTAATATATATTGTTTGTAAGCAAGTTCCTCAACATGCATATTTTACAAGCAATTTTATTTAATATACATTTGCAAAGTAACTACCTCATATATACGTATATTTTTGCAAGCAATTTCTCCCATTTTGTATATTTTTATAGAGGTTTCCTTTATTTATTTTAATGATCAGGGAATTGCATCTGAATATACTGGGAACTGTGAAAATCACAGGACAATTGCCTTCTGATTCTTCTGTTAGTTTGCTAAGTAAAAATAGTTTGCAGTAAAATATGAACCTAACATTTTTTTCCCATCACCGCTAGTACCTTCATACATATACTCACATCATAAAATCCTATTAAATAAGAAAACAAGAGTTCACAATATATTTATAACACCATCCTGGAAAACTCAGCTTTTTTAACCAAATAAACCAGAAAGGCAGAGGGAGCATATTTTTGTTATATTGAATTTTTTACTAACTGGTGTGGCCATTTTCACTAGCTGTGAGATCAATGACTAGAAACTCAGATAGTACTTTGCTCCATACTTTTTGCACTGTATAATAGTTCACAATGTTCTTTCCCCCCACCCCATGGGAAGTGCAAAGAGTTCATTTCTTGAAGTGATCCCTGTAGAATATCACATATACATATACAGTGCATTATCAAAACTGTTTTATTTTTCTATGAATTCATCCAAGGGTTAGTGGGAGTTTTTTTTTCTCTTTTTTTGGGGGGGAGGGCTATTGGGTTGTTAGATCTTTGTAAAAAAAATTCTGTTGGTGTAATGGTGAAATATTTGAATGCCCTGGTATATTTTGAGGAGGGGTAAAAAATTAAGAATATTTAATTGGACTGATAATGAGGTTAACATGACTTACAGGATTTTTGATTTCTAAGACTTAAAAGGTATTAACAAGTTTTGGTAATATTTTATATTGTTTTTAAACATAATTAGGGTTAAGATTGTTAATTATAAAGGTAGAAAATTTGGGTTCTCCTGTGTTACCCATTGTGGCCAATTTATACATGGAAGAAGTGGAGAAGAAAGCACCCAACACATTCCAGGGAACGGTGCCCACCCACTGGTTTAGGTATGTGGATGACACCTGGGTCAAAATCAAGGCCCAGGAAGTACAGGCCTTCACGGACCATATAAACACTATAGATACCAACATTAGCTTCACCAGAGAAGACACCAAGGACAACAGACTGGCATTCCTAGACTGTGAAGTCCTCATTGGGACCGGTGGCAACCTAGAAATAGGGATCTACAGGAAACCCACACACACAGATCAATATCTGATGTTTGACTCCCACCATCCACTGCAGCACAAACTAGAAGTCATCAGGACATTGTCACACAGAGCAGAAACCATCCCCACCTCCATGGATTTCAAAAAGAATGAAAATCAGCACCTGAGAACAGCTCTGAAGGCCTGTGGATATCCAAATTGGGCCTTCACCAAATCTAAATCTACCAGACCTAAAACAGCGACAGATAGGGCTGAGACTCAGAGTAAACGGAAGAACCTGGTCATTCCCTACATGGCTGGCATGTCTGAAAAGATAAAACGGATATTTGGCAAACACCACATACCTGTATATTTCAAACCCACCAACACACTGAGACAGAGGCTTGTACACCCCAAAGATCAAACTCCAAAACACAAGAAAAGCAATGTAGTTTATGCAATCCAGTGCAGTGAGGAGTGCTCTGAGCTCTACATTGGAGAAACCAAACAACTTTTGTATAGGTTGATGGCCCAACACAGGAGAAGTAACACCACAGGACCAGAGTCAGCAGTTTATCTTCATCTAAAGGAAAAAGGACACTCATTTGAGGACATTAATGTTCACATTTTAGACAGAGAAGATAGGTGGTTTGAGAGAGGGGTCAAGGAATCCATTTATGCCAACTTAGAAAATCCTTCCTTGAATAGAGGTGGGGGCCTCAGGCACAATCTTTCCCCCATCTTCCTCCCTGCTTTGTCTTCTGTGCCTAGAAAGATTAAGACCATTTCACAAGCTCAACAGCAGCATGGTGATCTTAACGATCCTCCTTTAGATGATAAAAGGACTTAAAATAACATCTCAATATAACCATGACCTAGCCCCAGGTGTAAGGTCACACAGCTACCTAGAAACATATTTAGGATTCCCTTACTAACTTTGCTCAGACTGAAGAAGCTCCTTGGATAAGGAGCGAAACGTTTCCACTGAGAAAATAGAAATCCAGTTGACATGATTCAAGCTACAAACAATTCCACCTGGATGACTGAGAACCTTCATAGACAAAATTTATAAAAATTAAGAATATTTAATTGGATTGATAATGAGACTAATATGATTTTTTCTCTTTTTTTCTTATGGTTTGGATTAGGATTTATAGGGTTATATATTTGTAAAACTTAAAGGATATTGATAAGATATAATAATGTTTTATACTGTTTTTTAGATCTAATAGGGTTAAGATTGTTTATTATAAAGGCATACAATTTCTTTCTTTCTATAATTTGATGTTTATTGTATAGACAGAAGTATATAGAATAGTAGTAGAAAGAAAAAAAATAAATGGATTTTGTCGAAGGCTTTCATGGCCGGAGTTCGATGGCTGTTGTGGGTCTTCCGGGCTGTGTGGCCGTGTTCTGGAAGTTGTGGTTCCTAACGTTTCGCCAGCATCTGTGGCCAGCATCTTCAGAGGACAGGAGCACAGATAGAAGCAAAATCTCTGTGCCCAGGTAGAGTGGCAATGTTCTATTTATAGAGCTAAATTATAGGAGATTAGGTGGGGTTTTTTGTTGTGTTGAAATGTTAACGAGTGGCTGATGAGCGTGATTAGCATGTTCATTGTGAGAAGTATTCCCATGTCCTGGTGGTTGGACTGAGTTCGTTGACCTTTTGCAGGCTGTGTTTTTCAGGACTGGTAGCCAGGTTTTGCTAATTTTTAAACTTTCTTCTTTTTTATTGTAACTGTGCTGGTGTTTGTGAATTTCAATGGCTTCACAAATAGGATTTTGTGTCCCGTTTGCTTGAGAGCATGTTCAGCTACTGACGATTTTTCTGGTTGCTGTAGTCTGCAGTGTCTTTCATGTTCTTTTATCCAATACAAAACCCACCCACGACAAAAGAGAGGCATGATCAAAACCTTGGTGGATCGTACTAATCGAAACTGTGAAACCCAATTTCTCAACAATGAATTGAACCATCTGAATTGGGTCCTACAGGCGAATGGCTATTCCAAGAATGAAATAAAAAGAGCCATCAAACCAAGAAAACAACATCCAATTGAAGAAAAACAGCCCCCCACAAACAAAGTATTCCTGCCCTACATCAAAGGAGTCACTGACCGCATGGGAAAACTGATGGAAAAACACAACATTCAAACAGTCTTCAGACCCACCAGGAAAATACAACAAATGCTAAAATCAGCAAAAGACAAAAGGGACCCCCACACCGCTGCAGGAGTATACCGCATACCATGCAGCTGCGGGCAAATATACATCAGAACCACAAAACGAAGCATTCACACCAGGATAAAAGAACACGAAAGACACTGCAGACTACAGCAACCAGAAAAATCTTCAGTAGCTGAACATGCTCTCAAGCAATCGGGACACAAAATCCTATTTGAAAACACAGAAATACTGGACAACACCAAAAGCCACTACACCAGATTATACAGAGAAGCCATTGAAATTCACAAACACCAGCACAGTTACAATAAAAAAGAAGAAAGTTTAAAAATTAGCAAAACCTGGCTACCAGTCCTGAAAAACACAGCCTGCAAAAGGTCAATGAACTCAGTCCAACCACCAGGACATGGGAATACTTCTCACAATGAACATGCTAATCACGCTCATCAGCCACTCGTTAACATTTCAACACAACAAAAAACCCCACCTAATCTCCTATAATTTAGCTCTATAAATAGAACATTGCCACTCTACCTGGGCACAGAGATTTTGCTTCTATCTGTGCTCCTGCCCTCTGAAGATGCTGGCCACAGATGCTGGCGAAACGTTAGGAACCACAACTTCCAGAACACGGCCACACAGCCCGGAAGACCCACAACAGCCAATAAATGGATTATTTTTTAAGAGGAAGGGAAGTTTGAAGTAGAAATTTAAATATATGTGTATATATATATATATATATATATATATATATATATTATGTAAGGGGAAGGAGCAATTGTATTAGAGATTTGTATATGTGTTAATGGAGGAATTTATAGAAATAATGTGATTATGGTTCGATATAGAGGAAGGGTTTGTTTATGGGAATTGTATATTCTTGCTGTTGAAAGCTGGAAGTCACCTGTATGTATGTAACTTTCTAAAAGTCTTTTTTTGTGTGTTTTTACACTTTTATTGTTTTTCTTTGTTTGTAGTGTTTTTGTTTTTTTTAGTTTTTTATCTTTGTTGTAAAAAATAATAATAAAAACTTTGAAAAAAAATAAAGCAATAAATTACAATATGTAAATTACAATATATAAAAATACAGTTACAGATAGGAATAAATATAGATAAAAATCCAAGTGGCTGATGATCTAACTCAGTCCTTGTATGCGACGAGCAATCTAGGGCACTAGCCATCCCCAAACATGACTACTCCTCTCCCTGCCACAAGCCAGGTGTCAGAGCCAGGTCTTCAGATTCCTCCAGAAGGCCAGGAGCGATTGGGCCAACCTCACCTCTGGGGGTAGAATGTTCCAGAGGGTGGGAGCTACTGCAGTGAAGGCCCACTTCCTGGACCCTGCCAACTGAAATTCTCTTACCAATGGGGTCTGCAGCATGCCCTCTCTGCAAGGAGAGGTAGGACAGGTTAATGTAACGGGGAAGAGGCGGTCACTCAGGTAACCTGGCCCCATTCCATGTAGGGCTTTAAATGTAATAACCAACACCTTGAACTGGACCCAGAAGCAAACCGGCACCCAATGCAGCTTGTGTAATAAAGGTGTTATATGCGCCCTTCTAGGGGGCACCAAAGATGGCCCATGCGGCTGCATTCTGGACCAACTGTAGCTTCCGGATATTCTTCAAGGGTAGCCCCATGTAGAGCACATTGCAGTAGTCTATATGGGAGATAACAAGGGCATGAGTGACCATTTGAAGGGCCTCCCGATCCAGGAAGGGGCATAACTGTTGCACAACATGAAGCTGTGGAAAGGGCCTCCTAGACACAGCTGCCACCTGCTCTTTGAGCAGGAGCTGTGAGTCCAGGAGGACCCCCAGATTACGCACCAGGCCTGTCTGGGGCAGTGCGACCCCATCCAGAGCCAGAGATGACAATGTCCTGGATACGGAAGAGCCATTAACCCACAGCCACTCTGTTTTACCAGGGTTCAGCTGAAGCCTGTTGGTCCCCATCCAGGCCCCTACAGCCCCCAGGCACCGAGAGAGAGTGGTCACAACATCACTCACTTTACCCGGGATGGAGATGTACAATTGAGTATCATCAGCATATTGATGATACCTCATCCCATGGTGATGGATGATCTCACCCAGTGGTTTCATGTATACGTTAAAAAGGAGTGGAGAGAAAACCGAACCCTGTGGCACCCCACAAAGGAGGGGTTGAGGGTCGGATTTCTCACTCCCTATCACCACCGATTGGGACTGGCCCTGAAGGAAGGAGGTAAACCAGTGTATAACCACGCCACCCACCCCCAACTCGCTGAGCCATCCCAAAAGGATACCATTGTCAATGGTATTGAAAGCCACTGAGAGATTGAGAAGAGCCAGGATGGATGCACTGACCCCATCCCGCTCCCACCAGAGATCATCCATGAGTGTGACCAATGCCGTTTCCATCCCATATCCGGGCCTGAAACCTGACTGAAAGAAGTCTAGATAATCCGTTTCATCCAGAACCCTCTGGAGCTGCAACGCCACCACTTTCTCAACCACTTTACCCAAAAAGGGGAGGTGAGAGACTGGATGAAAATTGTCCAGTAGTGTCGGGTCCAGCAATGGTTTCTTGAAGAGGCGGTGTACCAATGCCTCCTTAAAGGCAGTTTGAAACACCCCTTCCCCCAAGGATGTATTAACCATTGCTTGGATCCATCCTGAGCTGCTTTCACCAGCCAGGAGGGACATGGGTCTAGATTACAAGTGGTGGCATTTACTGTCCAGAGGATCCTGTCCTCTTCCTCAGGTCCAACAGAATCAAACTGTTCCCAGATAACTAGGTAAGTATGCTCCCCCGGTATCTCCCCAGACCATGCCTCATGCTTGGCATCCAACTTGGAATGAATCTGAGCAATTTTATCCTCCAGATGCCCACAAAACTCCTCAGCACAGCCCTGTAGGTGGGTCTCTGAACCCACCTTCCCCAAAAGGGATCAGGTGATCTTAAACAGGGTCGTTGTGTGGCATTCTGCGGATGCAGTAAGAGTGGAGAAATACTGCCTTTTCGCTGCTCTTACCACCACAAGGTAGGCCTTAACAGCGGCTCTAGCTTGTGTTTGGTCGGGTTCAGTCCTTGTCTTCTTCCAACGGTGCTCTAGACGTCTCTTAATCCTCTTCAGAACCCTCAGCTCTGTATTTTGTAATTGTAAAATTATTTATACTGTATTAATTATTAATTAATTAATTAATATACTATATTATATGTAAAATTATTTATACTATATTAACATTAACTATTGCTGATATAATGAACATATAATTATCATGATAATGGCTGGATCGGTATGTCTTAATGCAAGACAATTTTGTGAATAAAAGTAATAATAATAATAATGACTGTTACTGTGTTGTTGTTGTTGTTAAAAGTCCAGCTTGTCATGTTGGGTGCATATTCTAGCAATATCTGGAACTGTTTGCTAACACATACTGTATATTGCAGAGATGACAGACTTGGTATCCCACTAGAGTATAATTCCTTGGAGATCCTCTGTATAATATTGTGCCCTTAATGTTCAGAAATATTGCACTGTGTTAGTTCAAAAAAACAAAAATAGTGTATTTCTATCCTTTACTTTAGAAAGCATAAAAGAACTGAGGGCAGCAAGAGAATTCTGAAGAACATTAGAAGGTGTATTCTAGCATCTGTTTGTGCAACATGCATTGTGTACACAAAGGCTTAATGTGAGTCTCTCTGGGCTTGGATTGAAGTCTCAGCTACTAGGCATTGTTTGTGTTGCCAACAGTATCCTTCTCCTTTATGAAAGTTAAATTCCTGTATTTATCAATTTTCTTTTTTTGGTATCATCTGTTGTGATTATTTATTGATTTTTTTTAAAAAAAAAGTTACATGCTGTGCATTTTAATTAAAATTCCCTATAAAATGCAATGATGTAATACATTTTTGTAAAAAACAGCCAGTAAAAGTTGAAACCATGAAGTATCCCAACTGCATTCCTTTTACATGCCTAGTTCTCTGAAGTCACTTCTGCCATTATTTATACATGAATAACGCCCACCCAAAATATGAGTTATCTATTTGCATGCTGTTTCCTAGTGGAAGAAAAGATTTGCATTTGGGGAAGACTGCTTTAAAAAAAATCTGTATGTTTGCATGTGAAGTGACTAATTTTTACATATGGACTTATTACTTGAATTTAATATTAAGTCTTTCATGGGACTTTCTTAAAAAACAAACACTAAAAACTCCTGTGGCAATGACAGGACTGTTGACAAGGTAAGGTAAAAAATGTAAAAATGGTGGCCATGACAGTGCAATTGAAGCTCCACCAGTTTTTATGTATGTGATAATAGCTGGATTGGTATGTCTTAATACAAGACTACTACACAATACACAATAGACATCACTCTGCAGACACCACTGAGCAATGACAATAAACAGGAATTAAATATTTTAATTTTATTGGTTGGAGACTATAAATACATACATACATAAATAATATTGCTCATTGGCCCTCACATCTTACACCTTTCTAAGTTGCAGCAGAAGCTGAGCCTGTGAATCTGGAGCAGCTTCTTAGTAGAACTACAGATGATATACATTGGTTTGTCTGTTGCCAAAATGTTAGCCAAAGTTAGTCACAGTTTGTGCTAATTAGTCCACTGGGAATTCTATAGATAATTTTCATTATATGGCAGGAAGTGGTGCCAAGTGTTTACTATTTCTTATACAAAATAATTTCCTAAAACTATATTATAAATGGAAAAGACACTCAGATGACTCACCAAGACAGAAACAAATAAATAAGAAATAAACAAGCAGTCCCAACTGCATGACTTCCCAGTTTTATGCATAGGATGAATAAACTGTGTGTATAATCTGGAACTAGAGTAACCAATTTTCTCCTGGAAAAAAATGGTAACTGAAATAGAAAACCGAGATAGGTTTCATTTGTCTTTCTGTACTACAGAGAATAGATTTGACTGAGCTGAATTTTCTTGGTCTATAGGTTATGTTAATAGGTCCCTTATTTGTCTTAACAGACATAAATAAAGTTTTTTTGTTCAAACAAAAAGTTGTCAAACAATAGGGAAAAAAAAGGGGCGTTCAGGAAACAGAAAGTATATTTTGAGTTTAGAACAAAATATATCCAGCTTGGAATGTTGTCTCAGAATGCTCATAAGCAGCCAATTGTTCTAATGATTATTTCAATTAGTCCAACTAGCGGTGTTTTTTTTTTAAAGAAAGTATTATTTTTATAAATATTTATTGATTTATCGATTTATCGAAATTATTGCATTTATCCACCGCCCATCTCAACAACTCTGGGCAGTTTACAAGCGAATTTAAAACAGTAAAAATTAAGTATCAATTAAAAGAGGCACATTATAAATATACATATACAAATATACTAAAAACTCTAAAATATAAATTATCTCTTTGGCCATTTTTTTTCTTTAGGTACTGACAGCTTCAGCTGCAGAATTAGCATGCATTATTGTTGCAGTTGTTAGCTAGCTACCTGTCAGTTGCAAGCACAGCAAATGCCTTAGTTTTGTTCTTAGCTGTGTAGGAGTGGCTGCAGTCTGCAAAAAAAGAAAAAAAAAGCTGCTGATGTTTCTTAATTACATGAATAATATTAACATAACAACAATATAAGATTTTCTATGCATGCCAAAGCTCAATAAACTTGCCGAAATCAACATGAAATTGTTGCATTAATAAAATTTAACATCAACTGGACACAAGAGGGTTTATACCAAAGCTTAACAAATTGATGAAACCAACATTATATTGATAGATTTTACATTTGCACAACCTCAACAGCATTAGCATCATGGGTATGTGAAACAAAGGAACACAGAGACATTTTGCACTGTCTGCCTGCTTGTAAAATAAAGCACGGGAGCACATACATGCAATTCAGTCATCCACCCTCATGAACCATACGTTTCATAGCAGTAATTTATCAGGCAGACTGACAGGCATACAGCCACAAGCAATCTTCTTCTATCTGGCCCTGTGCTTAACTACTTCTTTCATATAAACACTTTACTCCCACATCACCCCATTAGCAGCAGGGACATTACTACTTCATGCTGCTGTACTGGGCAGGTTGGAAAAAAAATTGAAAAGAAGCCATTCAATCACCACTGACAGAACAACAGGCAATTGCAATGCTCAGAACAGTCAGAACACTTAAAACAGCACCATTCAAAATGGTCAAATTTTGTATCCAACCTCAAAACAAAACTCTTGAAGCAAACATTTTCTTTCATGCTCAGAACAGTCAAAACTGCTGTTTCAAAGTTGGAACGTTTCAAGGTCAAAACATTTTGTATTTCCCTAGGAAAAAAATGTGTCAAATATAACTGCTCTTTGGAAATACATATCTTTAAAAAATAAAGTTTTGGGGAGACTTAACTGCAAGAATTGTGTACAATCCAAAAGAATACTGCTTTAGTTTCACTGCAACTGATTGGAACAGGTTAATCATGACCAATGTCAGTCTGAATTATTTCAGTGCATCGAAGTGTGAATCCCTTCATTTGAATCTAGCCCAACAAATAAAGAGGAAAAGATTATCAAGGCAAAATGGGCTATTAATATACCAGAATATATAAAGGCAAAAAATAAAAAAATAGTAATTCTACACTTTATTAGTAAAGAAAAATGTAGGTGTGTGTTGTGAACTGTAATGTCACTAGTGAACCTACATTGGAGTCCTTGGTGCTCTCTGAACTTGGTTGTTTTCTTACAGACATTTCATTGCCCGACCAGGCAACATCTTCAGTGCTAGATGGGAGTGGGCTTTGCTCTCTGTTTATACACAGTAGTTTGCCCTGACACTGTTGGTGGGGGTGTTGTTCTCCCCTTAGGAGTTCTTTGATTAGGCTGTTGTTTACTGCTTGATTGTTTGACTGAGTTGGTGGTTCCTTGACTAGAGTATTGTATACTGCTTGATTGTTCCTCTGGTGCTAATCCTGGTGTTAATCTTTGCATATCTGGGTGTTGATTGCTGGCAAGGAGGTGTTCTGGTCTTCTGGCTTTTCTATTGTCTCTTTTGAATGGTATGTAAATGTTGTTTACCTCTATGTGCCTATTAATGGCTGACTTGTCTGAGTGCCAAGCTTCCAGGAATTCACTAGCATTTTTGGATTTAGCTTGGTCTAGGATGCTCACAGTTTCTCAGTTGAAAGTATAGTTTAGTCTGTCCATGTGTTGTGACATTAAGTAGTTTTCATCGTGTCTTCTGACTGCTAGATGTTGTTCATGGATGCACGCTGCTAGTCTTCTGCCTGTCCATCCTACATAGTGGCTATTACAGTCATTACACTGCATGTTGTAGATGACTCCTGTTTTTTCTTCTTGGACTACTGGGTCTTAAGATGTTTTGTAGGGCTTTAGTTGGTTTGTGTGCTACGGTGATGCCGTGTGGTTGTAATAGTCTGCTGGTAGTTTCCGAGTTGTTTCTGATGTATGGCAGTGTTATCCTTTTCATAGCTTTTGTTAGTTGTGCTATACAACAAGGCTTCACAGAAGTTCTCCATCTGTTAAAAGAAAAATTGCATTTCACTTATCTTTTCATTGAGTAGAATTTTCTCCAATGACTCTTAAGCTCTATGCCATTTTAATATTTTCCTCAAGAAAATATATGCATGTGTATGTCTATATACAATATATATATATCCTTACTATTTCCCCCCAACAGTAGATCAAGCTGATAGAGACATGACTACAATAACACCTCTGGTTTATTTCTTTGTTTTCTGATGACTGGATTATTTTGTATATAAAACCTCTCTTTTGTTATATGTATCCTAGGACCACACATTTACATGGAAAATATGGAAAAGGCAATTATGTAAGCAAAAAAGATTTACATTATTTGAAAATAAATAATGACTAACATAAGAGAATTTACACTGGTAGATTATTGTATTTATTTATTTATTATTTAAATTTATCCCCGCCCATCTCCCCGAATAGGGGACTCTGATATAATATTATGCAAACCCATTGAATACAGGTTAATAGATTTTAACAGGATAGGTATGTCTCTCTGCCTTTATTTACCTACTTACTTACTTACTTACTTACTTACTTACTTACTTACTTACTGAGTCTCATGCCATTCCAATCATTTAAGACTGTGAGCAGCTAATGCTCCCATATCCAGCTGCAAAGATGAAAAGCACCATATAGCACCACAATATAACATCTAATGATATAACGGCAAGAGATAAACCAAACAACAATCAGAATACATCTCCACTACAGGAAATTATTATAGTTATAATAGACATATAGTTATAATATAACTTATATATTAACTTATAGTTAATATAATATAACTTATATATAACTTATAGTTACAGTTATAATAGACATATTATAGTTAGTCTATTCATACAAAGTCCTTGGCCCCATTGCATCTAAATAAGAGTAAGAACTTCAAAACCAATTTATGAAAATTCTATCTAATTGTCTTGTCTTTTGAAATAAAATTAAAAAACAAACTTTTTTTCATCAAACTGCATGAGAACTGATTAAAAAAACATAGACATTTTTGCATGGCATTAATTAATATATGTTTCTCAAAGTACTCTGTTTATAGAATCAAAATCTGGAACAGATGTTTCTCCAATCTAGAGGAGCCTCTGAATTAATTTCATAGAAATATTATTTAATTCAGTACCAGGGTACAGTTGAAAGTGGGGCATGTATGAATTATATTCTGGATTCCAGGAGAAAATTAGTACTGCTGTGTTAATGATGTAAGAATAAAAGGCCATGTTCTCTGGATTTATAACCTGCCTGCTGATCAATTGTCATATTTCCTACACATCCAAAATTAAGAAAATTGTGTGTTATTATGAATGCTGGGATTAAGGTTAAATAGAATGGGAGTGAAGGTGATCTAGAAAATAATGCATATTAGAATACAGTTGCCTACAATATAGGCTTAATTTACATTTAATATATTTAGAATTTAGGTTGTTTTATTGAAATAACAACAACAACAATAAAAACACAAGCTTTTTTACCATGAAGCTCTTAAGTATGTCTGTATACATGTGTGTAAACACACAAACACATTTTCTAAATAAATTATTTAAATCAATAAAAATTCTGTATTTCCCCACATTATACTGGAATTTTTCATATGGAACATTTATCACGTATTAATCACACAAAATATATTTACAGTCTGCTCCAGAACATTAACCAAAGATTGGCAAAGTTTTCTGTCTGTTTTTCTACAAGTTTATCCACAAGAGTGTCATTTGACTCACAGAACAAAGTATATGTCATTTTGATGGACACTATTGCATCTCATAAGGAGCAAGCTCCCCAGAGGTCACCAGTAGAAAAACTGAAAGCATCACTCAAGAGAAATAGGATCTTTCTGAAAGATTTCAAAGCACAAAACCTTTATAGCTGTCACATTGTTTTTGTGTTCTCTTCCAGGAAGCATATTTTTACCGACACCATGTGCCCATCAATCTGGGTATTATACACATTGTTTGTCATCAGTCCATAACTTTCAAGTTACAGGAAGTTTAGTTTCCAAGATAGATCTTTTATTATGTTCAGGAGATATTTTACCTCCTCTGAAATATCTGTATTCATCTCCTCTGTCACTGGATGTGGGAGAATGTGCTTCTTATCCTTGAACAAGTGATTTTATTTTTCAACATAATTATCCACCTTGAAAATACCAGGATGAAAACAAGTGATTAAATATGATTTAGATACTCATTTGTTTTTATGAATTCACAGGTGTGAATCTGAATACAAAATGGAAATAATATTTTCCAATTTTGGAACAAGTTCTACAAGAGAATTCATTATTATCATCAGTGCTGGTTGTTTTCTCATTGGATTGCATATCTGTCACAGTTCTATTTTATTGGTGGAGATAAAACAAGTTACAGAAGTACAACTTATTTCCCAATGCAATATTTCTTGACATTTTAAATAGGCAGTGTGCATTGTGATATTGTGATTAAATCCCATAGAGCAAGAACCAACAGTATTAAGTAACTCCTCACTTATACTGAGAGTCAAATTAGTGATTCATTACAATACACATATGAACCTGATTCTGTCTCTTTTTCAAAAACATAAATAGTTCGGAGGAAGGTTTTTGAGAGGCAAGCACCTGAAAAGTGGAAAACTACTGAATCTGTAGTAGTCAAATCTGAATCAAAGCCTTATGGGCTTAAGTCAGAATAAAATTAGGAGAAAGTAAAATTGCACAGAGAGAGCCCTTTGAGGCCACTCAGGAAACAGACACCACAAGGATTGCAGGAACACTACTTTATTGTTGTTTTGTTTTGTTTTGTATCCATTCAATTGTGTCTGATTCTTGGAGACTGCCTGGACAAGCCCTTGAAGTTTTCTTGGCAAGGTTTTTCAGAAGTGGTTTGCCGTTGCCTCCTTCCTAGGGCTGAGAGAAAGTGACTGGCCCAAGGTCACCCAGCTGGCTTTGTGCCTAAGGTGGGACTAGAACTCACGGTCTCCCAGTTTCTAGCCTAATGCGTTAACCACTACACCAAACTGGTGCTCACTTTATTGTATAACATACAATAAATAAACTTTATTATATAATAACAGCATCTTGAAAGCTTTCTCTTTGCTCTGTCTTACATGAAACAGAATCAAGATGGGTTTATTCCCCAGGACTGGTTTGTTAATTTTCTCTAACCTGTTATCCTAACTGGGATGAGAAAATATTTTAAAGCAGATAATATAGACTGATCTATAAGCATCTTGAAAAAAATTCACAAATCAATATGGATTCGTCAAGAACAATTGCCATACATCTTATTTCATTTTCTTTTACCTGTTAACTATCATAGGAAACTGTAGGATTGGACTGAATGTATATGATTGAACTGAGTAATATGAAAAGCTGATATAGAATTGGCTTGAACAGTGGCTTGAACTGTGCTCATTAATGGTTTGTTATCAAACTGAGCCACAAGGTTCAATCTTGAGCTCTATAGTGTTCAACCTTTTCATTAATGATATGGAGGAGGAGGTAAAAGGATGGCTTTTGGGACAGATTTAGACAAGGCGAAGCCCTAAGCTATGGAAGGCAGTAGAGGCTCTATTTGGCAAGTGCTAATAGAGAATAAGGCTGTGTAATAACTGAACTTGGCGAGAATATCACCAAGGCACATAACAAGCCTGTAATGGTGGGGAAGGGCCCCCTTTGAACAGAAGATGGGAATGCATGAGGAAACAAAGCATATCTTAAATCAATTAATGAGGCTCATGTGAGCCATAAAGGAAGGCTTAATTTATGGAGACTCATATATTAAATTGTAGTAAAGCTGTAACAAAATTGGGGAAAAAAACTAAAATTTTGAGAGACTCTTCAACCTATGAGGCCCTAAACTGTTTAAGATTATGCCTAAATCTGACTGGTCAGTAATGTGATGTAGCTGCAAAAGAAGACAAGTGCAAACTTAGCCTGTATTAGCAGAGATATAGTTCCTAAATAAAAGGAATTAATCATTCCATTTCATTCTGCATTGGCCTAAACCCACCTTGGGTACTTCACCCACTTAAAAGGGATTCCGACAAAGCAGAATAAGCGCCAAGAAGATCTGTAAGAATAACGTGTGGAATAATGGATTTACAGTAAGTTTCAGGTAAGCAAACTCCAATGGAATGTTATAAAAGTAATCTTAAGATAAGGAACAGTTTGACAGTGGAACCAATTACATAGAGGAAAATTGCCACATCATTTTTTTCTGGATGTGTTCAAGGAAGGTCTGGCTATTCATTAGTCAGGGATGTTTTAATCTGGATTTCTGAACTAAGCAGATACTGTATGGATGTAGGGGAGATGCCTGACCAATTTTCTGACAATTGAAAAAATGAATAGGCATTAATTAAGCAATTAATTAATTAATTACATTTGGCATGTTTTCCAGTATGATATATGTTTGGAACTGGGGGCAAAACTGATATCTATGCAGAAATTTTAGCTACAAGATTGTTAGTACTTTATTGGCATCAGCATGGCTGTGAGGGATAAAGAGGATTACTTTGCTTCAGCCATTCTTGGTTTGGGGAACTTTCCAGTATTCCAAAGTTTGGTTTAAAATGTTACATTGACAAAAAGCAAATATAGTTACAGTGGAAAATATGAACTTTGCAAAATAACATTGGTTTGGAAGATTCATGCTGAGCTAAAATAGATTTGTATTTCCAATCTATTATTTCTACAGCAGTTTTGGAACAGCAAATGTTTATTTTGGGCCTGACATCTTTGCTCTGCAGGCCCATCAATTTCCAGAATTTACACATTCTCAGCAGAATGGTAACTGGTCTTTCTACAGATTACTCTAAATTAATTTGACTTTGTACAGCATTATCTTACAATTGCACTGACCCCAAAATGAACTTCCCCATGTTAATTCATATACCCATAGTGAGAGTTGATGTTTCTAACACCAGAAAAGATTATGCTAAACTCATGCTAATTATAATTTCCTAATATATTTTGAAAACCATGCTGCTACCAAGTAACAAAGGTCTTTTCCAATAAAGGATACCCTTCTAATTCACTGAAACTTTATTATTACTCTCTTTTATTTCAGCTGGATCTGGAAATATAGAAATGGAGTCTTTGGAAAAGAAGCGACCCATAACACTCAACCAGGATAGTGCATATATATAAAAAAAGCAGGTCATATGTTATAATGTGGGGGATTAAAAACAAAAAGTGGAGAACTATCAAAACCAGCAGGCTGCATATCACGAATGCACAATCTTCCCAATTATACTTTTTCTTCCTTTTCATACTATGTTGGTCCTACATGGGCATATTTTATTTATTTATTTTTCAATTTCTATTACCGCCCCATCTCCCCCGAGGGGGAGTCATTAGGTCACAATTCCTACAATGTCCTTAGCCATGCTGAATCTGAGGATACTAAATTTAGTAAAGGTAAACTATATAGAAGTTTTTGTCCTTCCATTAAAAAACAAAACCTTTCCAGGCAACAATTTATAAGCTAGCTTTGAGTTCCAATCTCAATAAAGAAACCCAAATTGCAGCTGGTTTTAAATCAGGTAGTCCTCACTTAACAACTACAATTTGGACCAGCAATTCCATAACTAAGCGATATGGTTCTTAAGCAAGACATAACGTGACTGCGACTTGTGATTTTACTGTTGATTCTCGATTGGCTCTGCTTGTTGGAAGCCAGCTGTGAAGCGCACAAATGACGATCATGTGACCACAGGACGTTGTGACAGTCATAAATGCTTGCTGGTTATGAAGTGCCCGAATCTCAATCACATGACCGTCGGACACTGTGATGGTCATAAGTGCAAGGACCAGTCATAAAGTTACTTTTTCAGCGCTGTTGTAATGTTGAATGGTTGCTAAACAGGGCAGTTGTTAAGTGAGGACCACCTGTACATAATACTACTGTAATTGAGTATGCAGAATATGGAACAGGAAGGAGAGGGATAGTTGGACACCCAATGGCAACAATTCAGTTGAGGAGAATTCCTAGCTATGGTTAAAATGCACATGATTGTCTTTAGGGAGGCATCCTTTCCTAGCTATATATTCATGCATATTGTTACTGTTGCTGATTTGAATGTGACTAAAATTGGACCACCAAAAGAGAGGGAATCAGCATGATCACCGAAATTTCAAGATTTACAGAAAAATATATATATATATATTCCCCTCTAAAAAGTCCAACAAAGACTGGGCATGATCCGTGTCAGTGTGAAAAATCAGGAAACTGGATGGGAGGCATGGCTGGCTAGGACTTGGAACCACAGCAGCCTTATTAAAAACAAGTTGTATGATAACATTTTGTTGTGCAATCTTACTTGTAATTTTATATTTTACCAATCCTATACTGGTATTTCTCATATTTCTTTTATTGCATGAAGAAGGAAAAAAAATATATGGAATTACACATAGTTCCATTATCTAAGACTATATAATGCAACATACTTTTCATGTTATCATCTCAAATCCCCAGACTGCACGTGAAATGTGAGGCCATTTTAGTCTCAATAGGTATTTCTCCCATTTGGAAATTAAGTCATAGTTTATTAACATGATGTGCTGGCTAGCTTCCGGTGTCAGGTTACACAGAGGCTGACAACAAGATAGCAAACAGGAGACAAACGTCTGTTCACAAACCGTGGGTTGCACGCCAGCAGAGCCAGAAACCCAAGTCCAGGAATAGTCCAGTGGGAGTCCAGAAGTCACAAGCAGAGGTCAGGATTGGAGCAAGCAGGTAAACAAGAGTCCAGAGCCAAGGTCAAGGATTGTAGCAAGCAGGTCAACGATTATCCAAAACAAGGTCAGAAGTCCAAGGAATCCAGGCATGATACAAGGAGTGGTCGTGGCAAGAATGCACGTTGCTTCCACAGCCTTTGCTCACGGCCCTTCTGTTAATTTATCTTGCTGCACCCAGCTGTCGGCTGGCTCCTGGGTGCACTCACAGTCATGCCTCTGTAATTCCCTCACAGCCAAACGAGCGCTCCTGTGTCTCTCCCTTAAGGCAGCCCTTAACCTCTGCCTCCTCTGCTGCTTGGGCGACTCAGGTGAGCTGGGGGTCTGATTGGGAGCAGCTGGCTGTTGGCTGGAGGGCGGGGACAAACCATGATACAGGGCTTGTTCCTGCTCAGCCGCTGGAGGCTGAGATGCTGCCACATCTCCACTCCCCCCTGGCACTGGATCTGGGGCTGGAGCCGGGCTTGGACCTGGGGCTACCTCTTCCTCAGTCTCCTGGGTGTTTAACAGGGGCATCTCATCTGCTGACTCCTCGCTGGAGTCCTGAGGCAGAGGCTGGCCCAGTACACATGATCGCCATAATCCTTCTGCAAGTGCTAGTCCCTTGTGAGCAAAGTGAAGTATTAACTAATAATCTCTGTCATCCAGCAAACAAAATCCATCCATCATATACAATCTTTTTCACTCACCTACGATCATACACTCCCATAAAGAACAAGCAAAATGTACTATATATCAAAATTTGACCAAACAAGATTTACTATACAAAAAGAATACAGCAGCAAGGGATAGCACAATAATTTCATTTATTGTTAATACATGCCTTGTACAATCAGGCTTATATATGGACAGAGATTCAATATCTGAGTAATATACATCCCATATACAGTTTCCTGAGATTTAGTTCCACTGAATCCAGTGGAATTTAACAAAGATTTGTAGTATTAGTTTCCAGAAGATGCACTGAATTAATATAGAAAAACATATATTATCATCCTTGGTTTATGCAACCTTATATTGTCTCCCACTCATGTAAAGTGACTTGTCAGAAACAGAGATGCTAGCTTAATCTCCTTTTCGATATAAACATTTTCTACGTGCAGAATTGTTGTCCAAAATCTCACCTAATCTCATGAAATGTTGGATATCTTGCCTTGAGGATCTTTGCACAACAAAACCCAAATCTCATGAGATATTATATTTTTAATTTAATTTTGGATTCTGCAGACCCCATTTTGGGGAGTGATTGGTGACTCTTGGCATAAACCATGGGAGACAAAATGCAATGGCTGGTTACCAATAGTTCACTAAGTCAAAATGAAACTCATCATATTATGGCTTAATGCAATGTGAGAACCAGGCCACAGAATAACTACCACCAGAAGCTGGGTGCTGAAGGACAGCTTTTCACCCACTGAAATACCTAACCCCATTTCAAATAATTAAAAAGTATGAAAAGGACATTTGGCTCACCCCGATTTTTACTAATCCAGCCTACATCAAGATAGATCATAACAAGAATTCCAAATTAAACTGTTAATAAGCATGTCCGCTGCTAGCTTAGCATAACAGCTATATAACAATTAACAAAAAGTGATGTTGAATGCCATTATTCTGAGCCAGCCATGGAAAGGAACATCAGGGACCACTTTTTTAAAAGTAAAACAAATCAATATCATGAAGAAATTATAGTGCACAAAAACCTAGCATGGTATAGGTTGTATTATAATCCATAGATTTTGCCCTAAAATATCAGATGGATTTATTATAAACAAAGACATTGAATTCAAAATTCAATGACAATCACCATGGGTTCATTAGTTATGTGGTAGCCACACAATTTTGGGCCTGGGGCCTGGAAGTTAGGTGAGTCTGTCACTGAGGTTGTTTTTTTTAAAATGCTTGGAACTGTGTTTGTCCTCAACCATCATTACTTTTTTTATGTTTCTTATTATGCCTGTTTGGTTGGGTTTTAACCCTATCTGTGCCACTCAGAGTCACAATTTTGAGATGGGCAGCTATGTAAATTAAAATAATAAATGACTAAGCAAACAAATGTGACAATAGCCTTAATATTGTTTGTAAATGTTGCTATTAATAATTAGGATTATCATGGAATAAAGATGTGATTAAGAATTCAGAAAGTTCTGAAGGATTCAGAAAACCTATATTTCAGTCAGAAATCTGAAATACATATAGGCAAGAATACCAATGTGACTATACCAGTAAAATGTAACAATACATTTCATTTACACCACTACAGACGTCACACACTTCCATTTTAATATGCAACAGAAACCTTGCTCTACCTATCACATGATTTATTATTCTGGACAACTCACATAGAAGAATATATCTTTTAATGTCAATTTCTTATGCCAATAACAAGCTTTGAAAGTAAAACTAAGCATAGCTCCCTATGTAGCTCCTATGCAGTTTTCAGACTTCTCCAATGCTAAATATACAGTAGCTCTTTTGAAAGACAAATTAATGTCAGTTGAAAGATCACCCCTTTTCTTGTTCAAAGCAAAACCTTCATTCCTTCAGTCAGAACTCCTACTGAGACAGAGGCTAGAAGTGATTGCTACCAACACTACAGTATTTGAGTAGAGGAAAGGCCTTCAAAGGTAAGAGTGGCAGGATCGAAGGGGAAGATGCCCTGTTTCTGCTATCATTGGGGTGCAAGGAAAGACAATCTGGACCCTGAGTTAGATTCCATTTCCCATTCTGTTTCGAAGGTCAAACCCAACTAATGCACATGAAAACATACTTATTTAATTTGACCAGAATAGTCCAGGTTGAGGTTTGCATTTATTTCCTTAATGGCCTGCAGGATTATCAAAACATCTTATCTCTGAAGACAGAATGTCTGCCCTCTGGCTTCTGAGCTGACAGTATTGTATAGTCTATGTGCCTTTCAAAACCTTGCAGGAAATTAGGAAGAAATTGATGAATGCAGAGGAGTGCAGATGGAAATTTTACCTTTACCTCTCTTCCAATCTTAGTTGCACTGAAAGCACTGGGGGAAGGTTGAATCTGTATGTGTGTTTTAGGTTTAACATTTAAAGACCCTCCATATAAGGAGCTCATTGTACCACTTTAAAATGTGACATTACATAAGTTATAACGTGAAAATATTTTTTAGAATATACTGCAATACAATAAACATTTTAATACAATTAATTATTTAATACAATTATTTAATACAATTTAATACAATTATTTAAAACAATTATACACTGCCTAATTATTTGTAGAACTGATGGGTGGCAGTCTAAGGTAACCATTCATGAGTCCCATTGGAATTAATAGGACTTAAGCTAAGACAGTATAATGAATGGTCTCAGTGATTTTACTAGCATTTTTCAAGACAATGCAGTTGCATAATAAATGTGGCACATAAATAGAAAATTGCCTTTTGCTGTTATGGCATATCTTTCCTTCCCTAACCAAAGGAAAACATCATGTTCCTGATACATTTGAGTAGGAATACTACATTTTAACCTTAAATACAGAACAGTTCCTTGAAATACAGCATGAGTGGTAAGACTGGTTTGTAAGCTGCATCCAGGTACATGTATGCAGGTCCACTGCATGTCTAACACTTGATCGATCACTCAGTCTGCAATGCTTCTCCAGACCACATTATT
This sequence comes from Charina bottae, assembly GCA_023362775.1. Lineage (NCBI taxonomy): Eukaryota > Metazoa > Chordata > Lepidosauria > Squamata > Charinaidae > Charina > Charina bottae. Next base: position 28,327,372 of record JALMGJ010000005.1, read on the forward strand.
CACCCACTGAGGAAGAGGGTCGCACTTGTCCCTGTGTAGCTTCCAGATGTCACTTATAGTAGGAGTTAGCAAATGTTCCATACTCAAAATAAAACTTAAAATTTTTTATTCCCAGTTTGAGGACAAAATAGGAACGTACTGTGGTGTTTTAGGTTCCTGACAAGCCACCATTGGCTGTTTTGTTTTTGTTTTAAATTTCTTCAATCCATCAAGATTTGGAAACTCTTTAGATGGAGCTACCTTATTAATACTTCATTTATTTATTACTACAACTTCTATGCCACTCCATTTCTGGCGAGTCTGAGAAGCTTACATGATTAATATAAAAATATTAAAAACAAAAAAATAATCAATGCTATTAGAATAAGTTAATCTGATGTGCTAACATTTTGGAGGATAGCATGATTTTACTCATCCCATATGCCCTTCTGAAGAGGAAAGAGAGGAATTAGGGTAAGGGAAAGCTATCTGAGCACACATTCAGAGACTGTACATCAGTTTTACTAAAGAAATTGATTTCTGTCTGCTTAATAGATAAATTTGCTGATGCTTTAAAGTTCGGTCATGGAGTTATAGTTAATGGATTATAATGTAATGATTTTCATGTGTGTTCTCTGTGGGACGCTTTGCCTACCTCTATCCTGGTTTGAAGGAGAGTTAGACAGAGCTGTATTTTAGAGCTAACCTTATTTAACTTCTATTTACACTCTTTAGCAGACAGTCCATCCGATCTTAGTTTCCATCTTCCCAAGATTCCAAAGGTGGATATCCCAGTTCTTTTATATGCTGATGAGGCAGCTACAGTATTATTTCACTAACACCAGTAGGATTCAGACAGTTTCTTAAAGCCTTTACCCATTACTGAAAAGACTATCTTCTACTAATCAACAACCAGAAAACTAATGTTCAGGGTTTTTTTGTAGAAAACCTAAAATATTTAATTGGCTTATTGAAAGGAAATCAAGCAGATTAAAAGCTGTAAATATTTGGAAGTAGTGTTCCAGGCTACAAGATGCACACTGATCATGTTGCTTTGTACAGCACCTTTTATGAGATTTATCTAGACAGAGAATGTATACAAGTAGCACTAAAGGACAGGGAATGTATATAAGCAGTACTGAAGGGCAGGGAATGTATACAAGCAACACTGAAAGTCTTCGTAGCAAAACCAATGGCTCAAATGCTCTATTGCACTCTCCTTTACTCATTAAAAATCTCTTAAGTTTTTGTGATCACTGTTTCAAGCACTTAGTTGCTTAACTAATGTGATTCTTAGATTGGCAACAAAAGTGGAAGTAAGAGCATGGTTATTAATGCCCACTGATTGGCTTAAATGCCATTTCCTTCCATCAGGACTGATTCCATTAGTTCTGGCAGACCAATTTCAGTCATCATGACAACAGGCAATATTGGGGAAACCTACAGTATATCTTACCCTTAAGCAACTGCTTCTCTTGGAATATTTTCAAGGTAGGAGAATTATTAGAGAAAGAGTTTTAGATATTGGATATCAGAAAATGGTTAGCCACAATCCAGCCCATATTAGAGCTCGCATAATATATCCTAGGGGCGTGGTGGCTCAGCGGGTAAGATGCCAGGCTTGTCGATCAGAAGATCGCAAGTTCGGAGGTTCGAATCCCTAGCCCTGCATGCGGAGTGAGCTCCCGCACGAGCTCCAGCTCTTGCCAACCTAGCAATTCGAAAGCATGCAAATGCAAGTAGATGAATAGGTACCACTTCGGTGGGTAGGTAACAGCGTTCCACGTGTGTCATGCCGGCCACATGACCCTGGAAGCGTCTTCGGACAACGCTGGCTCTTCGGCTAACAAACGGAGATGAGCACCGGCCCCTAGAGTCGGACACGACTGCACAAATGTGCGGGGGGAACCTTTACCTTTTTTTTTAATATATCCTAAGTGGGAATTAAGTAGATATCTAATTTCTCTGGCTTCTCCTGCCCAACAAAGAGCCTTTTTAGGGCCAAACTTGATGTCTTACCCTCCACAGTTCTTAATGGGAGATTTACTAAAGCATTTAAAAGAACCTGACCTTGCAAGTTGGTGCTATTGAGACAGTCCAACATGTGGTACTACATTGCCCCTAATATCACAGCAATCACCAAACCCTCATTTGTCTTCCTCTTGTCAGATAAGAAACCATACATTATGTATAAAGTTGCCAAATTTTGCTTGGTAGCACTTAAGTTTCTTAGCTGGGACTGGATACAGGTAAACACACTAAAGAGTGTTTTGTTTGATTGGTTATTGGTTGCATATTGTTTTGACTATTTATTGCTATGACACATTTTGATAGTCCTTTCCTTTCAAACTGCCCAGAGTCCCCCGTTGGGGGAGTTGGGCAGTCATATAAATTTAAAAATAAATAAATAAATAAATAAATTGCTTTTTTTACTGATGTTATGATATTCTTGTAGTCTGTCATAAAATTCACCAAGATATCATTAGTTTATTTAATAGCATTTTAATATTTCAGTATCTTAGTAGGCCCCCATTTTAATGTATCTGTATATTTCTTAGCAGCAGTTTATTATTAATAATATTAATACAGTACTTTATCTTTTTAGTATCCTATTGACTGCACTCATATTCTTCTTCACTTTATTTGTATTTTATGTGTATTGTATTTTTGGTATTCATTTAGCTTTCTGCTCCTCATAATACTATTTTGTATTTATAACTTTTGATATGAAACTGCATAAAATACTGGGCAATGACTATAATGAAGGTTTTGAACTTTGAACTATGTGTGATATGCTTTTCAGGAAGGTTGCCAGCTACAAAAGTATGCACTGTTCAGTGCAGATGGATTACAGATTGCTACTCTGTTTTAAATTGCAATTTTTTTAAAAAAAACCTATTCATTTAGTTCAGCTTTGCAGGCATTATTTTTTTTTCCACTAACTTGTTTATGGGTTGTGTTGAAGTGAATTGATTGCCATTGTTTGTTTTCCTGCTGGCTTCAGTTCTATGGGTTATTTATGCAGACTAGATTAATGCCAAAGTAAAAGAGGCTTTATGGTCTAAACTTTAGACAGAATTGGCCTGAAACATAGTACTTTCCAATAACTAAATAAAGAAAAGCCAGATTTTCCATATTTCTATTCATGTCATTACATCCTTTCAAACAAACTAATTGTTCTACTTAGAGATGGCAAATTTTGTTGTACATCAAGAGATTCTTGGAAGCTCTTTTTTTAATGTAACGTTTATCTGTTATGATGATGACTTCTGAAGCCAGGACCCTACAAAAGCTATTCTAGATCATGGATAGTTGAAATAATAGTACTTAATTCCCTCACGTTTTGTGCTATGAACCTCCAATTTGGCAGAAAATTCTACTCATTTACTTTCTCTTTCTTCCTTGGCAAATGAAACTCAGTTCATAATCCTGTCAGCAATTACTGCATGACTATGAAGACCTTCTTCATCAAGACCAACTCTATGCTTTGCTATTTGGTGATTCTACACTTTACAGTCAAATAATGAAGTAAAGTATTTTCTCAACAATGAGATTTGGACTCTATTCATACATTTGCTTTCCAAAATCAAGCTGGACAGGCTGTTAATTCCATAATTCAGGCTTTGTTTGCCAATGCTATCAATTTTATTGTGCTGCAGCAAAATGCCGCAATGAATGTCAAACTCTCCTAAACTTCATTTTGCAGAATTATCAGCTAAAATACTGGCTTCTGCTGTTTAGGTTAAATTCAAAATGGGCATTAAGATCAAATCAATAGACTTTTTTTTTTGCCTGCTCTGGAGCAAAGGACAATGAAAATGTCATCCTTCTTCCAGGACTTAATTATTGGGAGGGTGAAACCCAGATAAGCATTTACTCCAGTCATTTCCTCCTGCAGAAGCTTTTCTATGAGTAATCTTCTTACCAGAAGTATGGCGTGTAACAGAAAAGAAAAAGGGCATTCTTGCTAAAGAAGGCTTTTGAACCTATAAGATACATGTAACACTAAAATCTAAATTTTCAGTTCATATACTATCTTATGGACATCAGGTGAGACATGTTATAATGGGACCTGCTAGATATCAGTTGAAATTGAATCCCACAAGTGTTGAGAAAAACCACATATTTTGTGTATCCTAGTTTAATTTGCCTAGGGATTGTGTGATTGTATAAAGTCTGATACTGCCTGCTAACTCCTTTTGTTAAACAAGTGCAGCTAACCAACTATGGGCAACTCCATATGATGTTTACTAGAGATAGTGGCATATTGTAGAAATTGGGCTCTTTAGCTTGTTCCACTCAGATCATATTAGAGAAAAAAACAAACAATAGATTCTTCCCCTCATTTGGTATAAGCAGAACAACATAGAAAACGGCTATGAACTGAGCCCTTAATAGTTTATTAGCTGTGGCCACTCATGAGAGGACCCAGTGGATGTTTGATAATTGGAGCAAGATACAGTAGCAAATTCTGGCTTAGCATAATTTTCAAATGTAGTTCACAGCATGTGGATCAGTTATTTTCCTGAATGTATTTAACTACCATTTTGGCTGGTGCCATAGGGCCCTTTTAAACATCCAAACATCATACCACCGCATCTTGGATTTTTATATTTAATTTTAATATATTAGAGTGTTTTATTGGGTTGTTTTAATTGTCGGATTTTAATTTTTGTGTTTTGTAAACCGCCCAGAGTTCCCTTGCGGGGAGATGGAGCGGTATATAAATTGAAACATAAATAAATAAATAAATTTTATATGCAAAAGCATAACAAAAATAGTAGTTGCCATTTGTAACCTGAGGCTAGCTCCTTTTCAGTTATCTACATACAATGGAAATATGGCAGCCGTTAATCGCTTGAGACTGAAATATTTTGGAATGCTATGCTGGATAGGTACCACTTTGGTGGGTAGGTAACAGCGTTCTGCGCACGTCATGCCGGCCACATGACCGTGGAAGCGTCTTTGGACAACGCTGGCTCTTCAGCTAACAAACGGAGATGAGCACCGGCCCCTAGAGTTGGACACGACTGCACAAAATGTGCGGGGGAAACCTTTACCTTTACCTATCCTGGATAGAAACACCATGTTTTTGACTCTAGACCCAGTTTCTGTACAAAGGGGAAATCAACACAATATTTTCCACCAGATCATATTGATTATTGTGAGTTTTCATTGTACAAGGCACCCTCTTTAAAAAAAAAGCTGTCTCACTGTACATGGATTCTTTTTAAGTATATTTAACTACACTGAACTATCCTTATGAATGTGGGTGTACTTCTTCCTAAAGGACTCTGGTCTTCACCAGGCCATAGGGCCTTTCAATATATTCAGGGGACTTCGGCTTGGGGAAGATTGGTTTAATCATTAAATATCTCACATAAATGGAATCCTTTTAATGTCACCACTAATACCACTGTAATTTTTTTTCTCAAAAATTGACTGATGTAACTGCCCGTTTCTATAACGAAGGGATTATATTCTTTAATCTTCCTTCTAAGATACTTTATGGCAGATACTTGTGAAAGCTGAGGGGTTTAAAAATATTTCCTAAGGGGCCAAAGCTGTTATTTTAGGCATCGTTTTCTTACCCTGAACAAGATGTTTACAGGAACTGAAAGTAAGTTCTAACTGATGCATATACAAAGCAGTCAAATACATAGTTAAGCAGGTGGGGCTTTGTTGTTTAATCTCTTGTATTTTACTTTTAATGCTGTTATAGATCAAAGTCTTTTTCCAAAAAAAAATCTATTTAAAAGAATACTACTGCCCAATCCAAATGGTAGAGTCCTAAGCCCACTGATACCATTCATTCACATATTTATTTATAAAATTGCAAATAAATAAATCTCTATATAGATCTTTACATCCCGAACTTGTATAATGTACTGGTGCTACATTAGGAGGGCCTTTGCACAACTTCATATTGTCGATGAAGGTTGTTATATGAAAACTTCATATTGTGTGCCAGTTGCGCCTGTTCCTGGACCGAAGGGCCTTACTCACGATCACTCATGCCCTGGTCACCTCCCAGTTGGACTACTGCAATGCGCTCTACATGGGGATGCCCTTGAAGAATATTCAGAAACTTCAGCTGGTGCAGAATGTGGCTGCGCAAGCAGTTATGTGTGTTTCTGGTAGAACACATGTTACACCTCTGCTTTGTGAGCTGCATTGGTTACCAGTCTGTTTCTGGGTCCAATTCAAGGGCTGGTGTTGACCTTTAAAGCCCTTCTGGTATGGGACCGGGTTATTTGAGGGACCTCTCCCTGATTTCATTTGCCCATCCCACTAGATCCAGCAGAGTGGGTATGTGGGCAGGGTTCCATCATCTAGGGAGCTACATTTGGCTGTCCCTAGGCGGCAGGACTTTTCTGCTGTGGTGCCCACATTGTGGAACCTTCTCCCTTCAGAGATGAGGTTGGCCTCATCACTCCTGAGCTTTCGAAGGTCCCTTTTATAGTTTTTAATGTTTTTAATAATTACTATATATGGTTTTTGGTAATGACTGTTTATATATTTATTGTTTTATCGGATTGCTGTATGCCTCCCAGAGTCACTTTCGTGAGATGGGTGGCTATATAAATTTGATTAATAAATAAAATAAATAAAAATCAGATATTTTGACAGTTCAGTGGACAGTAGTAGAAGTCTTGAGTGGTGGTGTAAACCTGTTTTCAGAGGAGTTGCATTCCCCACAAAAAAGGCTTGTAGTTTGAAAAATGCTGTGGTAACTATCTGAATCATTGGTGGTTTAAGTGGATTTTGTGTTTCAAAACAGCTTTCATCAGCTGTAGCTAATGCCTCAGCTGAAATATTTTCTGGAGAGAAGGATACTAGTAATGATTATCCATGTTTGGTAAACTGATATCCCTAATGCCAAATACATGTATTTGTCATTGAATATTTATGCAGGTTCTGTAAGTTTGTTCAAATTATAGCAGCTTGGTTGCTAACTAGATTAGGGTGAATGGAACATTTATGCCAGTCTAAAATAACTATACTAGCTGCCAGTCTGTTTTTGTCAATAATTCAAAGTGATCTAAGTTCCAAGATCCAGATAGCTTAAGTCCTCAGAGACTGCCTCTTCTCATATAAACGTAATGAATTAAGACATGATTTATCAATGGCACAATCTTGGGCAACGAAGCAAGCATTCAAAAACAAATATGCACACAAACAACACATGGGTGAAAATCACTTCTAAGCTTTTATGCCATCTGGAAACATGATTTTCACCTCAACATAACCACATACCTTGTAGAACTCGAAGCTATAGCTCAACAAAGGGAAAAGTGGAGCCAATTTACATCAATAAAGCACTTTGCTATGATTTAAGGGCATCTGCACTTAGGAATAGAAGCAACAAGGTAACAGGATTATTCTCCTACAGTATATACAGTAAAAGTGGCAGTGCTACTTTGCTTCTCCCTTCTACTCTGAAGGATCATTTCAGCCTTTGATGAACAAAGTGACCCTTTGATGATCTGTCTAATATTTGATGATTCAAAAGGAGAACAATGCTGATCCAGGAAGTACTGTTGCCATATTCAATGTTAGCCATGAATACAGTTGAATAGTCAACCCTGGCACTGTGCTATTAAAGGTAAAGTTTCCCCCTGCACAGTTGTGCAGTCGTGTCTGACTCTAGGGGACGGTGCTCATCTCCATTTGTTAGCCGAAGAGCCAGCGTTGTCCGAAGACGCTTCCACGGTCATGTGGCCGCATGACACATGCAGAACGCTGTTACCTACCCACCAAAGTGGTACCTATTCATCTACTTGCATTTGCATGCTTTCGAATTGCTAGGTTGGCAAAAGCTGGAGCTAGTGCGGGAGCTCACTCCATCATGCGGGGCTAGGGATTCGAACCTCCGAACTTGCGATCTTCTGATCGACAAGCCTGGCGTCTTACCTGCTGAGCCACCACGCCCCTTTCCTGTGCTATTACTTTGGGACAATTTTCAGTGGCTTGAGCCCTCCTGAGAGATCACTGCATATCATTCCACTGACTCAAAATACTAGTTACTACTCTCCCAGAATTCCCATGGTATCTCTGTGGCCATACTATATTGAATAACAAGATTATGGAAAAACAAATGGTAGACACAAGCTAGAGCACTGGCCAAATAGAACTGCTGTGTTTCAACTGCTGTGACTGCATGTCTCTAGCAGGTGAACATAATGACAGAGGATGGCATGGTTGGGTCAATATGCAGCTGAGTACTACTCTGGACAGCTCAATTCAGGGAAGTTGCAATGCTGAAAGATGTACAAGAGAGACACCAACTCTTGGTGTCAGAAAACCTGGTTGAAACCCTGTAGTAAAAATTTACGGTCTGCATAGTATCATTATATCTCCCCTCATAGTATCTATGCCCTGATAGCCAAACTCTATCTCCAGAAAGAAAAAGACCAAGTTTGGAAAGGGAGAGGATACCATCACAAAAACATAAGCCAATTGTAGAATAGACATAACTGACACAGTATTTGTGACCCTGTAATTGAAACTGAAGCTTACTAGGAAACCAAATGAATCAGATTGTGCTGATTTCATGGAGACAAGTTATTTTGTGTTTCAACAGCTGAATATCATGAACATTACACAGACATTCCCACTTACTATTTTTTAAATCTATATTTGTTAAAAAAAAATAAAGCCCAGAAGCTAGTATACAGGAATGTAGACAATACCTGGGTTATTAGCTAGCCCAGAGCCCTTTTCAGCAGTCAGAGTAGTATCTCCAGCAAAGTGCAGGATATTGATATTTCTTCTACCAGTTTTAAAACTACCTTCTTCCAATCTAACCTTCCTGACTATATACATATTCAGCATGTAAGGTGAATAAAAAAGGAGGCAGTATACAGCCTTGTCACATTCTTTGCTTATCTGGAGCCAGTCTATTTCGCATATACAATGTGGACTTGGCTTTTTATCCTGTGCATAGATTTCACATGAGAACAATGAGATATTGTAGGATTCTCATTTTCTTAAGGACATTCCAGAGTTTGACATGGCTGATAAAACTGAAGGGTTTTCTACTGTCAATGAAGCACAAATGGTCTACTTTTTTGTATTCTTTGGCTTTTTCAATTATCCAGCATGCATCAGTAATAATACCTCTTGTTCCTTGACCTTTTCTAAAACCGTTTTGAACATCTGGCATTCTCCTTTCCATGTACGGCTCTAATCAACATTGGATGATCCTAAACATTATTTTGCTAGGATGTTACATTAAAGATAATGTACAATAATCTTCACACTCCATTCTGTCTCCTTCTTTTGTATTCAGGGGTGTCCACAAGGGGGTCAAAAAAGTCAAGTTGACTGATGCACATAAAAAGGGGTGGGACTTAATTTGCTAGTGATACAGCCTTTTAGCCCTTTAGTTTTGTTTCCAATATTTTAGCATGTTATATTCTGGCTCACCTTACTTTTTACTGGTTAAATGTACTGAGTTTTATTTTAATTTGCATGCCACCCAGAATCATGCCTTAGAAATATATATATATATATATATATATATAAATAAATAAATAAATAAATAAATAAATAAATAAATCTTTATTTCTGTGCAACTTGCTCTCTCTGTTTGTGTGTGCTTATCTCATCTAACTTTTTCTATCTAACTGTAAAAAATTCTAATCAAAGTAAAGGATTGATTGATTGATTGATTGATTGATTCTATTAGTAAAAGTCTATTGAGGATTGGTGTGTGAAATGACATGAGGTTATTACTTTGGTATTTCTACTTAATAAAGCTTTGGTCTTTCTTTCTATTTCTGGTTATTACTTCCCAGTCTTGCTTCAACTGCAAGGTACTAAAAGCTGTACATATCCTTACCTCTGTCATTTCCAACATTCCCACCTGACAGTTTCCCCAATTGGGTACAATTTTACTTCCCAGTTAGCAGATTTTGAACCTGTTTGTTGTTGTTCATCTCATTTTAACACGCAAAAACCAAATAGTACTTCTGGGAATAATGGAGCTTTGTGAATAATAATCATGATAAATTGATCTTATTTGTATATTAACCAAGAAATTCCATCACTGGAATCACAGCTGGCAGGGCTGTTTTGTGCCAATCCAGCAAAAAAAAATGCAGTATATGGATATGATAGATAGATGATAGATAGATAGATAGATAGATAGATAGATAGATAGATATAGATTATTGATAGACAGACAGACAGACAGAGAGAGAGAGAGAGAGAGAGATTGTATGTGTGTGTAGCTGTAATCATACAATAGCAATAATGGCAACAATACTATGCATAAAGAGAAGTTCATAAAATGCAAACATGTGTTTCTTTATTCAGGTCTTCCTTTTTTGATCATAGCAAAACATACAGTTCATATTTTATAATGCAAATTGCAAACCTACCCAGAGTCAACTTCATCATCTCATAAATTTCATGGTTGAATCCTTTAAGGCCATTTTCCAGTGCCTCAATATTAGTATGTTAACATATGTTTGTTTAATACATTTGATACTTCAGGAGTTCTGGTACCTTTAAAGTCACTAGAAATGTGCATCAGAAGACAAAGCTAAGATGCAATTGGTTTATTAAATTGGAAAATAATATGCAGTGACATATTCATGAATTTGGATCAATTAATTTGCACGCTTGTTGTAAAGGATTTATCCTAAATTGGGTAAACAGGATGAGATTAAATTTGATCTCTAGTCTCTTAGTCAAAGCAATTTATACAGTTCAATTAGAGTGCACATACACAGACACAAAATTTTCACTTCACATTCAACTCCTTCTACAGTATACACAGGCATACCAAACGTGCACAGCCATTGCCCACATTTTCTATTGCATCTCTTTATCAGATTTGCAGCTATAATATGGGCTTCTGAGTAACAGTATTTCCATTTTAATAAGGTCATACTGTATTTGTTAATAGAATCACTAAAGGAGGAATTACTGTAGCTAAGAAATGAGCAAAGTGACATTTAATTTTATAATTCAGTGTCTAACCTCAAGCAAATATTACAAGAATGATTATCCATGTATACCAGGAGAAATTTCTTAGGGAGACAAGAAACAGTGTTAAAAAAATCAGTTCAGTATTCCTGAATGTGCTATTATGCGACTTTATAAAGTGAATGTGTAATTTAGTGGGGAATTCTTATAAAATATCACATGCCTAATATTATAACAACTAAAGTTAAATAAATCATAGTTTAGACACATATATGTGAAGTATATTTATTTATTTATTTGTCAAATTTCTCTGCCGCCCATCTCGTATACAATGACTCTGGCCGGCTATTAATTAAATTAATTATATAAATTAATTATATAAATTAATTATATAAATTAATTGTAGCACACATCTTTTCCAAATAATATAAAAACTAATTCCTATTTTCAGACCAAAAAAATCAAGAAATGAAGGGCACAAACAGATTCAGAGTAGTGGAGGAATGTTGTTATCTTCTGTTGGGCAAGACTTCCATTTCATTGCAGAACAATAAGTTTTATATGCAGATTTTCCCCTTGTTTCTCTGGCAACTACTCTGGAAGCAAAAACTAAAACATAATGATGATCAAGCTCTACAAAATCTTCTTGGAATAAGTGGCTGAAATTATTAAAATAGAAAAATTTGGACAAGTTTTCCAAGATAGCTTCAGGGGTTACCCAACTTTGCTGCCTTTATCCTCAGTTGCCCTTCTTCATCCTCAAAAGTTCTCCCTGCTTTCCCAAAGCCCCGTCCTATTTTCCTTTTCCTTTCTGTAAATTGACAACATAAGATTTATGACAAAGAAAAGTGTGACAGCAGAAGATGGAGGTATAAACAAAGCAATAGAGAGATGGAGGAATGGAAAACAAACAAACAAAAAATCCCTGTGCGAAACTTTCCTCTTTTCTTCTTTTTTGTTTTATTCTGCTATTGCTGCTAACATTTATTTTTTAATCTGAGGCAATCCGATAGATCTTCCCCAGCATCTCTGTTATAATAAATTACAACAGTCAGCCCAGATTTTTGTTTCTTGTTTGTCAGTATCTAATAATAGCTTCCAGAATCAGCACCCTTGACTTTTGCCAGGACTTTGAATCAGCAAAATACAGTATGTATAAAAATCAGTGTGTGTCACTTGAGCAGAGAGGAAAAAAATACCATCACCCTGGACCACTGTTTCTTCATCCCCTGGTGTTTTAGACTTATCCTGATATTCTTGTCACACCAATTTTCCATGTGCTTCAGCCTTGCCTCTAATACAATCACACAATTTCTGGGATGCAGTGATCCCAAATGAAACTTTTCAATAGATCTGTCTGATGAGAAAAGCTGCTCACAGAACTGACTATTCTTGCTTTCCAGGGCATCTAAGATACAATTTCATTTTAGAAAGGGAAAAAAGAAAGCAAGTTCATATTTACAGGAAATGCCTGACCCAGTGAGAATAACAAGAAACATTGCTTATTTAATGTGATTCTGAAAAATTGATGCATATTGGGTAAGAGAAAGCTGTGCTGGAGATTATCTGCAGGCACAGCAGGATTATAGTTTCCTCTGCTTATACCTTATTGCTTGTTTTAAGTTCGTTTTGCATTCCCACATATCTTCATAATTATGAAAACAGATTAATACTTTTTCATTCTAATGATTGCTGGATGAACATCTTCTGCCTAAGGGGAGCTTTGTGAAAGGCATCTGTAAAAACAAAATTATTATTTTTTATTATTATTTATTGAAGTCCACTGTTATTTACAGACATACATATAAAGATTGAGAATCCAGGAGTAATAATAGTTAAAAGGCAGGCACAGGCCCAAAAAATTATTAAGCATTCCATAATAGTATAATTTTAAGCTTACCATGAATTACATTTTCTTATGCTGAGAACAGAAGGTTGCTGGATTTATTTATATATTTATGTAGCACACTAATACATACACATCACAAACCCACCCTTATCTTTTCTCTAATTTTCATGTGACAGAAAAACAAACTACTATGAGGCATGATCTGCAAATGGATGATGAAATGACATGCTTACTGTGCTCACAGACAGGAAATATACTGAATTCACAAATGTAAAAAAGGTACAGAGAAGGAAACTCAGCAGGGACTTACAGAATCCTATAAACATCCCTGCAGGGCTCTCACAATATTTGCAAAGGGTGCTCAGCCAAAAAAAGCCTTCAGAACATAACAATGAAGAAATGATCAGATTTTAAATTGATGGTTTCAGCATCTCTTTTTGCCTTCTAAACTTAGCCTAGAACAGTTTGAAATCATGCAGAAATGTCAACATGTGCTATTTTTACAGCACTCAACGTGAGAACTATTGTGAGGTATGCCAATAGGCTTACAAGCATTAAAGATGAGAAGGGTAAGGAAAAAAAGATGTACTGTAAATGTAGAATTCATTGTTAAGACATTAAGACATTAATGAATTTTTTATCTCATCTTTCTCCATCGAGCTGCTCATTGCTGTTTTTTTCAGGGTTTTGCAACAGCCTTTTTATATACAGAGCCTCTGACAGCTTGACTCTCTCCCTTCAAAGGCTTGTTAACTATGTGATGAATAAAGCTGTCACTTTCAATTCTGAAATGGCTTTCTGTTTTGATGGCTGCAGGATCCCATATCTATGGCAACTTTTCACCGCTCTAAATCGATTAAAAAAGTGATTGGCTTAGCTTATCGGAGGAGAGGTGCTGATGGAAAATGATTGATTCATTGAATCTGAAAGACAGATATATAAGCGCTCTTGCCTGTTCTCTTTTCAGAGTGAAAAACAGATAATGAATTCTCAAATAATTTATCACAGTCAAAGTAGTTGCATTTTCTCTCCCCCTTCCCCCACAACATGGGATTAATTAAATGCCCCTGAAATCAATAGCTGAATATCTGATTAATATGTGGGGCTTAATTTAAGGAAATTTCTTCATTTCACATGCCTTGTAAAGATCCAACTATGTTTTTGTCTCCAGTAATGGAAGAGTTTTGTTTATTAATTTGCTTAGCTATCCTCAGATCTATTGAAAAGTGACTTGAAGGGCTTCCATTTCTTTAATAGAATTAATCTGTGCCACAATAAAACCATTTAAGTCTTGATAGGGCCATGGAGCTACCCTGGAGATAGATATACCATGTCAAAAAATTAAAGGCTAAATAATAAATCCCATGCCATGATAATCAAATGTAAAACAAAAAAAGGAGCATGTCAAGATGTGAACCAGTTTTGTTTGTTTGTTTGCTTCTGTTTTAATATTTTCCAACCCAATAGAATGTTAGAAAGAAATTGTGTAAATAGGTTTGGGGCTCTATCTCTCTGCCCATTGGCAGAATCACTCTCAAAATCCTGAAGAAAGTAGGGTGAGATGGCAGCAAAAGAAGGACCTGGCTAGGATCTGAAGACCTGAAGAAAAAGAAAATTCTCATATGCCTTCCTATAGGTGAAAGCAGTTGGGAAATGGGTCAGAATTGCTCTGTTTTAATCCTTATCTCTCTCCCAGGCATGTGACCCAGAGCAGAATCTTTGCAGGCCTCCCATGCTTCCCAGCAATGTGTACACTAACATATGGCCAGTGCTAATGAAAGGTTGGATAGAATTCCAGAAGCCACATTTTCCCTATCTTATTGACCATTGTGACTTGCAGGTTTCATGCCCTCATTTATCTCTGACTAAAGGAGATATATAGGAAGTCTAGCCAAGGATGCCTTTTAGCAATGAAAGAAATAACGATTATTCACACTATAAACATTTCCACATTCATTCTTATGTATTTATTCAATTTATACAAACAGTGAAGTTGTTTCCACGTGCCCTCTTTCCACAGCCTCCCTGCGATCGCATGCACCCCGTATCCTCATTTCCCAGCCTTAGAGCTCACACTACACCAAGTGACCCCTCCCCCGACTTGTGCATGGCCTGTGCCAGGCCTCCCAGGACCTCCTCCCCTATCCCCCTGTGGTACCCCAGCGCTCCTTACCTGGGACTTCCTCCACTTCCCACTTAAGGACCCACACGTCTTGGGTTACAACAACAACTGGGACTGCCTGTATTACATCGCTAAGTGATACAGTCACATGACATCGCACTTTACGACCCCATTGCTGAGCGACAGCAATGGCAGTTGTTACTTGAGGACTACTTGTATACATCTTCCATTGTGCTAAACGTACTCAGATGCTAAAAATTCTAGATAGCTATGAGACAAATTGGAGTGCAGTTTATGAAAATACCTAAGTGCTTTAATGCTTGCAGAACAAATATAATTCAGGGTATGCAATTGGGGCGTGGTGGCTCAGTGGGTAAGACACCAGGCTTGTAGATCGGAAGATTGCAAGTTCGGAGGTTCGAATCCCTAACCCTACGTGACAGAGTGAGCTCCTGCACTAGCTCCAGATCTTGCCAACCTAGCAATTCGAAAGCATGCAAATGCAAGTAGATGAATAGGTACCACTTCGGTGGGAAGGTAACAGCGTTCCGTGCATGTAATGTGGCCACATGACCGTGGAAGCGTCTTCGGACAACGCTGGCTCTTTGGCTAACAAACGGATATGAGCACCGGCCCCTAGAGTCGGACACGACTGCACAAATGTGCGGGGGGAACCATTACCTTTACCTATGCAATCTGCAATAACGATTTGAAAAGCAACAATGTTTTAAAACTTTGTTGGCTGAAGGAAAAGCACAGGCCATTTAATACATACACTGTTAATCCAAAAGACTGGACCGGCATTCAATATGACTTTTCTGCAAATGTTCAGCTTAACTGAAGGTAATTTACATACACATTTTACACAACTATTCAGAGAAGGTTTTTTGGGATTTTTATGAAGTACAAAACTATTTTATTAGAAGAAATATTTTCTGGGTATTTAACATTCATTTTACAAACAGAATAGTTGTTGATATTTTTTTTATAAAATGCTACTGTTAAATATTTGCTACTTGTGCAAACAATACCAAAAATAAGAGTAACAGTAAGCTCCAATATAGTAATGGAGGTGTGCAGATTATGCATGAACCACCTTATAGGTGCTTAACCTTGTGGAGATGTGGCAAAACACCTTTTGGAGATGTGCTGATGAAAAATTGAAGCAAGTTTACCTTACTTCAATGAGCTGATCCACTTGCTGAGCAAAGCAAAGTGACCCCTGCTGAGTAGAAATGTAGTGCTATTTTGCTTTTTGGAGGTTCTTTAAAGGGATGCTGCACTCAAATACTGTATCTTACAAGGCAAAGTGCCACTTCAAAGATTTGTGCATTCTATCATTTACATAAAAACAAACCCCATTGAATTCATTTATACTTTCTCTGGAAGTTGTATCCATAGGATTACAGCTAAAGTACAATTTAAAATTTAGATGTTGCCAGACTTCTGCTGCAAGTTAAAATTTGAACTGTTGACTTTGCAAAGTAATAATTAATTTTATTACCATTTTGACATATCTGTTTTTTAAAAAGAGTTATGTGCTATTTCTTTTATTTCCATCACATACTTCAGCATTTTAATCTCAATATTTCAAAAAAGTAGTCTGTTTATAAGGGAAATACATCACTGATCAATACAATAACAGTTTAAAGTTAGTACAATTTACTCATTTTTCATTTCAAATATGCTTCTTTTTCAGATTACCCACATCTATTATTATTTTTTGTAAATGTCCTGTTAAATGAAATTATTAAAAATGTTAGATATCAATAGTTTCATGTATCAGTGCTAACAGGGCATAGTAAAGGTAAAGGTTCCCCCCGCACATTTGTGCAGTTGTGTCCGACTCTAGGGGCCGGTGCTCATCTCCGTTTGTTAGCCAAAGAGCCAGCGCTGTCCGAAGACGCTCCCACAGTCATGTGCCTAACAGGTCATGCTAACAGGGCATGCCAATACATTAAATTAGACTTTATTCTTGGTCCAATATTTTTTCTTTAAAATATAGATGTTGTATTTTAAAATAAGAAGAGTTACATAATATAAACAATCCAGCAAGTTGGATTGCTGTTAAAATAAAAAGGAGGCTGAAATAGGATGTTCTGTCATTGGGGGGCTTTCTAGTTTATCGTACTCTGACCTGCCTGGCTTACAGGCAGCATTGCCTAGTGATAGTAGTTTAGTCTGCCTTGCAGCCCCCATTATGTTCCTTGTGGTTCCAGTCCAGTCTGCCTTGCAGTTCCAGTCCAGTGTCCCAGGGGAACCAATCCAGTCTGCCTTGCAGTTCCAGTCCAGTGTCCCAGAGGTTCCAGTCCAGTCTGTCTTGCAGTTCCAGCCCAGTGCCCCAGAGGAATCAGTTCAGTCTACCTTGCAGATCCAGTCTAACCCTTTAGAGTGTCCAACCTGTCCAGAGAATCCAGTCCAGTTATCCTGAGAAGTCAATCCAGCCTTGTCAGCATTGAACCCAGTAATCCAAGACCTAACCTTGAGTCTCCTAGTCAACCTTATCTACTTAGCATCTTGATCTAGAACTATTGTTCTACTTGTTGCTGAACTTTACTTGTGTTACCGCATAGCTGCCTACCTCAAAGCACATCCAGTTGATCCAGTACTCTTCAGTTGTATTAATGGACTTATACTTGTAAATAGTTTTTATATAATAAAACTATTTCTATAAAGTTCTGGTGGTCATACTCCAAACAGAACATTATGTGATGCATGATATTAAAAGTCTGTTGGTTGGGCATTTAAATTGCAAAGCTGATCTATCACAGTCTATTGATATGTTATGGATTGTCTCCCAGTTATAGCAATGACAAACAAAATGAATAAGGCATAAATGTGAATAACAGTGCAAGTTGTGCATAATCATTCAAAAGCAATTTCTGTTCTGTTCAATAGAGTTTATTCCCCAGGAAGTGTACTGTATATAGGACTGGCGCCTGAAGTAGCAATGAAAGAATCATTAACTGATTTGTGTAAGCAAATGAACTTTTCAATATTGAAAAGAAACGCAGGTTTTGCACACTACTTGTACAGTATTTCTATTAGACTTGGCAAGGTAAAATATTATTGCTATACACATTAGCCTTCCACAATCTGCTTCCATTCAGATGCATTGGATTAAAGCTCTCATAATTTCAAGATGTTTTGTGAATATGCACAGATGATAGATTAACTGGTCTGGGAGGCACCAAAGTGTTCATCTTGATCTAGCTTCCTTCTAAACGTATTGCCAAACTTCTCTCTCTCTCTCTCTCTCTCTCTGTGTGTGTGTGTGTGTGAGAGAGAGAGAGAGAGAGAGAGAGAGAGAGAGAGAGAGAGAGAGAGAGAGAGAGAGAGATTACGATCTCAAAAATAAGAGTCTTGGGGACTTGTAACATTCCCATGCAGTATAGAATAAGATTTTATCAGGTGAACATTCTGGTCCTGATTCACACTGCTTTTCCTTGGTTGCCTTTGTCCAAAGGACTTTTGTCATCACATCTGACTCTAGAAAGCTAGAAGATCTAGCAATCATTCTTTAGAGCAGGGAAGACATTGGAGAAAGTGAAAGGTAATTGAAGCTATTCTATTGAGTGCTATACTAAAGTAGGGAAGGCAGCATGGCACAGAGCCTATCATAATTGAGTATAGATAATGAGATCAATGGCAGTGCAACATATCACATGACAACCTAATCAGTGCAGCTGGGTTGCAAATGTAGGCTAATTGCAATTTAGGGTTAAGATGTCTTGAAACATTCAAAACAGGTATGTTAATGGACTTACATCCTCTGGAAGGCTTCTGCAACTGCTTTGAAGGCTGTCTGTGCATATGTGTACAAAAAGCACTTTTGCTTGGATCACCAGTAAAGCAACTGATCATGCACACACATGTGCAAACAGCCAGGAATATCACTCCAAAGGATTTTGCTGCTATAGTACTTCAAAAAGATATGTTTCATTTGCAGTAACACTTTGTAGAGTATCACTTTAGAATGTTGTCTTTAACCGTATTAGAGATACTATTACCAATCTGCAGTTGATTAGGGTGATTCTTCAGAACGTTCTTTAGCACCATAATTCTTGAATAAGTTTTAAGTGAGTTGAGATATCAATGCTCTTGTCATAAAGTGATACCTTTTAAATGGGGGTATGCACAGAATGGAGACAATGTGTTGTTTCAAAGTTGGAACAAACTACTGCATCTTCGTGGGTCTATTTCAGCCATTTCAGATCAGCCATGGTCTGGCAGAAGCCAAACCTGGAATCCTTTAGTTGTCATAGGTTTGGGACAAAATCATCTCCTTTTCATATCAGTTTCCAGCAGAGCATATTCTACCAGCCTTCTGATGATTTCTTCTCTATTGTCAACCATGGCTGCAAGGTTTGAAAGTGGTACAGTATATCCTACCTATCCCTAGTCTTCCCAGCATCTTTCTTCCCTCCCTTCAGCTACTACCACTGTCACCCAGTGGCTTACCTGTCCCAATTTTCCACTGGCTTACCTGCTCCCAATCTTCTCATCACCATCTCTCTTTTCCTTCAACCATTGTTGCTATTGCCACTGATGTCTCATCATAGTGTATTCTACTGGCCCACCCACCTGCCCCTCCAGTCTTGTCAGTAACTTCCTTCCTTTGTTGCCTCCTATTAGCCACTGAATCACTTCTGCCCAGATCAAAACAATCCTGCTTCATTCTGTTCATGGTCCAAAATACCTAAAACATTCATGTTTCGGTTCAGGCATGGACTTAAAAAAAAAGTTTTCTCTTGCACAGAACAATCCATGCATGGAATACTTTGCACATACCTATTTTTAAGCCTCATAAAAGTCAGATGCTGGTCGGTATCACTCCAGTTTTCTATATGAAATGGAATGGCTTTTGATGCACAGGGGTGATCATTTTCTGAAGAGGTGTGTGAAATTGACAATTTGTGCTGCACATAAATCTGTAGGAGTCATAGGACTGACTTTGCTCTCTGTAGGAATCCATGTGGTTTCTCCTAGAAATCTAGAAAATGATATTGAGAGTATTAATACTCTGCACCCTCATTTTAAAATCAGCATGTACTGTATATATTTGTAAATAAACTGTATCCATTGATTTCCTTCAGTGGTGGCACCCTGAAACTTCTCAGTGCATTTAAATACTTTTGCATGCTTACCAAAAATATCATGCTTGAGAATTTATCACATATGGATTGTTCTCACAAATATCAATAGTCCATACATGACAATGGTAATGCTATTTATTCAGCTTATTTCACTTGCTTTTGGTACTTCTAGATCTTTTTGGCATTTCTGCTTGGTATGCTTGCAGTGCTGTTGTTTAAGCATACACAATAAGTTTTACCTTACTATTAGGAATTTAAATTAGTTCAGTGTATAAATGTTTTCTAAAATGGGAGCAGAATATGGGCTCATAATTATAGTTATTTGCTACCAGAAGAGGGCCTTATTACAAAACCTGAACAACTTGCAGTTTTATTCTTATAATTCAATGAATGGTTTTTCACAATTCACTGCACTGCTTAACTATAAATTATAGATACTTTATGTAATATAATAATCCTTTCATGTTAATTCTAAGCATCACACAAATTAGCTACTGGCAGAAGTTTTCTCATAATTGTTTTGAAAATCTGCATTTTAATAATCTGTTGACAAAGGACACACTTTCATGATAATCATTATTCGTGTTTTATGGGGATCTGGCAACCTCAAACAAAGGGGCTTATTAATTTGATATTTCTCTATAATTTTCAGAAAAGGTCCTATGAGTTGTAAAATCCTTAGCCATCCAAAGGTAACAGCTCTCTTTTTCCTTCTCAACAACAACAACAAATTATATCTACACAATACTTGCTCCAGACTCAACAAACTTTATTTTCCCATGTTACATTCTTCAATATGGAATTAGAAATAAATTTCATTGGGGATTATTACTGAAGCTTTACTTGTGAATGCAAACATACTATGTTGAATGAAACTGTATGGTAAATAAGGTTGCAATTCCTTTCTACCCTTAATTGAGAAGCTTATGTATAATATGTAAACCAATCCATTTCATAGAACATTTTTTATTAGTTGTACCAATTTGTTGCATGGAAATCTGGGAGATATACTTGCAGATTTTCATTCCTACTTTGGAGATTCAGAGGGTCATAAATATAAATATCTGTCTGCAAAAACTGAAACATTTTCCCCAAGCCTGTTAATGCACTGGAGAGAAAGGGAGACTTTCAACATGGAATAATTCCATCAAAGGACTCATCTTTATTTCTAGACAAAGCAGTTTGGGACTGACATAAAAGGAACAAATCATCAACTGCTTTCAATTTACAGGGGAAATTTCCCCCCATTCTTCATAAGTCCTAAACCTTGACTTTCACTCAGATACTGCTTATCAAAGAATATCTCCAATATATAACATTTTCATACAAATTGGACTCATTCAGCAGAGTAAAGAATAGTAATACAACAGATAACCCCATAAATATATTTTAGAACTTCTACTACCCAAAAGAAAAGAAAATGTATAAGCATATACATTAAAAACGTATACCCCTTTTTTAAAAAAACAAAGTAGAAACAAATTGAAATTAAAATTGACTTGCCCCCAAAATCCGAAGTTTTGTAATAATGATGATAAAGCAAATTATGCTTTTAATTCTATCCAAGTAAAACTGAACAAGGTATAGCTGTTTGGTAATTCTCCAGTGTAATTTGGTAACAGGACACAAAATTTCAAATTTCAGGGGTACAGTTCTGACAAAGTGAACAACTTCCTAAATAACTCAAGATGACTCAACTGAGTTTCTGAATTTTTCAAGAGAATCAAAGTGAATCTTGTTTCTGGTATACAATTCCTATTGCCTACATATAGACTAGGAAATTTGTTTGCTATTTCAGTATGACAAAATACAAAATAAGAGTGCCAAAAGACTGTGTAAACCAGTCTCTAGTATAACAGGTACAATTCATAGAAAACTGGATTGGTTTGATATATTCCAATGTGAAAGATTGTTAACTGATAAAAGCTGTTCTAAACAAATGGTGGAAAACCTCAAAATATATTCTTAGTTTCACATCTGGTACATACGGCTAAATAGGAATAAACAAATTATTCTAGTTTGTATCCAATATTTTATGGGGAGGGGGTAGACAACATGAGTAAGACCTAAACCTTTGGAACAAATGGAAGGTAACATTGCCAAATGCAGGACAAAAGTGAAAACAGCAAAAATGACTACTTTCCTCTAATGTCAGTAGAATTCTGGTGAACACAAGTATGGTTGTATCCTTTTTGTTTACATAAATACCACAACATAGTCATTAATGATTCAGTTGTCTTTACTCAGGATCTGCTGAAGTGTAGCTGAAAAGCAACTTTATTACAAAGCCCAAAAGGAGAGTAGTGTAAACTTGCATCTTCAGGGCAGTGGAATGGAAGTTATTTGAACTATACAATAGGCTTAGTAGGTTTTGCAACGTATTGTGTTATATGACCTAAAAAAATATTTAAGTATTATATATTTAGGTTGTCTAGAAAGCAGCTTTTAACTTGATTGATGTTCATAAATATGAACCTCGTCACAGATTGGGAGCTCTGGCGATTCATATAGTACACATTATATTTATCAGTTACTTTTTGAGCTACTTCATGCACATGAAATGACTTAACATAACTCATATTGGAAACAGATTCCATTCTGCCACAAAGTACCACTTCTATTTAATTCCATGTGTATTTATCTACAATGCATAATGAGTTCCTTGTGGAAAGAAAGATGTTTCTTTAGTTGTTTGAAAACAAAGATTAATAATTCATTAACATGTAGCATGCTAAGAATTTTGCCTTTGAAATTTCCATACACTTGAGGCCAATTCCTCCCCACAGATCCACATAGTTGAGTTCAGAAATCCACAACTCTGGTTTCTATGCCTTAGCTGTTTTATATCCACAAGAGATACAGCCAATAATTCCCAAAATCCACCAGCTGGTATTAAAAAAACATAAGTCTTTTTTTTATTCAGGCATAAAACAAAACTTAGAATATCATCCACAGTTCAGATGTATGTCCTTGTTCCAATCATGGGAATCAGTTTAGATGCTATCTTAAAACTGATTAACATAGGATAAATGTTAATCTAAAATGGCAGCTTGTTTCTTGGAAGAGAAAAGAGAGAGTATCAAATAGAGAAAGATCATGAAGAAAAAAGAAGGGTGGGTCAAAAAGACAGTGAATGGGCATTGTGTTACTCCTGTTCACATCAATCCTATACTCCATTGGCAAGAGTGTACTCAATACATAATCTCAAAAAAGGTGGGTCTTGACAGAACAAAAACCAAGTTTTCCCATCCTGTTCTACAGTCAGTTAAGATTAAGATTGCATGTATTGTGATAAGCCTTGCAAGCTCCATAATATTCCACAGTGCCTTAGATCAGACTTTAGGGAAGCATAAGTGTAGAATTCTATGAGAAGAGCCCATTTAATATTAAACTGAATCAAAAGAAGTATCTGACCTATATTTCTAATAGATCTCTAATTATAAACAACACTTAAGATGGCTTCAAAAAGCAACAAATGGAATTAATGATGGGTGACTAGTTATCATCTTTGTCTGGGAAATTATTTTTTAGAAAGTAGGATACAAACACTCCTTGTAGATATAATAATTTGCTCTTTCTCGGAAAATCCTGCTGTGAAAAGTACTTTCTATGAAGCTGTAAGTAAAGGATAAGGATTATCTACCATGTAAAATGTAGCTGATTTGCTACTGCTCACAACATATCCAAGGTTTTTCTTTGCTTGTTTCTCTTTTCTTTGGCATGGGGTTATCATTTTTTATTTTTATTTATATACATCTTGGTCCCAGACTACATCAAGTTATGTTCTAGTGGAGGATTATGGAAGAGAAAGCAAGATTTTTACTGTACTTCAGTTTTTCTAACCACATGAAAAACACTGTGCTATATGCTACTTGCCATAGGGAATGAACATTCCTAGAAAGTCTACACTTTCTTATGCATGCTTTTTATTCCTTCCTAAAGGATAAACATATCTAAAGTAATTAATTTAATCTTTATAAATCCTATGTCAAATGATCTGAATTGTATTTCTTGGGCTAATGTGCAAGAATCTAGTTATTTAATGCATGCTTTTTAGCAGGGTAAACGCATATACATACACATTTAAATACATTTTTAAGATAATGCATACATTTAATTATTGATTTTACAAGGAATTGCATTAAAACATATAAATGCATGTAACAGAACAGAGTTATGGCAAAAACATAATAGAAGTTCAATACTAATGCAATTAGTAATAGCAATGGAACTATTTACATATTTTATAGGATATTCATGTGTTTTAATGATTTCTTAATGTATAGCTAACTTTGACCTGCTTGTTCTTCCCCAAACCAGTCTCTTTTTATAAACAATCTCACCTTCTGCCTATTTTACATGATCAATTCCATCTTGGCAGCAAATAATGGACCTATTAGTTAACTGATTATAATTCTCCTCAACTGCTCTTAAGATTCAAAAACCTATAGCTACATCTCATTGTTGCTGAAGTGTCTTCCCTGTGATATGTGACTCTCAAGATTCAAAGGTAGTTCTCCTTCTATATTCCCTTATGCTAAAGAGATAGTAGATCCTGGATTAATAAAAAATCCTTCACCATACAGTTACATCAGGACTTTCACTAGGGTTTCATCTCTAACCACACTGTATTATCAAGGTTCCAGCTCATGTGGCAGTGTTGGCATACATGCTTCCTGTTCCAGACAATAGCATTAATTCTATTTACAACAAGCTCTTCAATGGGACTTCCAAGGAAGAAATGGCAGACTGAAGACAGCTCCACTTTTACGACTGCAACTGAATGAAGAGCCAGCAGGTAGACTGGCTCTTCATAATTCCTCTCTGGACAAGGAAAGGACTTGAGATCACCCACAAGTGCTCCAGACATTTGCTTCTTGCAAGGAGACTGCAAGACAGTGGCCTCTGGTGGGTATAGAGCTCTGGGAGAAAAGGGAAAATCATCTTCGCTCAAACTGCAGTTGGCACCTTTAAGGACACTGTGTTTGCATACTTCCTTTTCTAATCACTTTTGGAAATTACTTGTTAACTGCTATTCAGCTATTAGGAACCTTTGGATCGACAAGTTTTACAGCACCGGGTGAGTTTCCTTCAATCCTTAGCAAAAGAAGTTTTAAATATAAATTTAAGGATAGATAGATAGATAGATAGATAGATAGATAGATAGATAGATAGATATAGATATAGATATAGATATAGATATAGATATAGATATAGATATAGATATAGATATAGATATAGATATAGATATACTGGATATAGATAGATATAGATATATATAGATAGATAGATTTGTTTATTCGTTCAGTCGCTTCTGACTCTTCGTGACCTCATGGACCAGCCCACGCCAGAGCTTCCTGTCGGCCGTCACCATCCCCAGCTCCCCCATGGTTGAGTCTGTCACCTCCAGAATATCATCCATCCACCTTGCCCTTGGTCGGCCCCTCTTCCTTTTGCCTTCCACTTTCCCTAGCATCAGCTTCTTCTCCAGGGTATCCTGTCTTCTCATTATGTGGCCAAAGTACTTCAGTTTTGCCTTTAATATCATTCCCTCAAGTGAGCAGTCTGGCTTTATTTCCTGGAATATGGACTGGTTTGATCTTCTTGCAGTCCAAGGCACTCTCAGAATTTTCCTCCAGTTCAAAAGCATCTATCTTCCTTCGCTCAGCCTTCCTTATGGTCCAGCTCTCACAGCCATAGGTTACTACAGGGATATATTCTAATCACCCTTTTGCTGTATGTATGTATGTATGTATGTATGTGTATGTATGTATGTGTATGTATGTGTATGTATGTGTATGTATGTATGTGTATGTATGTGTATGTATGTATGTGTATGTATGTGTATGTATGTATGTGTGTGTATATATATATATATAAATATATATATATATATATATATATATATATATATACATATACACATACACGCATACATATACATACATACATATACATATACATATATATATATATATACATACATACACATACATACATACATACATACAGCAAAAGGGTGATTAGAACACTGATTTTGGAGAGTTACAAATGGACTAAGGGTTCAGATGGATTTGAAATAAGATTTTGAAATTAATTATAAGAATCCTTCCCGTGGGAAAATGCTTTTGTTTTGAATTCTTTAAAAAAAATGATAGGATGGGACTTTGAAGGTTGGACCCTAGAGGGAACCAGATCAAATATTACAATTAAAGGAAAAGAACACTTAAAGAAGAACACTTAAATTTGACTAACTAATACATAATGGAGCAAAATGCTTTAACGCTGGAATGCTTTAACATTTTTGAACAATGGACCCAGAAGTTAATTTTAAGATAGACTGTTTAAAAGATGTTATGGAAGAGTAACAAGTTGTACTGGACAAGACTGAGACTGATCTGAAAGTGGATTTAAAAATAACAGGGTAGCTTGTTTATACTTCTTGTGATGAAGGGGGAAGTCATTTCTTTATATGTTCCTTTTCTTTTTCTTATTTTTTCTTTTCTACTTTTCTTTCTTTTTTTTTGCTTTTCTGCACTCATTTTTTCTTTTTATTCTTTTAATTTTTTTGGTTTGTGTTAGTTTTTATCTTTTTAATTGTAATGTTTAATAAAATTACTATTAAAAACAACAGCAACAACAACAACAACAACAACAACCTCTTCATTCATGTCTCCAATACAATTTGAAAAAGGGAGAAACAGCTTACCACTTCTCACATGTTGAATTTTACACAGGGACATCTGAACAAGTCTTTTTTCCCTGAAGCTGCTGTGATCCAATATTTTGTATTCCTAGCACTATAACCGCCCAGAGTCCTATAACCGCCCAGAGTCCCCCGTTGGGGAAGATGGTTGGGGATAAATTTGAATAATAAATAAATAAATAAATAAATAAATAAATAAATAAATAAATAACTTTCTTTTATGGTGCAAGATCATTATAAGATAACTACCATCCTGGGGTTCAAAGTCACAACATCTCCAGATTCTGCTAATCTGGTGACATGGTTCTGTACAAATATGCCCTCTGTCTTAGAACATGTCATTCAAAGGCAGCATCAATGACTGAAGCAAATGACCACTTCTTCATTTTTTTAAAAAAACAGAGAGAATATTCTCCTCAAAAATACCCAAGAACAAAAACAAACAAGTAAAAAGAAATGACCATTTCGCAAAAATCACCCAATATCTCATACACCCATTTTTGTGAGTGATAAATAGTTCTGCAAAAGTGATCATGGTTTGACTGACACTTAAAAAAATATCTAGGAAAAACTCTAAAACTGTGAGTTCCCAAGAGATTCAGAGAAAACATGGGTCTAAAGCTAAAGTTATAAAATGTACTGCAAAGATTTTTTAAAAAAAAAACACTTTATTCCGTATTCTTTTCAGAGTTTGTATTTATTCATGTGTATTTCAAATAAAAAAGTTCTTTTCCAAAATGTATAGGAATAATTGACTTCTGGTGGGAACATGGCCGACTGAACAGCTATGTGTGCAAGCTCCACGGGCAGATCTGACAGTGTGGCTTTTTTGGGGGGGCTCAGGCAGGATTTTCCTGAAGCCCTAGAGCAATTTCATGTATAGAAAACACTCGGAATCATCCCATTTGAACTCCTGAATGGTGCCTCGCAGCCAGAGGATCGCTAACAGTGTTAGCGCTAATCTGGTAAGAGATGCCGGGATGACATCATTTCCAAACCGTGCTGTAGCCTTACAGGGACACTAAATCGAGCCACCCCATTTCTAAACCACCCAATTTTTTTTCAAGTTTATGTACCCTAAAAGAGGCTTTCTACAGCAAGGAGAAGCGAACTCTCTTGGTGCCTATCGTTACTTCTGGATTAATTTTTAAAAAGATTTTTAAGCTTTGGCTTGTTTTCCCATTGAAACGTTAAGGAGGACTGAGAATATATAATTGCCTCCCTGCTATTATTTTTGTATGAATTTGAAGGATTTAATATTTTCCTACATGTTGAATCTGCTATTTCAAATCTGTAGTTTTCTGTTCACTTTCCCTGGGGCTGCTTGTTAGCATACTTTTTCTTGTTTCAGCAACTTTTGGAGATCTTCTATTAACTCATTAACTCCTACGTTCACCAGTCAAGTATCTAGGGAGTGCCATAATCTACTGCTTGTAAAATGGAGGAGTTTAAGGAGACTTTCTCAGAGTTTCTTTGTGAGCTTTAACAGTCCATTAAACAGATCTTTTCTAACTTTTGCCAAGTTTTTTTGCAAGGTATTTAGGACCTTGTGGAAAATACTAGTTTTAAAATGTGTCATGACGATGTTGATGAGGACGTTGATGAGGACGTTGTGGAAGAAACTGAAGATTTTAATAAAGACAGAGATGTTTCTACTGACAGCGAGATTGAAGCTTTTGCTGAAATTCCAGGCGACAATTACATTTTGGTGTTGAAGGGGTTACAGTCTGAGTTGCAAATTAGAAATGGAGTTGTTTTTCTGATGGAATAGTGTGGGAAAGAAGAGGCTCTGTATTGTGGGAGAAGAAGACTTCTTGTCGTGGGTAGGTGCAGAAATAACACGCCGAGGCTTGGAATTGAGTCTCTAGTGTTTATTTGCTTCCTACTTACAGAATCCTGCTAAACGGATAGGGCTTGAAGAATCCCAGAGACATGAGTCCAATCTAGGGCGGAGCTTTCCGGAGGCATTTGGGAAATAAGGCCAGGCCCTCTGAGCTTCGTGCTCGCTTCCCTCCCGTGAGTAAGCTCCCCCCACTGCTATCTTGTGTCTCCCTGACACTTCTCTTTTACTGAGAAGTCTGAGTCTCTAAGGGGGGCAGTTGGGCTGTTTGATTTTCTGTATGAAAAATGCATACAGCATGTGAATGCTTTAGTATATTTTGAAGTGGGGTAAAGATTTGAGAATGTTTATCTGGATTTATATTAAGGCTTGTATGAATCCATTTTTCTTTAATGATTTGGATTAAGATTTACTGGATTGTTTTTAAGATTTGTTTGATTTTTAAGATTTATAAGGGATAATAATAATTGCTTGGTTTTAGGTTTAATAGGATTAAGATTGTTATAGTATTATTAATTATAAAAGTAGATAATTTATATGCTTTCATAATATTTTTATTATAGTGGACAGAAATATATAGAATAGTGGTAGGAAGGAAATAATTAAATAAATGTTTTCGGGGGGTAAGTTGATTTGGAGGTTTATATATGTTTTTCTTTTTTTTCTTTTAATATAAGGGGAAGGAGCAATTGTATTTAGTGATTTTTATAATGTGCTAATGGAATGATTTATAGAAATAATGTGATCTTGGTTTGATATAGAGCAAGGGATTGATTATGGAAATTGCTGTATATTCTTGTTGTTGAAAGTCGGAAGTCACCTCTTTATGTAATCTTTAAAATTCTTTTTTCTTGTATTTTACACTTTTTTAGTTTTTTTTCTTTTTGTAGTTTGTTGCTTTTTTGTAGTTTTTATCTTTGTTTCAAACTTAATAAAATTCTTATAAAAAACAAACAAAATGTATAGGAATAATTGGCGTGTATCACCGAGACCTGGCTGGGCCCTGGAGGGGGGGTTGCCCTCTCGGAAATCTGCCCGGCCGGGTTTCAAGTATGGCACCAGCCGAGACACCAGGGTAGGGGAGGAGGGGTGGCAGTTGTCATCCGAGAGTCTCTAGTGGCCTTCAGGGGCACTGCTCCACAAGTGGCTTCACAAGTAGCCAGATGTGAGACCCTGTTTTTCAAGTTGGGTTCCCAAGAGCAGTTGGGAGTGTTGCTGCTGTACCAACCTTCCTGCTGCGTAGCAACCTCCCTGCCCGAGCTGATGGAGGCCGTCTCAGGGCTGGCAGTAGAATTCCCCAGGCTTATGGTTCTGGGGGATTTCAACCTGCCGTCCTTGGGACGTGCCTTGGAGGCAGCCTCTCTTGCCCCATTCACCCCGATAATCTGGAGGGATTAAGGGTTTTGAAGAGGGTAAAGAGATGTCTAGAGCGCCGCTGGAGGAAGACAAAGACCGAATCCGACTGAACACAAGCTAGAGCCGCGGTTAAGGCCTACCTTGTGGCGGTAAGAGTGGCGAAACGTCAATATTTCTCCACTCTTATTGCATCTGCAGAATGCCGCCCGTCGGCCCTGTTTAGGATTACTCGATCTCTCCTAGGTAAGGTGGGCCCAGTGACCCACCTTCAGGGCCATGCTGAGGAATTTTCGGAGCATCTGCAGGATAAAATCGCTCGGATTCGTTCTAAGCTGGACTCCAAGCGTGAAATGCAGTCTGGGGAGATGCCGAGGGAACGTCTTTGTCCGGTTATCTGGGATCGGTTTGATCCTGTTGGACCTAAGGAAGTGGACAGGATCCTCCGGACTGTAAGGGCCACTACATGTCATCTAGACCCATGCCCTTCCTGGCTGGTGAAAGCAGCCAGGGAGGTGACATGTGGTTGGGTCCATGCGATGGTTGCTACGTCCTTGGGAGAGGGAGTGTTCCCGGCTTCTTTTAAGGAGGCGCTGCTGCACCCCCTCCTCAAGAAGCCATCGCTGGACCCTACGGTGTTGGACAACTTTCGTCCCGTCTCCCACCTCCCCTTTTTGGGGGAGGTGGTTGAGAAAGTGGTGGCATTACAGCTCCAGAGGATTCTGGACGATATGGATTATCTAGACCCCTTCCAGTCAGGGTTCAGGCCGGGATATGGGGTGGAAACTGCATTGGTCGCACTTACGGATGATCTCTGGCAGGAGCGGGATCCTGGCTCTTCTTGACCTCTCAGCGGCTTTCGATACCATTGACCATGGTATCCTTTTGGGGCGGCTCGGAGAGTTGGGGGTGGGTGGCATAGTTTTGCGCTGGTTCACTTCCTTCCTCCGAGACCAGTCCCAATCGGTGGTAATAGGAGATGAGAGATCCGACCCTCGGCCCCTACTTTGTGGGGTGCCGCAGGGTTCGGTTCTCTCCCCTCTCCTATTTAATATCTACATGAAACCGCTGGGTGAGATCATCCGTCAACACGGGATGAGGTATCATCAATATGCTGATGATACTCAATTATATATCTCCATTCCCGGGTGAGCTAAGTGATGCGGTGGCTGCCCTTTCTCAGTGCCTGAAGGCTGTGGGGGTCTGGATAGGGAACAACAGGCTTCAGCTGAACCCTGGTAAGACGGAGTGGCTGTGGATTGATGGCGCCTCTGGATCCAGGGAGTTGTCATCTTTAGATCTGGATGGGGTGGCACTACCCCATTCAGACTCAGTGCATAACCTGGGGTTCCTTCTGGACTCACGGCTCCTGCTCAAAGAGCAGGTGGCAGCCGTGGCCAGAAGGGTGTTTGTGCAACTTCGAGTTGTACGCCAGCTACGCCCTTTCCTGGACCGGGATGCCCTCCGTACAGTCACTCATGCCCTCGTCATCTCCCATATAGACTATTGCAATGCACTCTACATGGGGATACCCTTGAATAGTATCCGGAAGCTTCAGCTGGTCCAGAATGCAGCTGCACACGCAGTTATGGGTGCCCCAAGATCAGCACATGTGACACCTCTGCTGCGTGAGCTGCATTGGTTACCAGTCCCCTTTATGGGGGGAGATGGGTGGTGATAGAAGTTGGACAAATAAATAAATAAATAAATACAAATTCTGAAAATAACACATTGCCTACTCACTGTCATTTGATAAGTCATTTAGAGGCTCAAAGTCTATTCCCTTAGCAGCATAAGAAACCGTCATCAATTCATCTTCCAATATCCATATTTAGAGCAGTTCCCCAATGTGATACTCCCACTAGGGTTTTAAGAGGGTTATGCCACAAATTCTGCTGAGTACAAGTTTAGGTGTTTTACATATTTATACACACCTAATCTTTCACACTAACATTAGTACTCCTGCATCCCTGTCATACATCTATATCTATATCTATATCTATATCTATATCTATATCTATATCTATATCTATATCTATATCTATATCTATATCTATATCATCTATATCATCTATATCTATATCTATTTCTATATCTATATCTATATCATCTATATCTATATCTATCTATATCTATATCTATATCTATATCATCTATATCTATATCTATATCATCTATCTATCTATCTATCTATAATCTATATCTATATCTATATCATCTATATCAATAATCTATATCTATATCTATCTATATCTTTTAATTCTGTAAGCCACCCAGAGTCACCGTGTGTGAGTTGGGCCGCCTTATAAATTTGTTTAATAAATTAATAAATTAATAAAATATCATCTATATCTATATCTATATCATCTAGCTACTGTAGTTTTAAAACTTCTGATGTCTACCAGGGCTCTGTAGTTGTTATTGTAGCTTCTCTACAGACCACTAATAGTTACACAATGTTTTAAAGGTAATAGTTTTTTTTTTAATCTCATTGCCTAAGAAAATGAGGAAGGTCACAGGTTCTTCAATTTCTAACAAATCTACTAATTTCATTAAATCTAGCACCAACAGTATATTCTGATTGGAGCTAGCCAGCCTGACAATGAAAGAATCTTGCACAAATATCATTAAAGGGCAGGTAAATACTGAGAATATTTAGGTGAAAAATGATATGCATAATCATCTTACTCAATATGAGGTATTAAGTTCCTTCCATTGGATTCTGATCAAACCCAGAAGTGCTTAATTTTCTAGCAAGATTCCTGCAAAATGTTATATACCCTAACCCTAACCCTAACTTCATTTAATCTATTTAAAATTAGATTTTCAGTTCTTAGGGAATTAAACTGTTAATAGGTATTAAAGTCCCATAATTACACATTTCACTAACATTATGCTGAGATTCCTTTTTCTTCAAGAAAGGTAGTACACTAAATTATACAGATTATTCCATATTTGCACCCATGGCTTAAAAGTAGTATGGTATAGTATATTTTGATCACACACAAAAAAAAATGTTGCCAATGATATTCAACAGAACATGTTTAGCCTTTTTTAAAAAATAGTAAAAAAAAAAAGGAACATTAACATTTACCGGATTACTTCCGCTACAAATCCAAATTATTTTTTATTACCTTTTCTACTGGCAGTATCTGGCAAGGTTCATGAATCTTTTAGTATACAGGAAATAATAGCTTTTTAAATTGCCCTTTCCCAACCCGTAGTGACAAGCTGGTCACTACAATTCAAGTAGTGAAGCCTTTGGTAGCCAAACTGAATGCCAAAGTTATTTCTGTCAGAAAGATATGGTTGTTGGGCTTTCTTTCTTGGCCTTTGTTATGCAGAGAGTCAATGTGTTTGTTTTAAACAGAAGACATGTTTATATCCAACACCCAATATTACATCCCTTACATCTGAACATAATTAAAGTAAAATCAGACAACATTCTTCTACTTGGGTTTACCATTTAGGCAAGCAGTTCCTTGAATGAGTCAGGCAAGCACAACTGAATCTCAGCTTTCTCCTCATATTTCACTGCTCATAGAAATAGCATTCTCCAGGGCAAAACTGAGATGATGTTTATACAGTAACAGGAAGTAAAGGTTAAAATTCAGGACACAAGAGCACTAAGTACAGTGTGGTATGTCAAAAGGTTGCTAAGAAAGCAAGTCCATACATGAGCATATAAAGTGCTCTCATCACTTATAGAGGGTGTAATTTGGTAGAGGATGCTAACCGCCCAGAGTCCCTCTGGTAGGAGGAGATGGGCGGTGACAAATCTAATCAATAAAATAAATAAAAACAAATACGCTTTTCTATAACATGTAGAAATACTGATTATATCAGAAAAGAAGTAAAATGATTAAGTTCTTCTTTCCCTTAAATATGGTGAAGTATTTGGTCAATTTAAATATAAACATATTTTCTTTATATTATTCCTATTGTCCAAGAGCTGAGGCAAGATAAAAGCTTACGCCAGAAATGATTTCAATTCAGTCCTTGAGTCTACTTTTTGTTTCAGTTTTCCTAACATATGACTCAATGAAAGTGTCCCTGAAATATGCAAGTATTTATTATATATTTGAAGAGTGAAGTTTTAAAACAGAGGGAGAGGGAGGGAGGGAGGGAGAGAGAGAGAGAATACCAAAGAAGGGGGAAAACCATCATATCAATTAGTAAACTAAAAAATAAAGAAAGGAAAATGCCAATACTATTCTGTTTTTCTCATGAAGTGAAACAGGATAATTCCAGACTAAGTTGTTACTCTGCACAGTATCATCAGATAAACAAGGTGGTCCTTCAAGAATAAGGTAACAATTAACATCTATAATGAAATACTAAGTATTTGTTTTTGGATAGAAAGCTTTAGAAATGGTAAAAAGCTTTTTTGACATGGTTTCAAACATGACCACTTCCCTAATAAAAATAGCCAGTCCCTAATAAAAATAACCCAATCATTTGAGAAAACTTGTTCAGCCTGTCAAGATCAAATGGTAAGTAAAATGTTCTTATGCGTTGGTTATAAATCTGCATGATGGGCAGATAAATAGAATCTTATGATACTTGGCTTCAGAAAGGGATAAACACTTTCCCAACCCACATCAGAAAGCATGTCTTTATGAGAATTTTAAAGCTGAGCTTAGAGGGCCAGTTTGGTGTAGTGGTTTGAGGCATCAGGCTAGAAACCAGGAGCCGTGAGTTCTAGTCCTGCTTGGGCACAAAGCCAGCTGGGTGACCTTGGGCCAGTCACTCTCTCTCAACTTAGGAAGGAGGCAATGGCAACCCACTTCTAAAATCTTGCCAAGAAAACTTCAGGGACTAGTCCAGGCAGTCTCTGAGAATCAGACACGACCGAACGACAGGAAAAAAAAGGTGAGATTGGGGACAAACTCACATCCTTTGGGCTTAATATTTACAGTGCTCCCTATGAGGCAACCAACTGTTAAAAAAAAACACCTGTCTTCCTGAATCCAATAGTGATCAAAAGATAATCAGTTAGGGATTGAAGGCTACAGTCCTATCCTATAATTTTCCCTGCATACATATAAGCATATAGATATAAACCCAATCCATTTTATTGGAATCTAATGTTCTGACAGGTTTACATTCTGTTTTAGGACAGAAGAGGCCTTAATTTGCATCTGAAATATAGAAATATACAGTAGCTCCTCACATGTTCTCAGCAACATGGGGCTCTTCCTAAAAACTATATTTTTACTACTTTTAGGAATGATCACATGACTGTAACTGTTGACTGTAACTGTTGGCTGAAGATTACAACAGATATTATAACAGATATGGAGGGCATCAATTGGGGAAGGCTAATTTATGTAGTGTCTCTTTCTCATGGATAGTTTGCTTGTAATTTCTTCATTTATTTTATGAGATGTAGAGGCTGCCCAACTACAAAACAACTCTGGGTAGCTTATACTAAAAAGATATAATTTTTTTTTAAAGAAAACCCTATGTGTTCAGGCAAACGACACTCCCTGTAACATAAAACACAACCAAGAGGGGCTCCAGAAGCACTCAATCCCTGGGAGAACAGCCAAGTTCTTAAACTCTCTTTTGAAATATTTATGGGGTGAACCAGTGATTGCTTTCACAAATTCAAAATCAGTTACAACAGCTTGTTTCTATTGTTATTGTTGTAAAATGCTCAACAGCTAAGTCTCATCATTAGGTAAGAATATTGTACAAGGAAAACTCCAAAAGGGGGTGGAAAGCTATAATTTTTCATATTAACATTTTTCTGGAGTCTACAAAACACATCTCTATAGTGTTGCTTTCCATGTTACTGTTCTTCAGAATATAGTCAGGTGTCAGAATGGAGTCTTGGAACAGGACAGTCAGGAAACCTTATTTCTAATCTGTCTGCCAGGCACTGAATAAAACTACCTTAGATGCATCTCATATCCTTAAGCACTCATCTAAGTGAGCAGGATGAGAGGGTATTATATAAATCACAGTCTCTATTTCCCTGTTTGCTACCATCTCTATCAACACACGTTAGCTGAGATAGTAGGAAACAAGAAAACAGATTGTGATTCATATAATGCCCTCTTTTTCTTCCCATCATATAATTCAAGCAAACAAGCACCCAGACATCAGTCAATTTATACTACTACTTTGATTGAAGAGGCCTATAATTATATGTAAAAACAATTAAAAGAATGGAATAGTACAATACAAAATAATTACTAAAGCACTAGCACTAAATAGTTTGTAAAAGGCAGCAGGACATTATCAAACCAGTTTGAGAACAATCAGGAAGTTTTATGTCAATCAAGTATATCAATCAATTATGTTATATTATTAACATATTACTTTATCCTGTCAACAAATAGAGAAAATTTTCTTACCAAATGAGATGTATTTGTTTAGAAATCTACAGTACTTCAGGCCTTTGTAGATAATTCAGGTTCATGATGAGGCAATGTATGACAGTCCCATCACTTCATTCCTTCATTACTTATGTGTATTCTACTCATGCTCTTATGAACTCTCCCAGACTTTGATCCAGATGAAACAGGTTCCATGATGATACAGTTTCACAATGAAACATTCTGATAGTAATAAGACAGGTTCTCTGGCCTGAAGACACAAGTTTCATGAGGCTCAAATGAAAATGAATAGAATATTCTTTGGGTCAGTTTCTTAATTCTGAGGGGAGGGGGCACACAACCCCATCATTCAACCAAGTTTCAAGTTTATGCATATGTTCTGTTACCAGGGGAGCTTAGGTAACTTAGCAGTAATAAAAGTAGTAGTAGTCATCATAGTAGTAGTATTGTTACTTCACTGAAAATAAGAGGAATGTTCACTGCATTCCTAATTCTAACCATTAAACCTGTATTTAATAAAATGAGCAGAAATGTCATTGACTCCTTATACTGTCTGTATTCCTAATGAAACTACACTGGTTCTGGCTCTGAACTACCCTTCAAATCGAAGGATAGAATGAATTGTTTGTTTACCTTGCCATTGACCTTATAAATGCTTCTCCTGAGAGGTGGGAATTGAATGAAGCATTCCATTGGAAAAAGAGAGATACTTTAATTTGCAAGTAAAAGGAAAATAGTGGAGAGTTATAGCTTTAAATTTTGAATAAGAGCAAAACATAAGAACATCTTTATTTTGCTTTTATTGAGCTAATTAAGTCCTCAAAAAATGTAGGGAAAATCTGATTTATACTCCAGGGGAGAAAATTCCTGAAACATTTTCCTTTAAAACCTGAAAGTGTTGACACTGACCTGCAGGGCAATTTTGAAATTCAGTAGCACTTGTCTAAACAAACAGTGCATGTTCACAAGAGCTCTTGTGCAATCGAAGCATAAAATGTATAAAGAACTACAGGTTCATTGCCTTTGTTTTTATTCAAACTTGTTTAACCATGTTTTATGATTAAATAAATTGTCACTGACAATTACAAAATCCTATTCATGGGCACAATCTCATTTATTTTGCTTATACCACCACTACAATGTATCAGCTTTGACCGATAGAAATTAAGCAAACAAATGTTCAAGTGAGAGGAGACATAATTTTTATGAACCTTTTTTAATAATGTTTATGTGGAACTAAATAAGCATTTCAAACATCATCATCATTAACATGTTATAACAATGGGAACAAAAATACATTTTGACACTATTTTGCTTAGGTAGTTTTTTAATGTTTGGAAATTATTAAACTTTCATAATTTTTCCCTGCAATCAAGGCTGTCATATTCTTCCCCAAACACAGTTCAGTTTATTTTACACATATCACAAGGTATAAATAAAAACTGTATTATAGTTCTATTCATATTTACTCAGAAGTAACTCATTTTGTTCAATATTATTAAGGGTATATAGCTCCCACAATCTCACTATATCTTTGGGACAGCAATCAATTTTGTGACCATAAATATATGTCAAAGGAACAGATTCTGTTCCACCATTATTTAATTACATATATATATTTTAATTCATTAAAATGATAGTGAATTAAAAACTGCCCTTCTTTATGTATTAGACAGGACTTATTTCTCAAGGAACGTTTATAGCATCAATTTGAAAATTTTCTTTTATAACTATCTACTCCATTATTAAGGGGCGTGGTGGCTCAACGGGTAAGATGCCAGGCTTGTCGATCGGAAGATCGCAAGTTTGGAGGTTCGAATCCCTAGTCCCGCATGACGGAGTGAGCTCCCGCACTCGCCCCAGCTCTTGCCAACCTAGCAATTCAAAAGCATGCAAATGCAAGTAGATAAATAGGTAACACTTCGGTGGGTAGGTAACAGCGTTCCGCACGAGTCATGCCGGCCACATGAACGCAGAAGTGTCTTTGGACAGCGCTGGCTCTTTGGCTAACAAACGGAGACAAGCACCGGCCCCTAGAGTCGGACACGACTGCACAAATGTGCGGGGGGAACCTTTACCTTTACCTTACTCCAGTATTATCTACACCCCATCACCACCACCACCAAAAGGCCCATTGAAAATAATTCTCCTGTATGAGTTGAAGGTCCAGAAATGGTTCTGAAAATCTAATGATGACTCTAGTAGTTCCAGCAGTCTCAGGTTCTGATGTTACCCTTTTAATCAGGGGACTTCCTCATTCATTTAGGCTTAATATATCTATTGGTTCTACCTGACTGGTGGCCAGCATGTTTTGCAAATTACAAGATGTCTAATTGGGTTGAAATGCCTAAGAATTTTTTTCCCTTGAGATCTTTTAATTTTAATGTATTGAACTGTGAAAGAAGAGCAGCTTTAGCTGTGCTCCTGAATGCTGCACATACACCCTTCCTATACCTGTAGGCAATCTGACTCTCCATGCCTGATGTATCATTTCAGAAATAAGGATCACAGAAGTAAATTATATCATGATTATTGAGCCAAACTCCAAATGAATAGAAGTGCTATCAGAGAGTTGGGAAATAATTAGATTTTAATTCCACAATTGTTATCTTTAAAAAAGAGGCACTCATAGGTAGATTTTTACCTTAAGTGTGTGTGTGTGTTTGAGAAACTCTTTCTCTTTCTCTCATGCCTTATATAATATATAAATGTATATGTATGCATATATGTTCATGTATGTGTGTGGATATATATAGATATCCACAATCCATGTTCTCCAAAATACAAAAACTAGCATTCTGATCTAGGAATGCAATAAGGTAGCAGCAAGCCACCATTATGTTTATTTTAATATATTAAATTTACAATCACACCCAAAAGAGTCAAGTGACTCTTCACTCACATTCAAGTGACAGGTTAGCATTTTGTTGCTAGAAAAGATCTTATTTTTAAAGATAAGTATTTGAATTTACCAGGATTCTCTCCTCCCTTTGCTACTTCTGCAAGAATCAAAGAATCTTGCAAAATTAGTTAATAATAAAAGAAGCTAGGTACCCAGCTCCTGGGAGATAGGAGAAGCAAGATAGAATAAAGTTGATGATTTTAAAAAGTGGAACTTTACTGCTCTGACAAAATCAAATGAATTTATCTTAAGTGAAGTGTGTGAGGTTAACTTAATTTTAGTGAAGGATGATATGTGTTGATTTTGCTTAAGCTATAACTTGAAAAACTAGTAGTGGTTCTAGTTCATTTTTATTTGTGTGTTTGTGCATTTTGGTATTATACAAAGCACAAAGTGAGTGGGGAGTTCATAAATCACTGTTTGATAATTTCATTTTGCCATGTCTAGACTGAAATATACAATGGGTTATCCTGATTAGGATGTGTTTTCTATTTCTTCCTCTGATTAAAGTGTGATACAAGAAAGTTTAATGCAGTCACATGGACTTATTTATAAAACTTTCATATGAAACTGCAGCTTGATGAAGGAAGATTATGCTAGGGTATTAGTTTAGTTCAGTTCACTTGCTGAGTTATACATGCTTCAAATATACAATTTTATCTGGCTCATTCATAGATTAAACACATAGTGCTCAGCAGGATTTTATCAAGCACAACTTACTTAAGACAAGTATCTTGGCCAAAATGTGCTGATCAAAGAACAGCAGCAGTATTGTACAGAAGATCTTTCCTATCAAAATGTCCCAAAGAAAACTACGGAAGAGCACCAATGAAATTTGATAGTCCTTCTGTTAGCAATTATTGTGAAAGCAGTCTCTGCTTATCTCTATGTAAATGACAGTCCTTTCTTTAGTAGCAAAATAAATTAATTGTGGATCAAAATGAAAATAAAAGGATATAATTATGTTATTATAAGGGTCCCCCATTCATAGTTCTAAATGAAGTCCTATATAGAGATCAAGAGATTATGTCTGAAAATTTCCTTCAAGATTTCAATAGGAAAAATATTAAAAATGGTATTTTAGAATAAGTAATATCAACATTACCCAAATTAGCAACAGAAGGAACAAAAAGTCAATGGATTCAAATCCTAATCCTACATCTGTTCTTCTATTCTTCACTGTATTTCATAATATTCCATGGTGACAACCTGAACTGTTTTCCAAATTACTCCAGTAGAGGTTTTATTGTAAAAAAGACAAAATTACTTGAGACATTTGTTAACTTTACTCTTTTAATTTCCCATTTCTATTGGTATTATTATATTTTTTTATAAGACACTGCATGTCAGTATAAAAATTTTTATTTTTAATTCACCATAAAATATAGTCCCATGTTTATTTCTACTATGGTTAATGAAGCTGTCATTTTTATTTTTGGCCCTCACCATGAGCCATTTAATAATAACATAGAAATTTAACAGGTAAAACTTTTTACCCTGGCAGAGAAATAAAGTGTTAGGTGTCTGGAATTATTACACCTAGGACTTGCTATGTTTGTAGGAGTGTAGAGGTTTTTACAACACAGGAACCAAACCAGTAAAGTTGGTACCTTAAGATCTAACAAAAAATATTGTACACTTATTATCTAAGGCAGTATTTCTCAACCTTGGCAACTTTAAGATGTGTGGACTTGGGGAATTCTGGGAGTTGAAGTACACACATCTTAAAGTTGCCAAGGTTGAGAAATACTGATCTAAGCTAACAGGCATAGTG
The DNA here is from genome assembly GCA_023362775.1 of Charina bottae. NCBI lineage: Eukaryota > Metazoa > Chordata > Lepidosauria > Squamata > Charinaidae > Charina > Charina bottae. The sequence goes on from JALMGJ010000005.1 coordinate 28,368,272, forward strand.
TGCGCAGTGCAAGGGGAAGTATTAAGAAGTAATATTGTGCTTAAAATTACCATGCAATGCCTCTAAAGAGATTTTTTTAAACCTTATTTTTACTGTACATAAGATTTTTTTTAAATCCTCTTAATGGTTCTTGAGTTTAATTTACAGGTGATGCTGCTAGTGGTACTGTTTTCTGTTACAAATTTGCCCATAACTCTGATTGTTTGTATTTCTGCATCTGAAGAAAACTGAATGGAAGAAATTCCTTATGATGTCTTCCCTTTAGGTTTAATTGAAACTGGGAAACTAGAGAGGCTACAGAGCCACTGGAAAAATATTTGTTTAATGAAAGGCAGCACATTGTCTCTTGGTTACCTTGTTAACAAATAAAAGTTAGGACACCACATGCCATTCATGAGAATTTCTTAAAAACCCTTATTCTGTGAAGATTATTTCAAAAGCAAATTCTCTTTCATACAATAGAATAAGAACTGGAGAAAAAACAAAAAGATTTTTTCTCCAGAACAATACAAGAAATACCTTTGATGAAGAGATGCTGTGAAATGATGCCATGGAATGTTTCCTTGAGTGTACCTCAGATGATTTATGTAGATATATTAAGCAAGTGAAAACAAGACACAGTGCTGCTGTTAGTGAAAGGGTGGGAAAGATACAGCTCCAAGGCCATATGCCATCATTTCTATGGCCTTCAGAATGTCTCCAGAGAATGTGGGGCCAAAAATTTGGGTTTGTTTGTTTGTTTGTTTGTTTGTTTGTAGGATAGGGGGATAAAAGCTGCAAAATAGATGCCTAAAGTCTTGCAGTTGCTTCACAGCACCTATTCCATGCCTTAAAAACCCTTAAATCCCCTCTGGACAAGGATCCAGCTCATTTTGCAACCAGCATTTGCTACCACTGATGCTCATTCATTCAGCTTTTATTTTGAAGTATCTTAAGTTAATTTCCTCTTATGTTTCACTTACATCTAGACTTAGCCAAATATACTGTATATTCTCTTGGCTTACCAGCAATGCTTTCCTCTTTGAGAATTTGTTTTTAATTTGCACCTTAAAGTTCAGTATATTCACATTCTCATTTAACCACTGCCTCCTAATGTTGACATGTTAGTTTGCAACACAGAATTTCAGGAGAATGTACCAAAGTTTTTTCAAGTTGGCAAAAGCTAGGTGATTTCACTTAAAACAGATATGTACTTTCTGCACAGGCATATTTTCATAACTGAGCAATCACAAACACTTTAAGTATTAATATATGTGTTGGTTTCATTCTAGTTAATGTTACTCAGTGGAATGATTTATATTTCTCTTGATCTTCTCAGGTTTCTGGACAAGACATTAGATGAAGAAACCCACATTTTGATAACTTGTCTCTTTACCCTTTACTTTACACCACACTATTTTGAAAGGAAATGGCAAACAGATGCCCCCTGTGACCCTTTGTTCCCCTGAGGTGGCCAATCAAAGTCCAACATGTGGTTGCCTCATTTGGCAGGAGCCAATGCCTGTACTCTTTAATTGGTTGTGCAGGCCCTACAGCTGCAATAGATTAGTGATAAATTCTCTTCAAATAAAGCTGCACTAAAAAAAAGTTTGTCATCCCTGGAGAAGTTTGTGTGCACACGCACACACAAATATAAAGTTAATAAAAATGTCAAATAGGAAAACAAAATGACATTCATTACTGAACAGCAGTAAAAGACTGCATTGATGTGTACAGAGAATCCAGCAGTACAGGAGCTTGTAGGGAAAGAAAGAAAAGCCAAAGCTCATGAATCATCACAAAGGTTTGCTCTGATCTTTAATGTCAGAGTCTATAAGTCATCCCACCTTCTCATCATTTGAAGCAACAAAGCTAAATTCCAGTTATCTTTCCTAGGTTGTTCTGCAAGTCAATGACTGCATAGCAGGAAAGGAGAAAATTCCCCCATATGAAGTTCAGAAATATCATATACTCTATTCTTCCACATTTGGGTTGCTCAACGATCTCTATTATAGCCAAAGATCAAAATCTGCCCTAATATGCAGATTTTACTACTATAGTACTACAAAAAAATGTCAGTATAACATGCACACCATGAATGCTTAGAAACCTTGGTTCTTACTCTGATATATTGTCTGGGTTCAGATATTATATTAAGCAACAGTTCATTTAGTTGAACCTAATAATTGTGATTTATTTATTTATTATTTGGATTTATCACCGCCCATCTCCACCATGGTAGACTCTGGGCGGTTTACAATCACATTATAAAAAGTTAAAAACCTATACATCTAAAATCTACTATAATTTTTTTTAAAAAATCCAAGAGATATTGTGTTCTTAAAAAGAGGATATTACTAAGCTAACCACCCCCAGGAGGAACTATTTGCAAAACGTAATATGCAGCTTGCCATGGTATGTAATTTGGTTTACAGAATATGATTAAGCAAACTATAACACAATGTTATGTATGCATGCAGCCATTCGGCCATCTTTTGCTGCTCCAAAACTAATTGATAAAATACTTATTTCTCACTTGAGGAGTTCAAATTAATTGTAACCATAAGCATTTGTAGTGCAATGGACATAAAATTATGGTGTCTATGATATACATGAAGGCTCTGTCTGCCAGCCATGATTAATGGAGGGAAGCAAGGGAAGACCTGCTGCCATGAGTTCATTACCATTCCATAGATCAAAAATGGTCATTTCAGATTAGCAGTGAGGCTCAAATGGTGACAATATATATATGAATTAGTGTTGACAAATCAAACACTGTAAACCAAATCTTTCAATCATATCCCCAATGAACCACAAGTAGTCAAAGTGCCTACTTGTGTGAAACATTGGGTCATAACAAGCATGATATCCTTTTACATGGCTACAGAATCCATTATTGCCAGTTTGGTATTGCAAACACATAACCTGTAACCAAGATTTTCAATATGTAAAAGGATTGATGTAGAGAAATTCTGAAAAATTAAGTGAGGTGCATTTATACACTAAAGACTTCAAAGCAGGCACACATATCCAATATCTGCCATTTTATCAAGCAGATATCAAAGCAAACAATGCTTGACAATGCCTTTCAATTTATTTGTTTACTTATTTAGTTATTAAAATATGTATATCTAATACTGAAAGTGTTATCTTCTGTTCATACTTTGTCTTCAAAAGCTGCTCACATGTTCATTATTACACCTATATTCATTTCATATGGTAATAAAAGAAAAAAGAAGTTAAATTTCTTGGTTGAAAAAAATCTGAAACCATATAGCAGAAACAGAGTGGAAGAACAGGAAAGATTATGATAAAATTCCAATATGTCAATACAGGTAGTCCTCAACTTACGACCATTCATTCAGTGACCATTTGAAGATACAACAGCACTGAACAAATGGTGGTTATGACCAGTTATCAGAGTTCTGGCTGTCCCAGCACCCCCGGAGTCATGTGATTGTGATCTGGGCACTTAGCAACCGGCTTGCACTTATGACCATTTGAAGCACCCTGCGATCCCTTTGGGACCTTCCCTACTGGCACCCCCAGAAAGTCAATGGGGAAGCTGGCAGTAAAGGTCACAATTCACTGGGGTAAGATTCCCCCACCCACACAACCTCCCCCAGCCCCTCTGCACTCACACTGGCCACTCGCGCACACCTGCGCACCCTCCCTGAGCCTTGCCACACCTCCTTCAAATGAACATGGCTCAAAATGGCAATGCAAGGCAGTAAAAGACTAGAGTTGACACATACAAGACTAACCAACCAAGGCTCATCCATTTCGGTCTCCCACATATTATTTGGAATCCATGAACAGAGTTAGAGTTAATTTATGATTGCATACCACCTCATTTCATTAAGTAATGTTAAGTCATTTAAAATGTTACCTGATTTTTCATTTTTTGATGTTTATTCATTTTATAAATTCTTGACATTGGTAACCAAAATCTGAACTCCTCTAATGGAGCTTAGCTCATTGAATAGCTAGTAAGAAAGTTGGCACTTCTTTGTGCAGACCCTGACTGGAAAATCTATCAAAGAGTCTTCTTCTTCTTGGCGATCACTCGTAGCTAAGTAAGATTGTCTTCCAGGGGTAAAATCTTAACAGTGGATCCTTAAGTGGCTGTAAAGGCCAATTGTGGATCTGCACAACCTCCCACAATGAGGGCATAGGTTTCCAGGTGGAAGACGGTCACAATGAGGGTTTGCTTGACGTGCCTTCCTCTTAGCTCGTTTCTCCCTTTTTCCCTTTACCCGTGCTTCTTCAAAGTCCATAGTGCCTTTAATAAAGGCTGACCTCCAATTGAAAGGCTCATGAGTTAGGGCTTCCCAGTTCTCAATGCTGATATTATTATTTTTTTAAATTAGCTTTGAGCGTATCTTTGAATTTCTTTTGCTGTCCACCAATATTCCATTTTCCATTCTTAAGTTGGGAGTAAAGTAGCTGCTTTGGAAGACAATGGTCAGGCATTCGAACAACATGTTGATGTTGATGATCAACAAAGTTGATGTTGGATGATCATTGTTTCAATGCTGGTGGTTTTCACTTCTTCTAATACGCTAACATTAGTCCGCCTATCTTCCCAAGTAATTTGCAGAATTTTTCGGAGGCAGCGTTGATGGAATCTTTCAAGAAGTTGGAGGTGGCGTTTGTAGAGGGTCCATGTTTCACAGGCATACAATAGGGTCGGTAGTACAATGGCTTTGTAAACAAGCATTTTGGTCTCCCTGCAAATCAAAGAGTAATGAAGTCATCATTAATGCCTTGAACTTATTTTATTGCTAATGCTATAATTAGCCATTCTACAAAAAGTTAAACTTGTATTTAAAATCAATTACTTTTTATAAACACTAGCAATTAGTATTTACACTAAAATGGATTTTCATTATATTAAATAAATTTCTTATATTATACAGCAGGGTTGTGACTGAACATTTAAACAGATAAACTCCCTAAGTCCCTTTGAAAAGATTAGACCAATTTCTTTGGAGTTACAAATGCTGTGCAGTTATCAGTGCTTTGCAAGATCAAACATATGTGGCCCATGCTTAAATTGTAATGAAAGAGTCTTACCTGAAATGGATTGTACTCTCAAACTTTCCAACAATGAGAGCTGGAATGTGACCCTCAGTGCACTGATCTGTGAGCTAGTTCAAGCAGGAAGATTTTAAATGCTGGAGGTGAAAAGAGCCAGTGCAAAACCCAGGAAGGGGATGGTTTTTTTTACTATTGCCAGTGTTGTTTAGTTCACACAACATGACAAATATTCTGGTGTTTAATATAACTTTAAGATATCAGTACATCAAGTTATTGAAAAAGAAACAAAGTATTAAGCTATAAGAATACATCTTGCATCGCTGGGGCACTAAAAGAAACTAGAAAGCCTTCAAGAATTCCACCTTGCCCAACTTTGTTTTCTCCATTACACAGTTGGGAATCAATGGACCAAACTTTTGTTGCCCATCATACAAATGTATTCCCTACTATCTTTGGGGGAACTTAGCTCTTGGAACAGAGAAAATATTGGAGCGGGGCTGTCAGGGAGATAACGGGCGGTGAAGGAGGGGGCTTCTTCCAGGAAGGGAAGCGCATGCGTAGTACTGAATCGCTATGTTTCCCTCCCAAGAGATTGAAGAAAGCCCCGCCCTAGGTTTGTGGACTTATTCTTTGGGCATTGCCACTTCATGTTAGTCTAGATGGGTAGTAGGATAATAAATCACTAGAGCTTTATTCCAGCCTCAGCGTGTTATTTCTACGCCCGAAGTCAGGACAGGGGCTTTTTGAAAGCAATGCCAATAAATATGCCACTGCAGTACAATCATCCAAATTTTCATCTTGGTAACATCAGTATAAAATAACAGAAGCCTCTCCCAGTACCTGGTTAATATTACCTGTGCCTCACTGAGAAGGGCTTTTACACCCCTTTGCCTGCAGATTATGCCCTCAGCATATCTTGAAGGTAGATTTTGTAAGCACCCTCTCCTTTGGTGTTGGTCAAGTGGAGGACATTTTTCATTATGTTTTCCACTGCCCCATTTTTAATGAGATTAGGGCCAAATTATTGATGGTAGGAGAACTCAAGGACTCGGACCTTGAACAATTGAACTATCTTCTTGCAGACGTGTTTCAACTGTTAGCAGCCAGGTTGCTACTTTTGTTCTGCTGTCACTTAAACTTAGAAGGAAAGAATTAAATTCTTAGTTGTAGCTTTGGTTTTATCTTGTTTACCCTTCTTACATCTAATACTCTTTCTGTTGCTTCATTTTATAAACTTACTACTCTACTCTTATTTTATTGTATTTTATAGTATGCTATATGTTATGACCTGTGGTTACAACAATAAACTTAGTTACCTGATTCTGTGCTCAGGCTTGGGGCCCTGAATGTGTGAAGGAGCCCACCTCCTGGCTGTATTTATAGTTGTGGTTTTTCTCGACTGCTGTGTACAGTATTTTAATTTTTGTATGGGAAAGGTGGAAGGAAAGAGAAGAAAGAGGATGACGAGAAAAGGTGGATGGACTCAGTCACAGTGGTGATGAGGGCACCATTGGAGGACCTGAAATACCAGGTTAGGGACAGATTGTCATGAAGAAAATCTATCTATGTTGTCACTCAGAGTTGGAAATGACTTGACGGCACATAATGAATAAATCAAATCTGGTTTTTAATTTTCTTTTGATATTGTTAGTTGCCCAGAGTCATTTATTGAGATGGTCAGCCATATAAATTGAATATAAGGTAAAGGTAAAGGTTCCCCCCGCACATTTGTGCAGTCATGTCCGACTCTAGGGGCCGGTGCTCATCTCCGTTTGTTAGCAAAATGAATATACATATACATACATACACACACACACACACACACACACACAAACATAGAAATCCACCCTTTAAACCCCACATTAAGATTTACGCTAGGCACCTGTTTTCTCTGCAGTAGGCCACTGCCCTACCTGAAGTTTGAGAGATATTTGAGTGAGCCAGGGACTGCAGCGCTGGAGGAAGAGAAAACAGAAATTCAGTGGTCTGGATCTTCTGCGCAGTTTCCATCCAATTCTCTAATTCCCAACTGCTTTCTTCATTTAACCTTCTTGACCTTTTCTGAGGACCTCCCAACCTTTAAGATACACTTTAATGTTTAGAGAGTAGAAAAGGCAGGGAATCTCCTTTTTTAATCTATTCATGCTCAGGCTACACGGAGTTCATTATTTTTACAGCATTGACTACCAATGAACGGTTACAGACACATTTCTATTTCCTTTCTTGTCATTTTACAGGTTGTTTAGGAAGACAACTTGTGGTGAAAAATCTCCCTCTGGTAATAACTTATTTTTTATTATATCTCTACCTAGATTGCCTCCAGATAAAAAAGCAACCTTTGTCTTAAGTATCTGAATATCATGGACATTTATCTCTGAACAGGATTTTTAGACTCCTGCTCCTCTTTGGCATTTTGCCAGTAATCGTTCCTCTACTCACCATAAGACATTTCTGTAACACGCAGCAACTATTGGATTTTTGGTTAGCCTTGCAGCATGTGTGTGGAAGGGCATTATTACGTACCATTGATTGAAGACATATGGCCATCTATTTTAGTCCACAAAGATTCTGAAAGCTTTCCTTAATCTTCTGGAATTTATAAGAGATTCTTTATGTAGAGAAGCCGCTGCTCATACGAAGAGTGGAAACGCCTTCAGGTAAGCTAAAGGAAACCTGAGTCCAATGTACTGTATTAGTGTATGAATGGGTAAATTTAAACTCTGCTTACTGTTGGCCTGTCAAACAATGAGATGTTCATTTTAATTTTAATCAGTTGTGTGAGAGAACAAAGGCTTACAGTAAAAAAACAAATGAGAAAAAGCAGTTGCAGAAATGAGATTTCAATTCCCTAAGGAAGCTTGCTGTAAGTTAGAATTCCAGTAAAAATAAACAACAAATTAAATTAACATCTAATTTCTCCTTGAAACTGAAATCTATTTTCTTTTAAAGTTTGGGAAATAAGAGCCATTCAAATATAAATATTTTAAAAACTTAAGAATTATAAGGACATCAAATTTTCTGTCATGCTTAAGGAATTACTAGTTATTCTATTTTTATAATTTACTATTTATTTTTAGAAATAAAATGTTGCCTTTCGGTCCCAACAAAGGCTCCAATATCTTACATTTAAAAATGAAATTATACAAACAGTTCAATTCATCATTTCCTCCCTACAGTGCAATCACACACAAATTTATACGTTTTGTTAAAGATTGGAAAGTTTAAATAAAAATGTCATGAGATCTTTTTTCTGTTCAAAAGCAAAGCTGATGATATGAAAAATATTTTCTCTTCTCTTAATAATTAATGGGCCTTTGCGCAGCTTTGGCTTGTGTGCCAGTTACGCCCATTCCTGGACCGTGATGCCCTCCGAACGGTCACTCATGCCCTTGTCATCTCCCATATAGACTATTGCAATGCGCTCTACATGGGACTACCCTTGAAGAATATCCAGAAGCTACAGCTGGTACAGAATGCAGCCACGTGGGCAATCTTAGGTGCACCAAGATCAGCACACATAACACCTTTGCTCCGCGAGCTGCACTGGGGGCCGATTTGCTTCCGGGTCCAATTCAAGGTATTGGTTATTAACTTTAGAGCCTGGTTTAGGTATGTGGATGACACCTGGGTCAAAATCAAGGCCCAGGAAGTACAGGCCTTCACGGACCATATAAACACTATAGATGCCAACATTAGGTTCACCAGAGAAGACACCAAGGACAACAGACTGGCATTCCTAGACTGTGAAGTCCTCATTGGGACCGGTGGCAAGCTAGAAATAGGGATCTACAGGAAACCACACACACAGATCAATATCTGATGTTTGACTCCCACCATCCACTGCAGCACAAACTAGGAGTCATCAGGACATTGTCACACAGAGCAGAAACCATCCCTACCTCCATGGATTCCAAAAAGAATGAAAATCAGCACCTGAGAACAGCTCTAAAGGCCTGCGGATATCCAAATTGGGCCTTCACTAAATCTAAATCTACCAGACCTAAAACAGTGACAGATAGGGCTGAGACTCAGAGTAAACGGAAGAACCTGGTCATTCCTTACATGGCTGGCGTGTCTGAAAAGATAAAAAGGATATTTGGCAAACACCACATACCTGTATATTTCAAACCCACCAACACACTGAGACAGAGGCTTGTACACCCCAAAGATCAAACTCCAAAACACAAGGAAAGCAATGTAGTGTATGCAATCCAGTGCAGTGAGGAGTGCTCTGAACTCTACATTGGAGAAACCAAACAACCTTTGTACAGGAGGATGGCCCAACACAGGAGAAGTAACACCACAGGACCAGAGTCAGCAGTTTATCTTCATCTAAAGGAAAAAGGACACTCATTTGAGGACATTAATGTTCACATTTTAGACAGAGAAGATAGGTGGTTTGAGAGAGGGGTCAAGGAATCCATTTATGCCAACTTGGAGAATCCTTCCTTGAATAGAGGTGGGGGCCTCAGGCACAATCTTTCCCCTATTTTCCTCCCTGCTTTGTCTTCTGTGCCTAGGAAGATTAAGACCATTTCACAAGCTCAACAGCAGCATGGTGATCTTAACGATCCTCCTTTAGATGATAAAGGGACTTAGAAATAACATCTCAAAATAACCATGACCTAGCCCCAGGTGTAAGGTCACACAGCCACCTAGAAACATATTTAAGGATTCCCTTACTAACTTCGCTCAGACTGAAGAAGCTCCTTGGATAAGGGGCGAAACGTTTCCACTGAGAAAATAGAAATCCAGTTGACATGAGTCAAGCTACAGACAATTCCACCTGGATGACTGAGAACCTTCATCAACATACCTTTAGAGCTCTACATGGCATGGGGCCAGGATACTCGAGGGACCGTCTTATCCCCATAACATCGACCCACCCCAACCGGTCATGCAGAGAGGGCATGCTATGGACCCCATCAATAAAAGAACTTCATCTAACAGGGTCCAGGAGGCGGGCCTTCTCTGCAGTGGTGCCCGCCCTTTGGAATATCTTTCCCCCAGAGTTGAGGTGGGTTTCCTCCCTCCCGACCTTCCGGAAAAATCTGAAAACCTGGTTCTGCTGCCTAGTGTGGGAGGGGCAAGGTAATAGCTCCTCCTGGGGGTGGTTAGTATCATAATGCCCTCCCCATTGTTTGAGATTGATTTGCTAGATTGGATTTTATATTTATTTATATCATATTGATGATTCTAATTTTATACTTGTATTTTAATCCTAATTTTTATTGTAAGCCACGCAGAGCCCCCTGTTTGAGGGAGATGGGCGGTCATATAAATTTAAATTTAAATAATAATAATAATAATAATAATAATAATAATAATAATAATAATTTAGTTTTATATGAATGACTTGTTTCTACATTAGGAAAGAAACACCAGATGTTCACAGAAAATAATGGGAATAACAGTGGAGTGTGGACTTAATAGGGGCGTGGTGGCTTAATGACTTAATGACTCCCTCAAATCAAACTTAACTCTTGATGACTTCATAAACACACATACATAGATTCCTTTGTAACAATATGTACACAGATTGGCATTGCCTTCTACCAAGATTTTTTTTACTTCCTACTTTAATCTTTAGTCCTGAGTTTTCTTGTGTTCTCCAGTCCAAGTCCTAACAGGACTGTCTTAGCTTTTATTCAACGTCAGTCATGCTCAGAGAGATGTACCTCCATTTCTTATGTGTATCTCCTTCAACCTTGGTAATTCCTAAAGGACATAGTGACTTTAGCAAATATATCTAAACAGGTCCACTCATGATGGACATTTTAACTTAAATATATTTGTATGCACACAAATTTGATATATACTTATTTGTTAGGTTTATATCCTGCCTTTGTTCAGGAGTGCAATATGATGTACATAGCATTTTTTCTCCCAAAAGCACATCTTAACCACTATACCATTCTGGCTCTCTTTATTTTGGTATAGTCAGCTTTAAGGTATTTTCCACAACTATAAAAGAATGAGAAAATCCTGAATTGGTAGTACTAATTGCATCATTTCAGAATTGAGATAAGCAATCCAATATTTGAATTCTCATTTACATTAAAACAAAAATTAATCCATTGAGGTACAGAAAATATTAGAATGATGTTCTCCTTTCTCTACCAGTCATCTCACTGGCACAGTAACAAAAAGAAAGAAAGAGAGTAGGGAGAGAGACAATCATAAACAAATTTTATAAACATAAAATTTGCTTCCAATCTGAGTGAAGAATAGTTTACATACTGTTCTGCTGCATCCTAAATAAAGACCAAATCTGTGGTTCAGGTCTTTCTTTACAGTAGCTGTATCACTGAAAATATTCTGAAAATAATCAAAAGACATTAAGTCTTAGGCTATTAACTCATAAGAACCCTCTTTTTTAATCCCCACATTAAGCACGCATAGGATTTCACCTTTTGGTCATTACAATTTCCCTAAGCACTAAGACTATTAGTTTCTTGTCAAATACATCAAACATTAATTTGTAAGAAGCCTTATCATGGAAATCAAATGAGCATGGAAAGAGAATGGACTGAGTTTTAAACTTATCAGAAATATGCCAATATATCCCTCCTGTTGCACAGACATATACCAGTATGGTGAACCACAGTGATGAACTTGTTAGGATTTTGCCCTTAGATGAGAGAAGCTTAGAACAGAAAACTTACTCATGATGCTCATTGGGTAACCTTGAACACTCAAGTATCAGTCAATTGAACACACTGCTGCCACAGGGTTAAGTGAAATTCGTTGCTATATCAGTTTCCAGGGAGGGGGATCAGAATCTGAAACCAAAGGTAGTAAACATATAAATGATGGCAAACACAAAAGATATGTGCAGTCTCAATGCAATACTTTGGGCACTGTAAGAGTGAAAGTTGCCAAGCAAATCTTCTTTAGGGTGAAATTGATTAGGTTTGCAGCTGACAGTTTGCTAGCTTCATGGTCTTCTTCCAAGAACCAGTCCATCCTCAACCTGATGAAAGGAAACAAAAGTGCTGGGAGGACACATGGGAAGATTAGGTGACCTAACTATGAATTGGGGTGGGAGCTAGTCCAAGTCTATGGCCAAAGCTTTGGGGATCCATTGACAAGGTGTGTGCTTTCTATCATTTATATAGAATAAATGGAGTCAAAACAAAAGCTAAATTGAATTAAAACTCAATTCAAATAGTGAAAAACAACTCATGTGATTTACTGCCTAGGTATTTAGTAGCTCCCACTTCTGTCAAATTAAACATTATAACTGGAAGCAAGTTTTGGAGAGATTTTGGGGGCACCAGCAATGATTTGGGCTTTCAATTCTACATTCCCCAGGTGAATTAGAATAATGAATTTTTGTCAGTGACCTATCCAGCCATTAAAATTTCACTCCTAATAGATTCAGTATAAAAATTCACCTAGGGTAATAAGTTATAACTTTTCTAGTTCTTCAAAGCTCTTTCAGTCTTGCTCCTATAGGTTTGTTTTGTTTCAAAGGCAAAATAGAAAAGATGACTGATACAAAACCAAAATGTAATACCTTTCATGCTATACAATTAAATACCATGATTTGCTACAGACAAAAACAGCAAATCTTCACACCTGTTGAAAGGAAGAAAAAATGGTTTGGTTTCTAATAATATACTGCATATCAGAAAATTATTACTGATTTATATATAGTATAAACCAAAGCACAACCAAAACTAAGGCTATAATTCTAAGAGTGTTCCTCATAATATATGTTGTTGTTTATTCGTTCAGTCGCTTCTGACTCTTCGTGACTTCATGGACCAGCCCACGCCAGAGCTTCCTGTCGGCCGTCACCATCCCCAGGTCCCCCATGGTTGAGTCTGTCACCTTCAGAATATCATCCATCCATCTTGCCCTTGGTCGGCCCCTCTTCCTTTTGCCTTCCACTTTCCCTAGCATCAGCTTCTTCTCCAGGGTATCCTGTCTTCTCATTATGTGGCCAAAGTACTTCAGTTTTGCCTTTAATATCATTCCCTCAAGTGAGCAGTCTGGCTTTATTTCCTGGAGTATGGACTGGTTTGATCTTCTTGCAGTCCAAGGCACTCTCAGAATTCTCCTCCAACACCACAGTTCAAAAGCATCTATCTTCCTTCGCTCAGCCTTCCTTATGGTCCAGCTCTCACAGCCATAGGTTACTACAGGGAATACCATTGCTTTAACAATGCGGACCTTTGTTGTCAGTGTGATGTCTCTGCTCTTAACTATTTTATCAAGATTTGCCATTGCTCTCCTCCCAAGAAGTAGACGTCTTCTGATTTCCTGGCTGCAGTCAGCATCTGCAGTAATCTTTGCGCCTAGAAATACAAAGTCTGTCACTGCCTCCACTTTTTCTCCCTCTATTTGCCAGTCATCAATCAAGCTGGTTGCCATAATCTTGGTTTTTTTTTGAGGTTTAACTGCAACCCAGCTTTTGCACTTTCTTCTTTCACCTTCGTCATAAGGCTCCTCAACTCCTCCTCGCTTTCAGCCATCAAAGTGGTATCATCTGCATATCTGAGATTGTTAATGTTTCTTCCAGCGATTTTAACTCCAGCCTTGGATTCCTCAAGCCCAGCACGTCGCATGATGTGTTCTGCGTACAGGTTGAATAGGTAGGGTGAGAGTATACAGCCCTGCCGTACTCCTTTCCCAATCTTAAACCAGTCCGTTGTTCCGTGCTCTGTTCTTACCGTTGCTACTTGGTCGTTATACAGATTCCTCAGGAGGCAGACAAGATGACTTGGTATCCCCATACCACCAAGAAGTTGCCACAATTTGTTATGATCCACACAGTCAAAGGCTTTAGAATAGTCAATAAAACAGAAATAGATGTTTTTCTGAAACTCCCTGGTTTTCTCCATTATCCAGCGGATATTGGCAATTTATAATATAATGTGTCATAATATATAATGACACAGAAATTAGAAATTTACGATTTAGACTCAGTTACAATATTTCCCTAGCAGCTGGGTCAAGCTGTTGTAATCCAAATTTTGCCACTGCTTGGGCTAAATGAACAGTTTGTTCCACTTCTGATCATGATGAACAACAGTCTGGGCTGAGACTATTTCCTTTCTGAAAAGCTAGCATCCACGGTTGGATTTAAATGCCATGTGTGCTGGCAGATTGATTTCTTGACATTCTGTCACTGCCACTTCCCCCTGCCTGACTGCTGATCTGATTAGAAAAAGAAATTTGCCTTAGTGAAAAGCATGTGTTCCATTTCCTGCCCTTGGCTTACAATGAGCTCAGCAGGGTTCCTTCCTTCAGCCAAGGTTTGTAGTACTCTTCCTCCTCCCTGCTTCCTTGCTACAGAGAAGGCAGTTAGGAAAGGGGGAAAGGGTACACTAATATAATTAATTTACTTTGAAAAATCAATAGAGGCATGATAGAATTCACCTTTGTTCTTAATCTTTTGCCTTCTCTTCAGATTGAGATTGAGTTCATTACATTTTAAGACTTTTCAAACCAGGTAATCAAAGGAACCAATTTCAGCCTCCCTGTGCTGTGATCTTGACAGTACAGTAAATACAAAGAACCACACTTATCCTGATGCTCTTAGGGTACATTATAAATAATCTCTTAATTTCTCATGTTGGTCAATTAACAACTTCAGTAGTAATGAATCAATAATTCTTCTTATGATGCTCAAACAGCAAGAATTCAATCTTATGAGTATCTGATTATTGATATGTTATGACCCATCAAGTCTGCGTTGATTCTTAGCAGTCACATAGATAGATTTTCTCCAGGATAATCTGTACCCATCTGGTCGTTCAGGTCTTCCAATGATGCACCTATTGCTGCTGTAATTAAGTTGCCTTCTTTTCTTCTTTTCTTTCATAATTATTAGCATTACGGGTAGACCTCACTTAACAACCAGTCAGTTAACGGCCGTTCAAAGCAGCAACAGCCTTGGAAAGGGTGCTTTACGGCCTGTAAAGCACTTCTGGCCATTGTAAGACGTTGCGCCACACCCCCACAATCACATCACTGTATTTCGGTTGCTCGGCAACCGACTCACATTTATGACCAGTTACCAAGTGCCCTGCAATCACGTGATTGCCATTTGCAATTTTGTCTGCCGGCTTCCCCAGAAAGTCAATGGGGAAGCTGGCAGGGAAGGTTGCAAGTGGAGGGGATGGAGGGGAGGGGAAACCCTTTGTGGAGCCACAAGAACGAAGCTCAAATCCTGAAGATTTCTGCTTTGTTCCTCCAGCCCCACCAAGGATTTCCCCTCTGTGCATGGAGGGGAGGGGAAACCCTTCAGCAGGCTGAAGGAACGAAGCAGAAATCTTCAGGATCTGAGCTTTGTTCCTTCAGCCTGCCGAAGGTTTTCCTCTCCCCTCCGTGCACAGAGGGGAGGGGAACCCCTTCAGCAGGCAGCTCTTTCGTTCCATATGCTTAATGAGCTGGGAGATCACTTAACAACTGCAACCGGGAGTGCTGGGATTGCGGTCGTTGAGCGAAGTATGTCAGAGTTTCCTTGTGAATTGCAAATCGTTTTTTCTACTTTCTGTAGCATTTCCCAAAAACAAATTCACTGATAAACAGGTGCAGCTGCCATCACGTGATGTTATGTCTAAGTCCAAAAACTCTCTCATGGGAACAAGTGCCCTAGCAATTTCTTGGGGGGAGACTTTACTTATTTATTTATTTATTTATTTATTTATTTATTTATCAATCATACTTATATCACCGCCCATCTCCCCCCACAGAGAGGACTCTGGGCGGTTTACACAAAGTTGACAATTAAAACATATAAAAGCATATAAAATACCATACATAAATGTATATCTATATAAATTAATTAAATATATAAAACCCAAGAGGCTCTGATGTTAAGTTTAAAAGAACTCTACGGAGCAAGCCATCCCCAAGAGGAGCTATTACTCCTCCCATCCCAAGCGAGGTGGCAGAGCCAGGTCTTCAATTGTTTTCAGAAGGTCATCAGTGTGGGGGCTTGCCTCACCTCCAGGGGCAGAATATTCCAGAGGGCGGGTGCCACTGCAGAGAATGCCCGCTTCCTGGACCTCGTCAGATGGAATTCTCTTGTAGACGGGGTCCGTAGCAAGCCCTCTCTGCATAACCGAGTGGGGCAGGTCGATGCTCTGGGGACGAGGCGGTCCCTTAGGTAACCTGGTCCCATGTCATGTAGGGCTTTAAAGGTGACAACCAACACCTTGAATTCGACCCAGAAGCAAACTGGTAACCAATGCAGCTCGCGAAGTAGAGGTGTCACATGTTCCGATCTTGGGGCACTCATAACTACACGCGCAGCCACATTCTGGACCAGTTGAAGCTTCCGGATACTCTTCAAGGGTAGCCCCATGTAGAGTGCATTACAATAGTCTATATGGGAGATGACCAGGGCATGAGTGACTGTCCGGAGGGCGTCTCGGTCCAGGAAAGGGCGTAGCTGGCATACAACTCAAAGTTGTACAAATGCCCTTCTGGCCACGACTGCCACCTGCTCTTCAAGCAGGAGTCGTGAGTCCAGAAGGACACCCAGGTTCCGCACTGTGTCTGAACGGGGTAGTGCCACCCCGCCCAGATCTAAAGATGACAACTCTCTGGATCTCGAGGCACCATCAATCCACAGCCACTCCGTCTTACCAGGGTTCAGCTGAAGCCTGTTGTTCCCCATCCAGGCCCCCACAGCCTTCAGACACTGAGAAAGGGCAGTCACTGCATCACTTAACTCACCTGGGATGGAGATATATAGTTGAGTATCATCAGCATATTGATGATACCTCATCCCATGTTGGCGGATGATCTCACCCAGTGGTTTCATGTAGATATTAAATAGGAGAGGGGAGAGAACCGAACCCTGCGGCACCCCACAAAGTAGGGGCCGAGGGTCGGATCTCTCATCTCCTATTACCACCGATTGGGATCGGCCCTGGAGGAAGGAGGTGAACCAGAGCAAAACCACGCCACCCACCCCCAACCCCCTAAGCCGTCCCAAAAGGATACCATGGTCGATGGTATCGAAAGCCGCTGAGAGGTCAAGAAGAGCCAGGATGGATGCACTGCCTCCATCCCGCGCTCGCCAGAGATCATCAGTAAGTGTGACCAATGCAGTTTCTACCCCATATCCCAGCCTGAACCCTGACTGAAAGGGGTCTAGATAATCCGTATCATCCAGAATCCTCTGGAGCTATAATGCCACCACTTTCTCAACCACCTTCCCCAGAAAGGGGAGGTGGGAGACGGGACAAAAATTGTCCAACACTGTAGGGTCCAGTGATGGCTTCTTGAGGAGGGGGTGCACCAGCGCTTCCTTAAAAGACGCCGGGAACACTCCCTCTCCCAAGGATGCAGTAACCATCGCATGGACCCAACCACATGTCACCTCCCTGGCTGCTTTCACCAGCCAGGAGGGGCATGGGTCAAGATGACAAGTAGTGGCCCTTACAGTCTGGAGGATCCTGTCCACTTTCTCAGGCCCAACAGGATCAAACCGTTCCCAGATAATCGGGCAAAGACGTTCCCTTGGCATCTCCCCAGACTAAGTATGCTTGCTTAGATGCAACACTGCCACCTCATGGCAGTTTATACTATTTGCAATGCTTAACGCTTTAGGCTTCGTAAATCTGAAAAAGCTTTGTGACCCTCTGACCCTAACATTTATTGCTTTTATTACAAGAAAACATTTTAGCCATAAAAGCTGCACTCTGTCTGTTTACTCTGCGCCTCTCCCCATAGGCCAGCATTATCTCACAAAGTAGTCATGTGGGTGTCTCGCATAATGACAAATTCGCTCAACGACCAAGATTCCAGTCCCAATTGTGGTTGTTAATCAAGGACTACCTGTATAGACTTCTCAAGAGAGCTAGGTCTTTGCATATTGTGTCCAAAATATGATAGTTCTAGCCTGTGGCTTCCTGACCTGTGTATAGGTTTAGCATGAGGACAATGAGATATTCTAGGATTCCAGTTTTTCTAAAGACATTCCACAGCTTGACATGGTTGGCACAGTTGAAAGCCTTTCTATAGTCAATGAAGCACATGTTAACCCCTATTTGGTATTCTTTGGCTGTCCCAATTATCAGCATGCATCAGCAATAATATCACTTGTTCCTCAGCCTTTCTAAAGCCTGCTTGAACATCTGGCATATCCCTTTCCATGTGGGGCTCTAATCTACAGTACATTGGATGATCCTAAGCAGTATTTTGCTAACATGTGAAATTAAGGCTATTGAACAAAATGTCTGTAAGAAAACAATAAAGCTCAAAGAACACCAAGAAGCTAATGGTTCAATCCTGAGCTAGATATATTCTCTACAACTAAGAATATTGTATGAGAGTTTGCACACTCTGTTAGGTTCATTTCCTGGGTATTGGTATATAGACTGATCTTTTCCAATCTGTTGGACACTATGTCATTATCCAGATTTGCTGACATAGTTTGGTTATAACCGTTACTTATCTGCTTCTGTTGCTTGCCATTTCTGTATATATTCCATCGATTCCTACAGCTGACTCAGTAATGACAGGAGTGTTGACCTAACTTCATCTTTTAGTACTATAGGTTCTTGTAAATAGGGAATATCTTCTAAGGTACCTTGGATGTGGACATTTCTACTGTACAGAATTTCAGCATGCTCCTATCTTTGTTTGATCTTCTTTGAATCAGTTACTATCTGTCAGTTGATGTCTTTTAACATACCAATTTGAGTTTGAAATCTCCTTTTTTGTTCAGAGATCTTTTGGAAGACTTTCCTTGTTTTTCCATGTCTGTTTTCATCTTTTATGTCTTTACAGATGAAATTGTAATACTGTTTCTTGTCTCTTTTAAAAGCTATCTGAAATTCTTTGTTAACTTACTTCCTGAAATCTTTGTCTTTTTTGGTTTGATTTATCTTCTCTTCTTGGCAAATTCCACTTTCTGTTCTGACACCCAGTCTATTTTCTTCTGTTTTTTTGGTCCTTGGCAGTCTCTTTTCATATTCATCCTTAACAATTATTTTATTTTATTCCACAGTTCCTCTGGTTCCCTATCAATGAGGTTCAGAACTTCAGAGTGATTCCTGATGTTATCCTTGAAATGGTGGGTATATGCTTGAGTTCATATTATGGAAACTGGTTAGCTTTGTTGTTCTGCTTTAACTTGACTTGGAATTTGCACAAGAACAGTTCATGATCTGTTCTGCAGTCAGCCCCTAGCCACATCTTTGCTGTTATAAATGAGCTTTTCCATTTCCTTGTACTAATAATATAGTCAATATGATTTCTTTATACCCAATCTGGTGATATCCATATATGTGTGTGTTTGTGTGTGTGTCATTTTGTTGTTGGATGTCTATGTTAGCAATGAAGAAATAATTAGTTTCGCACAAATTTATAAGCCATTCTCATGCTTCATGTTGATTTCTAGGCCATACTGTCCAACTAAGAGCCAGTTTGGTGTAGTGGTTAAGGCACCACGCTACAAACCAGGAGACCATGAATTTTAGTCCTGCCTTAGGCACAAAGCCAGCTGGGTGACCTTGGACCAGTCACTCTCTGTCAGCCCTAGGAAGAAGGCAATGGCAAACCAATTCTGAAAATCTTGCCAAAAAACCTGTAGGGACTAGTCCAGGCATTCACCAGGATTCAATACACTGACTTGAATGCACCAAAAAAAAAAAAAAACCACCACACCTGCCTAACTACCTTCTTCTTATTAATATTTCCAAGTTGTACATTCCAGTCTTCAATCATAAGCACATTTTGCTTGCATGTTCAGTTAACACTGAACTTTGCCATATATATCCACCTCAAATTAAATACAACTATTTGATAAGGTTTACTTTCCAAAAACTGCAGAAAGGCATATATAGCTAGAATCTTATATATGCTTACTTTCCCAAGGAAATCAATGAACTGTCTGATTAGCTATGCATAGGATGGGATTGTACAGTATATAATAATATCCCTACACCTGGTGATTTTCATATTTAGTTATTTCAGCATTTTAAGTATCCAAAATGGTAATTTCATAATCATGACAATCCTTCTTCTGGTTAAGACAGCCACAGTTATTCCAGATGGGAAATTTTGTTTGACATACCTATGAGAATTAGGTGACTACCGCATTTGATCAGAAAACAGAAACATAGCTCCGAGTTCAGTGTTGTACCTATTATCATCACAATGCTTTTTGATACTGGTAAAGTTGCCGGTACTGTGGGAAGCCATTAAGAACATGTTGAGCTAGCTATATTTATGTTTTATACTTTCCTGTATTGACACAAATATGTCTTATCTGCTTAGCAGTCTTTAGATGAGTTAGACAATCATCTCTAGTCCATATGATGAGAATTGTAGCTTGATACTTCTCAAGGGTGTCAAGTTGGGAAAATCTGTTAAGTTAGATACAAAGGAATCAGATGTCACATAGTTCATGAGTTCAAATTCTTAGAAATTCAACAATGCTAACATGATTGAAATAGGTCACTGAGACTTTCCAGTTTAGTTATAGTAAAGTGATAATGATAAATTTAAAATTATCTGCATCTGTCTTAAAAATTACCTACTGAGCTACTTAAGAGACCACCTCAACACATAGAACTGCTTATCTTCCTCCTCACCTCCCTGATACTTTCTCCAATATGGATTACTGTCTCCAATATTGATCAGAGAGGCATGTGGGTGCAACTCCTTGTTAAGAGTGTTGCAAAGAGTTTGATAAGGAGAGACCAGGATATAAGGGGAGATCAAACAAGGAGAGAGGGGAAAATTAAAAAAAAAATAAAAAGTTAAAAAAAATGAGAGGAGAGGAGAGGAGAGGAGGGTACAAGGAAAGAGAGGCCCAGAGAGAGGAAGATAAAGAGAGGTAAGAAACATGGTAAAATGGAGGGAGGGGTGAGGCAGAGGACATGGAGAAAAAAACACATTATATAATGAAATTGAAAGGAGGATGACCCAGGGAAATCCTGAGAGAGATAAAAGATATGCAGAGCGAGAGAGAGTGACAAAGAAATTGAAATAAGAAGTTGAGGCAACGCAAATAAGGGCATAGGGAGAGTCACTGAGAGGAAAAGATGAGGCAAGATGGACCGGAGAGACCAAGAGAGCAATTGTAGCCATCAAAGCAAAGGAGGGGAAGTAAAGTGCCCAGAGTCCCCAGGTATGGAGGAGATGGGTGGTGATACAAATTTAAATAATAAATAAATAAATAAATAAATAAATAATACATACATACATACATACAGTGCAAATGAGAACAAATAGCCAAGATGGAGTGGGTCAAAGAGCCCAGGAGAGGGGCTAAGGGTAGGGAAGGATGGAGGTTTAGTAGGTGAAATGACAGGCCAGCAAAATGGCTGGCCAGTCAAAGCTAGCAGACCTGTGAGTAAGAAATCAGCCACCCTAATTCCTAAAACAATAAATAAGTAGAAAAGGCTTAGAGGCTCAACAGGACAGCTCAGTACAAATGTCATCTCAGGTATGAAAAGAGTTTGGTGGATTACTTACCTTTTTGATTTTTCTAAATGAACTAGAAAAATATTATTCCATTCACAGCCACAGAGTGCCTTTGTTTTATTGTATTTAAGTTTCTCCAGGATTTACCCCTTTCCCCCCCAAATTGTGATCCTGGGTGGAGGCACCCACAGTGCTACTTTTCTTTAAGGCAATCCATAGGAACTGGAAAGGGTCCAGCTCCCAAGCCTAGGAGGCCCCATTTTAACAGAGCTATAGGTGTCATCTCTCTCTTTATCATCTCTATAACTCCAAAACTATTCCCATTATACTCCTACATACACAGGCAGAAATGACAGTGAACTCAGAAAAGGACAATTTCCCCTTCCTCTTCCTGCTTTTTTCCATTATCATGTGCAGCACATCAAAACTGCAAAGATGATGACATTGGGGAATGAGACTTTTGATCCTGACATTTAATAGGGCTCATGTTATCTGCATAATTGACACTATTATCTGTGGAATATTCAAGGGAAACATGGCAACAGAATACAAATGGTGAATCAAAATTTAGCCACCATATTTTTATTTAAAGGGTCATGCCCCGATGTTATGAATATGCTATATTATGAAATGTGGCTCTTTAATGTGTTGCAATTTTCATTTCAGTCAAGATTAAACTCAAAGAGTAATGCAAAAACAGAATCCTAATTAAAATGATCCTTTTTGGATTAGAGACTTTCAAATTGAACGACAAAACACATTATAAGGAATCCTATTGTGATGAGTTTATAACGTTAGGAATTGATTTTAATCATTTTTTTGTTTTCTTGCAAAAAAAAAGTAGAAAAACTGTTTTCTGGGAAATATACTTGCTGGCGGGTTTTTAAATAAAGACGATTTTACGAATTGAGTGAACTTAGTTTGTAAGAGCAGCCAGGAGTTTTGTGTGGGAGTTCAATGAAGAAGGAAGAAGAGAGTAAAAGAGCCAAGGAGGTGCAGATTCATAACTGATTGCTGCTTCTGGCTGTTTCCTGAATGCTGCTGCTTGCTACTGTACTGCTGGTTGCTGCTAGTTAAGGCATTTTCAGTGGAAGACTGGAGCTGCAGTTCAGCACATATAAAGAGAGAATAAAAGAACACTTAGCTAATTAAAATTAATTCAGTCTTCATAATCAGATGAACTACATCCTAGGATACTGAAGAACTTTTACAAATGACAAACAGAAATGCTAGTCTCTGAGAACTCTTGGAGAACTGGAACAGCCCCCAAAGACTGGATGAGAGCAAGCATCCCTTAACTTCAAAAAAGAGGAGGAAGGATCTGGGAAATTACAGATCTGTCAGCTTGATGTCTTTACTGGGCAAGGTCCTTCAGCATATTTGTAAGCACTTGGATAACAATTGTTGGATTTGCCCAAACAAGTCATGGCAGACTAATCTTATCTACTTTTTCAGTAGAATTAGTAGCTTAATAGGTTGGGAGAAGCCATAGTGATAGTATACCTTGATTTCAGTAAACCTTCAACAGAATATCTTCTGATATCCTTATTAATAAAATTATAAAATATGGGCAGATGATACAACTATTAGATTGATTCATAATTAGCTGAATAATCAGAACTAGAGGGAACTCACAATGGTTGAAGATCAGCTTAGAGCTAATATATTTAAGATCAGCTTAAATATTACCAGTAACTGCCCCTAAAGCCATACAAGTATTTTAAATAAATCAATATTATCCAGTGTCATGCAGCTCCATCCTGGGCCATGTCCTATTTAACTTTTTTTTTAGTGATCTGGAAATGAGGGGGTGATTATCAAATATGCAGATGACAAAAACAAAGAGGAGTGGCTAGAATAGTAAGAGAAGATTCAAAAAGACCAAGACATGCTAAATAGAGAATGTCATCGGATGGGGTCTAGGAGGCGGGCCTTCTCTGTGACAGCGCCCACTTTATGGAACAGCTTGCCCCCAGAGTTGAGACAGATCTCCTCCCTCCCGACCTTTAGGAAAGAGCTGAAGACCTGGTTCTGCCGCCTGGCATGGGAAGGAAGAAGGGATAGTCTCTCATGGAGATGGCTAATCCCTTAATTGATGTCCTTCCTTTTAACTAATATCTTACCCATCTGGATTATACTTATTTTATATTGTTTGTAATTTTATATATAGATTTTAATTATTGTCCTGTAAACCGCCCAGAGTCCCTTAATTGGGAGATGGGTGGGGATAAATTTGAATAATAAATAAATAAATAAATAAATAAATAAATAAATAAATAAATAAATAGCAAGATGAAATAAACAGAATTAATTTTAACAGGAAGAATTGTATAAAGCTCTGCATATGGGGGAAAAATGAAAGGCACTACTATAGGAGACCTGGACTGGCAGTAGTACATGTGAAAAGGATCTGGGTGTTCTAAGAAATCACAAGTTGAACATGAGCCAATAGTATGGCATGGCTACTAAAAAGGAAAATGCAATATTAGGATGTATTAATAGGAATCCATAAATGAGATAGCAAGAAGCAATTGCCCTACTTTACTCTTTCTTGGTTAGCTCCACTTGGAATACTGTGTCTAGTTCTGGACCTCACAGTTTAAAAAGGACATCAGCAAACTGAAATGAGTTGAGAGGAGGGCTACAAAGATGGAAAAGGCATTGGAAACCTACTCCTTTAAGGAGCAGTTAAATAAGCTGGATATATTTAGCCTGAGGAAGAGAAGACTGAGGAAGATATGATAACAGTTGTGCAATATCTAAAGAGTTGTCATATAGAGAGGGGCAGGGACATTTTCTCTTTGGTCTTGAGGGCAGGACCAGACCAATTAGGTTGAAACTACATGGAAGTAGATTACATATACTGTATTAAGAGCATTTCCTGATGGTAAGAGTTATCAACCAATGGAACAGGGTTCCTCATGAACTCCAGTTTCACTTTAATGGAAATCTTCAGACAGAGGATGGATAGCTATCTCTCCGAAATGCTTTAGCAGATCCTACACTGATCAGAGAAATTTGTATGACAAATAAAAAGGAAGATCCCATGCATAAAAGCCAACTGAAAGTAACAATGTTGAATCTGACATTAACATTGCTGTGAATAGAGAGCATTCACAATATTGAAGATATCCTGCAAGTCTAAATGCTAGACAGTGTCTGAGTTTGAATACATACTTTCTTTCATACATGGGTGTTAGAACATATGCCCAAGGGACTCCTTCAAGTGTTTCACTGTAGATAGGGAAAGAAAGTTTTGTTCTTTTAAAAGACTAAGCCAAAACTCTAAGGAAACAGAGAAAGCTGTTACTATGCCATTTTAATTTATCTTTGTCTTTATGTGCTTTATTCCAATATTTTTATATATCTTCAGAAGCTCAATGATTGTATCTATTTTATTTATTTATTTATTTTTATATCACCACCCATCTCCCCCAGAAGGGGGACTCTGGGCAGTTTACAATAAAATCATTAATGAAAAACATATAAAACAATATTACAATCTCAGAGACATTGTGAATAAAATAAATAGTATAAAATCCTATGATGGTCAGAACATGTTCAATAGGGGGGCTCTATGGCGCAAGCCACCCCCAGGAGGAACTGTTACCCCTCTCCTCCCAGGCAAGGCAACAGAACCAGGTCTTCAAATTCTTTTGGAAGGCTGGGAGCGAAGGGGCCTGCCTCACCTCTGGAGGCAGCATATTCCAAAGGGCTGGGGCCACTGCAGAGAAGGCCCATGTCCTGGACCCCATGAGATGAAATTCCCTTGTCGATGGGGTCTGTAGCATGCCCATCTACTTCACTATTTTATGCCTATATCACCTTGAGCATAAGTATAGTTTCTTTCAAATCTCTTGAGATCAAAACTTTTTTTCTGAGAAATTCTTTGAGCTCAGTAAATCTTGGAGTCTGGTAGAATTGTTATAGATCAGTGCCATCGTGTGATCTGTTGAATTTTTTAGTTTAACCAATTTTTCACCTGCTGCGTATCATAAATTAAGCACCTCCATACTCTAGATCCTGCAACATTGCATATGGAGGGCCCTGGGTGGAAGACCGGTGGAACAATTTTGGGGTAACACCCCACTGGTTTTTAAGAGTGTAAGGGACCCAGGGGATGAAACAGAGGACTGCCTCTTCCCATCCTATTAGGGCAGCGGAGGGTTTGGGGGTCCCTTGGTTTTAGTATGATACTCCTCCCCCATAGGTGAGAGACATGGGGAGGGGGGTTAGGATTGTTTGATTGTATGTAAGAGTACCCACCCCTGAGTGAGAGACAGGTGGTGGGTAGGAGTGGCTGGGGAGCCCCTCCTCGACTAGTGAGATAGGTTGAGGGGGACACAGTGGGGTTGTGGGTGGTGTTTGGGACCCAACAGAGAGCTAGAGCTGGTGTGCTTGGGGAGGGCTACCATCGCCCAAGGTGATGGAGCATGACAGGATGGATGTGTGGGGCAAGGGACCCTTATTTAAACACAGGATTTCCGGAGGTCTAGGAGTGGAGGCTACTGGACTAGGAAACTCTGGGGACTGCGGGGTGGGCTATCCAATCAACGTGGTGAAGGGTTGGGGATGTTATAATGGGAACCAGAGGGTAGACCTTCTTTGGTGAAGACACCCCTGGTGTTTGTTACTGGTGGCATGTTCTGGCCCTCTGAGTTCAAACCCAGGCCCTGGACAGCAGATCGCCAAGAGCCCTGGTCTCCGGCTGCTGCTTCTCAACGCCAGGTCAGTAAACAACAAGGCCCCGCTGATTTGTGACTTGCTCACAGAGGAGGGGGCAGACCTGGCGTGTATCACTGAGACCTGGCTGGGCCCAGAAGGGGGGGGGTAGCCCTTTCAGAAATGTGCCCAGCCGGGTTTCAGGTGTGGCACCAGCTGAGACACTGGGGCAGGGGAGGAGGGGTGGCAGTTGTCATCCGAGAGTCTATAGTGGCCTTCAGGGGCACTGCTCCGCAAGTGGCCGGTTGTGAGACCCTGTTTTTCAAGTTGGGTTCCCGAGAACAGTTGGGAGTGTTGCTACTGTACCAGCCTCCCTGCTGTGTAGCAACCTCCCTGCCTGAGCTGCTGGAGGCCATCTTGGGGTTGGCAATGGAGTTTCCCAGACTTATGGTTCTGGGGGACTTCAACTTGCTGTCCCTGGGACATGCCTCAGAAGTGGCTTGGGAGTTTATGGCTACCATGGCAGCCATTGGCCTGACCCAGATTATCCGGGACCCAACTCAAGACAGTGGTCTCACCCCGGACTTGGTTTTCTTGTCTGAGCAATGGCAATGTGATCTGAGGGGAGACTTAGATCTATCCCCGTTGTCATGGTCAGACCACGCCCTGGTGGCCTTGAGATTCTCTTGTGCCACCCCACTCTGCAGGGATGCAGGACCCATTCGACTGGTCCACCCCCAGTGACTTATGGACACAATGAGGTTTCAGAGGATGCTGGGGGTTATACCCGAGGACCTGCTGCGTGGTCCAGCGGAGGTCCTGGCCGCAGCAGATGGCGGTGATATAAATTAAATAAATAAATAAATAATTGTAGCTCAGTGTTGAACTGTGGAGTCCTTGGTGCTCTCTGAGCCTTGTTGTTTTCTTGCAGATGTTTCATTGCCAGGCTAGGCAACATCTTCAGTGCGAAACCATCAACAGCCATCAACAGACACATAGAGGTAAACAACATTTACATACCATTAATAAGAGACAATAGAAAAGCCAGAAGACCAGAACACCTCCTTGCCAGCAATCAACAACCAGATAGGCAAAGATTAACACCAAGATTAGCCCCAGAGGAGCAATCAAACAACACAATAGACCCTAATCAAGGAACTATTAACTCAGTCAATCAACCAAGGAGCAAACAACAACCCAATCAAGGAACTACTAAGGAGAGTACAACACCCCCACCAACACAGGCAGGACAAGCCAGGGTATATAAACAGAGACAAGTCCCACTCCCTTTTCGCACTGAAGATGTTGCCTAGTCTGGCAATGAACCGTCTGCAAGAAAACAACAAGGCTCAAAGAGCACCAAGGACTCCACAAATAAATAAATAAATACTATGAATATCTTAAGATATTTGTTGATGTTAAAATATATATAAAATGTATAAAATATATTAGCTATTTTCTGCAATACTATTTGTGCTAATTAAATAATTAATGCTAATTTTATTCCATTAGATAATCTTTGTAGTTTATATGCTAAAAAAAATGAGTGGAAAATTTATCATTGGGGAGTCCAAAAAGCAGCAGTGACCAGAGCAAAATCCAAAAATAATTCTCAAATTGATGGGTTAATTAGCACATCAAAAACCTTTGAAAAATTGCAGGTTTTCCCCTGCTGCAAATGAGGTTTTCACCTAGAGGCAAAATTTGTACTTAACCAGGTTGTGAACCTTTACAACAATTTCCTGACTGTCAAAGACCAGGTTTAGCTCCTTTTTTAGAAGGTGAAATCTGGCCTGCTCTACAGTTTGAAAAAATAGCATGCATCTGCTACACCCTTGGAAATGGTATGATGATAATTAAAGGTGAGAGAGCAAATAGGGTAAGGATGAAAACAAAGGTGAATAATAAGGTTGCTCTGGCCTCTTAAAAACAGCATTTAAGCACTAGACAATGTAATGAACTGTTGATCCTGCTATTATTAGAGCTGATAACAGTTAAAAGATACATTTTCCTCCAAACAGAGCATGTAGTTTGTTAGCTCACTCTTTAAATGTGCAAAGATGTATTTCTCTTCTCAGTACAAGATAGTATAAGTGCTACTATGTTAATACCATAGCCTGCTAATTCCAGTCACAGGAAGGCAGAGAACACAGTGGTTTAGATCTTACTACCACTATCAATGCATCAAAGGTGGGGCAGGCAGAATATGAGGGATCAGCACATGCACAGTCCCATTTCTCTCCTCCTCTATATAACCCTAATTATCTAGTTGTTTTATGTGGGCAGCTGAATTAGGGGACCATGGACAATTTTGGATAGATAGCCTTCCAATTCTCAGAGTTGGAAGAGGAAGAACATTTATTATTATTATTTATATTATTATTTATTATTATTATTATTTATTTATTTATATTATTTTTATATTTTTATATTTTATTTATATTATTATTTATTATGATATATATTATTTATTATTATTATATTTATTATTATTATTGTAAATACAAATAATCATGTAGAAAGCGAGAAGAAAAAATGGCTGTTAAGATATGAAAAAGAAATAAGAAGAAAAAGAAAACAGTCAATTAAAACATTATTAGGAGACTAGTTGGTTATAAATTATACTCTTCCCTCCCATTGTACCCTGCCTGATAATTATAATCAATAGACATGTAAGCATTGGATATTTTTTTCTAATTTCTATTTAAGTTCTTTTGTCTTTTTTTTTGTTCCCTTAGAAACCATAATCTGAGTTTGCCTTGTTGTATAATATATAATATAAGGGAGCCATTCCTGCTTGAATTTAGTTAAGTTTTTGTTGTGAATGTATACTGGTAATTTTACCATTGCTGCATATTCTCCAAATCTGGTTTCCCACAATTATTATTATTATTATTATTATTATTATTATTATTAATCAAATTTATCACCGCCCATCTCTACCACAGTAGATTATATTGTTGGAAAAGTTTCTCTTTTCCAATGTTGTACCAGATATGTCTTTGTGGCCATTAACATGTATCTTAAACTGAGGTATTTCTTGTTTATTGTCACGGGTTCTTTTTATACCCACAGTTTGATTGTTCCAGGCTCAAATGATCTCCCAAAAAGCACTGCACTCAACAACACTTAGAATTTTTATATCTCCCCTTATAGGTTGGAGAGGTGTTTTTATTTTAAACAAACTATTTACAGTATAAAAGTGTGTACTATATGACTATGTGACTAACTAATATCTAACAATCCTAGCTTTGTTTTGTTGCTTATTCGTTCAGTCGCTTCCGACTCTTCGTGACTTCATGGACCAGCCGACGCCAGAGCTTCCTGTTGGCCGTCACCATCCTCAGCTCCCCCACGGTTGAGTTTGTCACCTCTAGAATATCATCCATCCACCTTGCCCTTGGTCGGCCCCTCTTCCTTTTGCCTTCCACTTTCCCTAGCATCAGCTTCTTCTCCAGGGTATCTGGAGTATCTGTCTTCTCATTATGTGGCCAAAGTACTTCAGTTTTGCCTTTAATATCATTCCCTCAAGTGAGCAGTCTGGCTTTATTTCCTGGAGTATGGACTGGTTTGATCTTCTTGCAGTCCAAGGCACTCTCAGAATTTTCCTCCAACACCACAGTTCAAAAGCATCTATCTTCCTTCGCTCAGCCTTCCTTATGGTCCAGCTCTCACAGCCATAGGTTACTACAGGGAATACCATTGCTTTAACTATGCGGACCTTTGTTGTCAGTGTGATGTCTCTGCTCTTAACTATTTTATCAAGATTTGCCATTGCTCTCCTCCCAAGAAGTAGACGTCTTCTGATTTCCTGGCTGCAGTCAGCATCTGCAGTAATCTTTGCACCTAGAAATACAAAGTCTGTCACTGCCTCCACTTTTTCTCCCTCTATTTGCCAGTCATCAATCAAGCTGGTTGCCATAATCTTGGTTTTTTTGAGGTTTAACTGCAACCCAGCTTTTGCACTTTCTTCTTTCACCTTCGTCATAAGGCTCCTCAACTCCTCCTCGCTTTCAGCCATCAAAGTGGTATCATCTGGATATCTGAGATTGTTAATGTTTCTTCCAGCGATTTTAACTCCAGCCTTGGATTCCTCAAGCCCAGCACGTCGCATGATGTGTTCTGCGTACAGGTTGAATAGGTAGGGTGAGAGTATACAGCCCTGCCATACTCCTTTCCCAATCTTAAACCAGTCCATTGTTCCGTGCTCTGTTCTTACCGTTGCTACTTGGTCATTATACAGATTCCTCAGGAGGCAGACAAGATGACTTGGTATCCCCATACCCCCAAGAACTTGCCACAATTTGTTATGATCCACACAGTCAAAGGCTTTAGAATAGTCAATAAAACAAAAATAGATGTTTTTCTGAAACTCCCTGGCTTTCTCCATTATCCAGCGGATATTGGCAGTTTGGTCTCTAGTTCCTCTGCCTTTTCTAAACCCAGCTTGTACATCTGGCAATTCTCACTCCATGAGTTGCTGGAGTCTACCCTGCAAGATCTTGAGCATTACCTTACTGGCATGTGAAATAAGTGCCACTGTTCGATAGTTTGACCATTCTTTAGTGCTTCCCTTTTTTGGTATGGGGATATAAGTTGATTTTTTCCAATCTGATGGCCATTCTTTTGTTTTCCAAATTTGCTGGCATATGGCATACATCACCTTGACAGCATCATCTTTCAAGATTTTAAACAGTTCAGCTGGGATACCGTCATCTCCTGCTGCCTTGTTATTAGCAATGCTTCTTAAGGCCCATTCAACCTCACTCTTCAGGATGTCTGGCTCTAACTCACTGACCACACCGTCAAAGCTATCCCTGATATTATTATCCTTCCTATACAGATCTTCCGTATATTCTTGCCACCTTTTCTTGATCTCTTCTGCTTCTGTTAGGTCCTTACCATCTTTGTTTTTGATCATACCAATTTTTGCCTGGAATTTACCTCCGATGTTTCTAATTTTCTGGAAGAGGTCTCTTGTCCTTCCTATTCTATTGTCTTCTTCCACTTCCTCACATTTCTTGTTTAAAAATAATTCCTTATCTCTTCTGGCTAACCTCTGGAATTTTGCATTTAATTGGGCATATCTCCCCCTATCATTGTTGCCTTTTGCTTTCCTTCTTTCTTGGGCTACTTCCAGTGTTTCAGCAGACAGCCATCTTGCCTTCTTGGTTTTCTTTTTCTTTGGGACGTTTTTTGTTGCCGCCTCCTGAACAATGTTGCAAACTTCTGTCCATAGTTCTTCTGGGACCCTATCTACTAAATCTAGTCCCTTAAATCTATTCTTCACCTCCACTGCATATTCCTTAGGAATATTAGTGAGCTCATATCTAACTGATCTGTGGGTCTTCCCTATTCTCTTTAGTCTGATTCTAAATTTTGCAATAAGACGTTCGTGATCTGAACTACAGTCAGCTCCAGGTCTTGTTTTTACCGACTGTATAGATGTCCGCCACCTTTGGCTGCAAAGGATGTAGTCAATCTGATTTCGGTGTCGACCATCTGGTGAAGTCCATGTATAAAGTCGTCTTTTAGGTTGTTGGAAGAGAGTGTTTGTTATGCACAGTGAGTTGTCTTGGCAAAATTCTATCAGCCTATGTCCTGCTTCATTTTGTTCTCCCAGACCATGCTTGCCTGTAATTCCAGGTGTCGTCTGACTACCCACCTTAGCATTCCAGTCTCCTGTAATGAAAATAACATCTCTTTTTGGTGTATTATCCAGTAGGTGCTGCAGATCCTCATAGAACTGATCTACTTCTGCTTCTTCAGCATCTGTGGTTGGGGCGTATATTTAGATCACTGTGATGTTATATGGCTTACCCTGAATTCGAATTGAGATCATTCTATCGTTTTTTGGATTGTATCCAAGCACTGCTTTAGCCACTTTATTATTAATTATGAAGGCTACTCCATTTCTTCTGTGCTCCTATTGTCCACAGTAGTAGATCTGGTGGTCATCTGATGTGAAGTGGCCCATTCCAGTCCATTTCAGTTCACTGACACATAAAATGTCTATATTTAATCTTGACATCTCACCAATAACCACATCCAATTTGCCCTGGCTCATAGATCTTACATTCCAGGTTCCTATGGTGTGTTCATCTTTAGAACATCGGATTAGTCATTCACCACCAGCACCGTTGGCCGCTAGCTGTCCTTTCGTCTTTGAGCTAGCTGCGTCATCACATCTGGGGCTAGTTGAACGTATCCTCTGTTCCTCCCCAGTAGCATTTTGACCATCTTCCGACCTGGGAGTCCCATCTTCCGATTGTATACCGACATATCTCTGGTTGTACTGATCAATTTAGTTTTCACAGCAAGAATACTGGGGTGGGTTGCCACTACCTTCCCCAGGGATCGTATTTAGTCTGACCTCTCTGCCACGACCTTCCCGTCTTGGGTGTCCCTTCACGGTTTAGCTCATGGTTTCATTGAGGTGCTCAAGCTCCAGCACCACGACAAGGTAACAATCTCCTTTGCTGGAGAATCCTAGCTTATTACTAATTAATCTATATTACTAATGGAATTATACTATACAACATTCTTCTCTCCTTATCTTACTCTGTTCTGTACAACTTCTTCTGTTCTATACTAATACACATATAATCTACCTATTCTTATTTTGCTGCTGCTGATGCTGCTGCTGCTAATACTAGCTTACTGCTACTATAGCTAGTATAGAGAGCTTCTGTTGTTGGGCAGTTTGCACAACACTTGCCCCTTCTCACTGGTTTGCTGCAGGACTTTGCTTGATCGTGTTGTTTCCTTGGGACCTCCAAAGTCTCTATGGGGAAAACAACACTTCTCTGTTCCTTTGGCTGCTTTCTTTCTTTCTGGCTGCAAGATCTCTGAACACATCATCTCTGCAATCTCCTGCTGCTTCCTCTCGCCTCCTCTCCCAGCTGTTAGAAAGCTGAGGATTTTTATCAGCCGCTCTGCCGTCCTGACACTGGAAGGAGATTTGAAATAGGAGAGAGGGAGGCAGCACAGTGGCCTGGGATTACCCTGGCAGCCTGCTCTCCCACATTTATATCTTCTGGAACAACTCCTAGTAAGAATATTTGAGGTTTCAATTCAAAATTTATTTGTAGAATTTATTTTTTGTATAGTGCTCTGTATTTCTTTCCTGTGCTTTTGAGTTTTTTTACATAGCTACCACATGTGATAAAATGTTCCTTCTTTATTGCGACATTTCCAACATTTTTTGTTATATGATTTATCTATTTTTGTGACTTTAATCAATTTCTGAAATCTGAATAAACCATATCTACATATGTAATTACAGTTTTCTTGCTATAATTATCCCCAAAATAGAAAGAATTTGAAGGACGAATTTAGTGGCAAAGTTGCTGGATATATTGTTATTCTTAAAGAGTTCCATGTTTTTATCAAACTTTGTCATATGATATGCCCTTTCAAATGTTTGTCTTCTTTTGTTTCCTTATACCATTAATTTTGAGTTTTACTGTTGATCTCCACCACCACCACCCCCCAAAAAAATCTATTGACTGTTCTTTGTCAGTTTTGTGGTGTTTTGTCTGGAATTGCAGTTGATCTTAACCAGGAAAGTTTTAAATGTTTCCACCATTCACTATCGTTTTTTTTTTTTAAATTCCATAATTTATTATAATTATTTTGAAATGTATCTTCATTGCTACCTGCCAGATACAATCCCAAATATTTCACTAGATCTTTTGTTATATGGCAACCAGACTCTTTCTATACAAAGTCTTCTTCTTGAGTTAAATATCTTGTTATTAACTTGGGAGTTGGGGGTGGAGAGTTGTGTGACTTTGTATCCAGAAAATTCACCAAAACCTTTAATTCTTTTCATCAGCTGTCTTACTACACTTTGTGGTTGCATGATAGCTAGAACTACATCATCTGCAAGAACATTTATTTAAAGAAGAATGAATCAAGAGCTCATCTGCTGCTATTCCTGCTATTCCAGTCAATTCTGTGCATAAATCCAAAGTTAGACATCAATGAGGGCATTAGGCAAGGACTTCAGAGCTGACATTAAAGGCTCAGCTCAGCTGGCTTAATGAAAGAGCAACACAGGTCAAGGTGACTGCATGTTCAAGTAAGTGAAGTAATATTCATTATAATTAGTGTGACTACATTTTCTTGGGGAAAAAACATAAAGGACAAACCTGAAAATGGGGCAAATCTGAAAGAGGTTTATAAGGATTTTTTAAAAAATGTTTATGTTTATAACTTTGCTTTACAAAATAAAATTCAAGCAGAAAACCAAGAAAATAAATAATTAAATTACATAAATCTAAAGGACAGCTTCCTGAAATAAAGGATGTAGAGTCACTGTAATTATAATCCAAAATGGCCCCCCAGGCCCCTTTCATTCCAACATCAGCTTTGCTCCTCCCCTACTCTTTTTTACACTGTTGTGTGGTGCTCGACAAGTGTTTCATTTTCCCTTCTTCATTGAGTGAACATTCTTCCAGCTGGTCACTGGGGAAGTCCAAAACTAGTTGGTTTGTTACCCCTTCTATACTTTACCTTTGCTCTTAGTGCTGGTGGGGGGAAAATAAGTGATTGTGTGGGGATGCAGCAAGGCAGCCTCTCAACTACCAGAACAACAAAGAATAGTAGCAAGGCACCTTAGTATCCTTATTTCATAAGTGAAATGAAAATCCCAGAATGTGGGACAAAGTAGAAGTTCTCACCAATGAAACAACCTGCACTGCATCTACACTGGAAATGTACTAGAAATTCATACCATGGGTTTTTTTCAATAGTAATGCCATTACCAACCATTTAGAAGGAGGCCTTCCCTTGAGAAATTATTGGAAATTCTCTTTCCCATAGATAAATCATGCAACAGATTTGATGGAGAGGAGTGAAAAACCATTT
Organism: Charina bottae; assembly: GCA_023362775.1. NCBI lineage: Eukaryota > Metazoa > Chordata > Lepidosauria > Squamata > Charinaidae > Charina > Charina bottae. The sequence goes on from JALMGJ010000005.1 coordinate 28,403,222, forward strand.
GGCCTAGCTCTGATTAAATTAGAAATGTATCTTTATGATATTTAAAACTGCATGTGTTAGATAAGATGACATTGTGGTACATTTGTTGGAGGAAATCATCCAAAAATTATGCTTGCAATCTGCATGAACTTCTCATTAGCTTGGTAAAATAGAATGATTAAATAAGCAAGAAGAAAACTGAATTTGAGGTCATGTGAACTCTATAAGGCAAAATATATCTTAATGGCAGCAAATGCAGGAACCTGCTCTGGATTGGTGTACTCTTCTCACACACACCCTCAAAATGGGATAAATCTTCTTTGAGGTCCTTTGTTCAAGAACTACCCAGCTATATGTCCCCAGATATACAACCCAGTATTGATGGAAAAATAGTAAGTTCAGTGTAAAGAGAGACTGAACCCTCATTCAGTCCCGATCTACACTCTTTCTGAGGAATAAATATTCTTTATTATTTCTTCAGGGATGGCTCACACATTCAATCTTATTACTAATTAAATGTATAATGGGTTGGCAGGACATGTGTTATGCATCTTGATTTCAGCAAAGCATTTAACAGAGTACCTCAGAACACTGTGATTAGCAAGCTAGTTAAATGTGAGCTGGATAGCATTAACAATTAAATGGATATACAACTGGCTTGATAACCATACAGAAAGAATACCATATCTGATTCCTTACCATACTGGAACTTGGTATCAGTCACAGGCTTCAGTACTGCATCCAATACTCTAATTTTTTGTGTACAACATATGAAACATTTGTCTTCAAATCATGCATACAAAAGGAGACAGAGGCAACAGAAGAATTGGACATGTTTATCATCAGCTTTGTAAGGTAGACAAGGTCTAGAAACAGGCACAGCAGGGATGCTAGGAATGTTCTTTATTATTGTAGGGTAGAATAACAGAATCTTGAAAGCCTGCTGTAATTTTTCACTACTCCATCTTAATAGGTGGAGTTATTTTGAATTTCTTCCTCATCCTTTCCTCTTTCTTGGGTATCTCCTTCTCTGAAGCTCCTCCCTTAACAGTTCAGTCATTCTTTTTTCCTTCCCCTAGGTTTACATTCATTCAGACCATCGTCCCCATCAGAATCACTTCCCCCTCCCAAGGGTAAAGATGGGCCATGCACTTACCAAGATCAATCAAGGAGAATATTTGTATATTCTCCACCAAGATCAATAGACATGTCTCACAGAGAAGATCTAGATGGAGCTGGAAGATGCCCCTTCCCTTCTCCTACATAGCAACTGCAGCTGGAAGATCCAATGTGGCAGGAAGCATTCTGGGGCAATAGTGAGGGTAGTTTACAGGGACAGGGCTTCTGTGGGATTTTCAGATACATTGTGGTGTGTGGATAACCCTTGATCCCTCCCAAAACATTTCAAATTCAGAGTAGCTCTTCCAGTGAATAAAATATTCTAAGCATACACCTTCCCCATCTAGAAACCAGAATACATTCCACTTCTAATTCCTCTTCCCCATTCACCAGAACCAAGGGGTGGGGAGGGAAGGAACTGTGATGATTTCAACAACAATGTCCCAATAAACACCTCTCCATGCAATTAATTGAAATGCAGATAAAGCTTTATTAGGGATACATGTTCATTGAAGCACTCCTAAAGACTTGAATGCTGATTCCCGCCAAACTATGCCCTCTTAACCATCCCCCTTGCGCGCCAATTCACCAACGATGATCTCATGAAGCAAACGGTCCCATCTCCACTCCGTTGCAGGTGTGTGACCTTGGCCTAGCTGTTTCTAGCTTCCACCAGCAGACATAACACTCAACTGCCATCCCCCCTCCCAACAACTATGCAAGCACTATGCTATGGTCAATTCTAATGGCAGGATTCATAGACATGAACCCTGACATGCCGACCCTCCAAAAGAAAGAATAGTATGCAAAGAACAAGAAAGGTGAGACAGTACAAGTATACATAAAGGCATATGGAACAATTCCAGAAATCTTCAGGCTACAAGACAATGGGAGGCACTGAGATCTGAAAAACAGAAACAATAACAATTGTTCAATTAACCAGGTTTAGTTGGGAATTGATCATGGAATTTCTTCAATAATCTTGGTGCTGAAACATGGATTTTATCAACCCACTCCTCAAACCCCCCAGGCAAATGTTTCCATTGGACCAAATACTGTAATTTTCCTCTATGCATTCTGGAGTCCAAAATGTTCACAATCTCAAAATGTTCATTATCGCCCACCATGATAGGTGGAGGTGTCACTGGATCCGGATGCCATTGATGAGCAGGTTTAACAGGTTTCAATAAACTTATAAATAAACAATAAACCTTTTTAGGGAAGGTGGTTGAGAAAGCGGTGGCGTTGCAACTCCAGAGGATCCTGGATGATACGGATTATCTGGACCCCTTCCAGTCGGGTTTCAGGCCGGGATATGGGGTGGAAACTGCATTGGTCGCGCTTACAGATGATCTCTGGCGGGAGCGGGATGGAGGGAGTGCATCCATCCTAGCTCTTCTTGACCTCTCAGCGGCATTCGATACCATTGACCATGGTATCCTTTTGGGACGGCTCAGGGAGTTGGGGGTGGGAGGCGTAGTTCTGCGTTGGTTCACCTCCTTCCTCCAGGGCCGTTCCCAATCGGTGGTAATAGGAGAGGAAAGGTCCGACCCTCGCCCCCTCGTCTGTGGGGTACCGCAGGGTTCGGTTCTTTCTCCTCTCCTATTTAACATCTACATGAAACCGCTGGGTGAGATCATCCGTAACCATGGGATGAGATACCATCAATATGCAGACGATACTCAATTATATATTTCCATCCCTGGTGAGATAAGTGATGCAGTGGCTACCCTTTCTCAGTGCCTGGAGGCTGTGGGGGTCTGGATGGGGAACAACAGGCTTCGACTGAACCCTGGTAAGACGGAGTGGCTGTGGATTGATGGCTCCCGTGGATCCAGGAAGTTGTCATCTCTAGTTCTGGATGGGGTTGCACTACCCCATTCAGACCAAGTGCGTAATTTGGGGGTTCTTCTGGACTCACGGCTCCTGCTTGAAGAGCAGGTGGTAGCCGTGGCCAGGAGGGCTTTTGCACAACTTCGTGTTGTGCGTCAGTTACGCCCTTTCCTGGATCAGGAAGCCCTCCGTACAGTCACTCATGCCCTGGTCATCTCCCATATAGACTATTGCAACGCGCTCTACATGGGGCTACCCTTGAGGAGTATCCAGAAGCTTCAATTGGTCCAGAATGCGGCTGCTCGCGCAGTTATTGGTGCGCCTAGATCAGCGCATGTGACACCTCTGTTGCGACAGCTGCACTGGGTGCCTGTGTGCTTCCGGGTCCAATTCAAGGTGTTGGTTATCACCTTTAAAGCCCTACATGGCATGGGGCCAGGTTACCTGAGGGACCGTCTCATCCCCATAACGTCGAACCGTCCCACTCGGTCATTCAGAGAGGGCATGCTACGGATCCCGTCCGTAAAGGAATGTCACCTGACGGGGTCTAGGAGGCGTGCCTTCTCGATAACGGCGCCCACCCTTTGGAATATGCTACCCCCGGAGGTGAGGCAGGCCTCATCGCTCCCAGCCTTCAGAAAGAACTTAAAGACCTGGTTCTGCCGCCTTGCGTGGGGGGAGGGGGGGAACAGTTCCTCTTGGGGATGGCTGGTGCCATAGGGCCCTTTTAAACATCCAAACATCATACCACCGCATCTTGGATTTTTATATTTAATTTTTATATTTAATTTTAATATATTAGAGTGTTTTATTGGGTGTTTTAATTGTCGGATTTTAATTTTTGTGTTTTGTAAACCGCCCAGAGTTCCCTTGCCGGGAGATGGAGCGGTATATAAATTGAAACATAAATAAATAAATAAATAAATAAATAAATAAATAAATAAACTTATGTGAAAGACAGGATGCACTCTACGAAGGTACTTTGGCAAGTCTAACTGAGCGGCCACCGGGTTGATCACTTTCACAATAGGAAAAGGGCCAATAAACTTAGGCCCCAGTTTCTTGGATGGCTGAGTTGATTTCAAATGTTTTGTAGACAGGTAAACCTTTTCTCCCACCACTAACAGCCATTCTGGAGATCTTTTACGATCAGCAAAAGTTTTGTAAGAATCTTTGGCCTCCTGCAATATATTCAACATTATAGGCCAATTTGATTGTATTTTTGTAATCCATTCATCCGCCAGTACAGGATCAGTTTGTTGAACCATGGCAGGGTCAGGTAGTTCAGGAAAAGGGACAAAATCCTGACCCGTAGCCACTTTAAATGGAGAAAATCCAGTGCTCTGATGAACAGCATTATTATAAGCCACCTCAGCAAAAGGTAGCAACTCCACCCAATTATCTTGCTGATGACTAATGTAACACTGTAAATACTGTTCCAATACGGAGTTAAGTCGTTCGCAAGCCCCATTCCCCTGGGGGTGTTGCCCAGAGGTGAGACCCTGCTCAGTGCCAATCAATTTTAAAAATGATTTCCAAAATTTGGCGGTAAACTGACTTCCGCGATCGCTGATAATCCGCAAGGGGGCGCCGTGTGCTCGGTAGATGTGCAGGATGAATAACTTTGCCAGTTGACCAGCAGATGGCAGTCCTTTACAAGGAATAAAATGAGCTTGCTTAGAGAATAAGTCAGTCACTACCCATATAACGGTTTTGCCTTTACTCTCAGGTAAATCCACAATGAAATCCATTGAAATTTGCTTCCATGGACTTGTTGGCTCAGCCAGGGTTTGCAACAGCCCCACAGGTTTCCCGGGCGCTTTTTTCATGGATGCACAAACATGACATGACAAAACATATTGTTTAACATCTTTCCTCAAGGTTGGCCACCAAAATTGCCTTCTAACCAAACGTAAAGTTTTAACAAATCCGAAATGTCCGGCAATTTTACTATCATGACAATGTTGTAAAATAGCCCTTCTCACCGTCTCAGGAACATATAATCGGTCTCCGTTCCACCACACCCCATTCGTCTCAGTTAAAGATTGTTTGTGCTCTTTCCACCACTCATCAGTCTCTATAGCGGCCCTAAGTTCTTTTTCTAGAGAAGGGTTTTCCGTGGTTTGGCCTTGCTTCTAGTGAGAGCAACGTTTCCATGTAACTGTACAGGTATAGGTGCTCTAGTACTTTCAGGACCAGGCTCCTCCTGGTTCGATAATCCCAATTGTTGTGGAGACATTACTGTAGATACCACCAGTTCTGTTTGAGTGTCATGTTGTGGTAACCTAGACAAAGCATCTGCTAAAAAGTTTTTTCCCGCTGGCAAATACTTTAAAGTGAAATTAAACCTACTGAAAAACTCAGCCCAACGGATTTGTTTAGGATTTAATTTCCGAGGAGTTTTAAGTGCTTCCAAGTTTTATGGTCAGTAAAGACTTCAAATGGATGAGGCGAACCCTCCAGCAGGTGTCGCCATGTAGCTAGAGCATGTCGCACTGCAAAAGCTTCCTTTTCCCAAACCAACCAACGTTGTTCAGCCTCAGTAAATTTACGAGAAATATATGCACAAGGCCTTAATTGATCATTATTGTCTTTTTGTAATAATATGCATCCAATTGCAGAATTGGATGCGTCTGTCTGGATCACAAAGGGACGTTCTGGATCAGGATGTTTTGAAACGGGTTCTGCAGTGAACAACTGCTTCAAGTGCTCAAAAACCGTTTGGCACGCCGGCGTCCATTTTAATTTCGTTTGAGGCTTATTTGCTAATACGCCATCAGCTGATTTCTTGGTTTTTAACATATCAGTTAATGGTAACGAATCTTTGCAAAAGCAGGAATAAACTGGCGATAAAAATTTGCAAATCCCAGAAAAGCTTGTAATTGCTTTTTAGTTCTGGGTGTTTCCCACGCCAACACGTCTTTGACTTTGGTGGGATCCATTTCTATGCCCTGGTGAGATATTCTGTAGCCTAGGAAGTCCAGTTTTTCTTTGTGAAATTCACATTTAGACAACTTAACATACAACTTGTTTTCTAAGAGCTTTCTGAGTACTGCTTTTACTAGTTTCACATGTTGTTCCATGGTCTCTGTGTATATCAATATGTCATCCAAATATACCAATACCCCCTGGTACAGGAATTCATGCAGAACCTCATTAATTAAGCTCATGAAGACTCCAGGACCGCCCCTTAATCCGAACGGCATGACTTTATATTGAAAACAACCCAACTGGCAATTAAAGGCGGTCTTCCACTCATCCCCTTCTTTTATGCGTACTCTAAAATACGCTTCTCTCAAATCCAGCTTGGTGAATATTTTCCCCTTGGTTAGTTGAGCCAGCATATCTTTCATCAAAGGCAGCGGGTATTGGTTAGAAATACAAATAGCATTCAAACCCCTATAGTCCATACAAAGCCTTAAGGAGCCATCTTTCTTTTTCCGGAATAATACTGGAGCTGCCGTGGGTGACGTGGAAGGCTCAATAAATCCCCGTTTTAAGTTCTTATCTATAAAATTCCTCAGCTCTTGCAGTTCTTTATGAGTCATTGAATACAACTTCGGTTTAGGCAACACTGCCCCAGGTTCCAATTGCAAAGAACAGTCTGTTTTCCGATGAGGGGGCATCTGGTCTGACTCCGTCTCTACAAAAAAATCTCCCTCCTCCTCATACACTGACAGTGCCACCGCTGCTTGAGCTAGCTCCCGTAACACAGAGAGTCCTGCAGTTTCCCGCTCACCTCCCAAATATGAGCCATCTGCAAATTCCATTTCTCCAGAAACCCAGTCAATCTGAGGGTTACGCTCCCTCAACCATTTAAGTCCCAATACCATGGGCTGATTGGAAATGGGAGCCACAATGAACCTAATAGTCTCTTGATGCGTCCCAATAGTCATTTTTAGGGCTTCTGTATAGCATTCCACTGGACCCCCTTTCATATCTGATCCATCCAACTGACAAAATATGATGGGAACTTTTAACTTATGTAACTTAAGTCTCAGTCCTGTAACAATGGCAGGATGCATCAAACATCTTGAGCACCCCGAGTCCAGCATTGCCATCAAATTGTTCTGATCCCTCCCATCTAAAGTTTCAAGCTTTATCTTAACCTGCATGGTAGGACAATCTCCACTCACCAGTGGATCGGAGCACCGATCTGTAAATGCCTGGCCCCCGGTGCACTTCAAACCAGGCATTGCTCGTTTCCCGCCGGCTGCATGAATTCTTCGTCAGAGGAGTCGTTCTCTCCCCCAACCAATTCCCGCATCTTGCTTTCATCCAAAGCATGAGCTGTCCCCTTGCGTGGTGGTAGCTTAGATGGTTTGGAAAACTGGCTGTCTGGCTTTGCTTTTACTGCAGAGGGTTTCTGAGGGCAGTTGCTAATGCAATGCCCCTCTTTGCCACATTTGAAACACAAGCCCCTTTTTGCTCTGCGTTCTTTTTCCTCTTCCCAAGCATTTGCTCTGGCCGGCTTCTTCGCCGGTGGCTGTCCCAGAGGGGATTTCGCCAAGCTATGCAGCTTCCTGTACGATCTCAGTCTTAATTGGGTGCTCTCAGCTCTGCTGGCTAATTGAATCCATTCCTCCAGGGTGTCAGGGTCACCCCGTCCCACTGCCATCTCTAAAATCTCTGGTTTCAGCCCCATCTGAAAATATTCCACCTGAAAAGCTTCAGGGCAGGTTGGGACCATACCTATAAGCTTTTTAAACTCCATGGCATATTCTGCAACAGACCGGTTCCCCTGGCTTAGCTGCTGCAGTTGCACCTTAGCTGACATTTTAGAGAGGGTATCCTCAAATCGGCGTCGCAAGGCTAGCATAAAACTGTGAAAAGTCAATAAATCCGGGGACTTGGAGTCATGCAACGCCACCAGCCATAAAGCAGCCTCTCCTTCTAAGAAACTTGAGACATACCTTACTTTGGCCTCTTCGGTTAAGAAAGAGTCTTCAAACTCCTCCATAAAACCCCTGACATGGGTCATAAAGCAAGCCAATTTCCCTGGGTCTCCATCAAATCTCATTTTCAATTTGTTTAACGCGAACACCCTAGCTTGGCCCCTTTGTAATCCACTTACGGGCAGTTGAGGCACCTCCATCTCAGGTCCGGAAAATTCCTCTTCTTCCTCTCCGCTGGACATGCCGCTCTCTGCTGCCGTGGCCATCAATTTAGGTTGTAAATCCACCCCTGGGACCCCTTCCTGCTTTGGAGCCAGGGCCAGTTGCTGCACGGATTGAATAAGGGTTTGTAGTTGGTGGCTAATAGTCTCCATTTAAAAATCAATATGTGCAGTCTTCGCTTCCAGTGAAGCCATCCTCTGGGATTGGGTTACTCTGGGTTTAGCCGGGCGTTTTCCCATCCCAGCCTGGATGCCACCTCCAATTCCCACGGACCATTCTGCTCCCACTCTGGGGGTGCATGCCATGGCTAGTTCAGCAGCCTCTACTCCACTCCGTCGAGGCCCCTTCTTGGAGGTTTTTTTCTTGGCCACTTCGGGTTCAGCAGCCGTACCTTTTTCTTCCTTGGAAATTGCTTCCAAACCTGAAGAAGTGCCTGGCTGCTCTTCTTCCCCCGCCTGGAAACATTCCATAGATTCTTCCATGCTGAAATTGCTTGGACGAGTCGATTCTCACTCAGGAGGCACTAAATGGAGTTACCACTTGTAACCTCAGGATAAACTGACTGGACTGTAGATTCAAGTCTTTCTGTGATGATTCATTGTTCATTGAAGCACTCCTAAAGACTTGAATGCTGATTCCCGCCAAACTATGCCCTCTTAACCATCCCCCTTGCGCGCCAATTCACCAACGATGATCTCATGAAGCAAACGGTCCCATCTCCACTCCATTGCAGGTGCGTGACCTTGGCCGAGCTGTTTCTAGCTTCCACCAGCAGACATAACACTCAACTGCCATCCCCCCTCCCAACAACTATGCAAGCACTATGCTATGGTCAATTCTAATGGCAGGATTCATAGACATGAACCCTGACAGGAACAGCTACAGAATACAAGGGACAAGGTAGTTCCCCGTGAACAAGGGCAACCAGTAAAACACTGGATGAAGCTTCATTGAAGCAGACAATTGCAGATAGAAGATCACTTGGCTAATCAAATATGTAACAGGGAAACAGCCAATAAACTTTGAGCCCAGGTTCTTCAGTGGGCAGAAGGAAGGCAAAAATGTAATAGAAAACCTAACCAAATCCCCCACAACAGGCTTGATACCATCTTGCTTATGTGCATCTGCTATCCATTTTTACATAGCCTTGGCCAAATCTAACTTTTCCTTTAAGAGAAGGTGTGCAGTCTACCTTTCCTGAAGAAAGTTAGCAGCTCAGAAACAGTGGAGGTAGGAGCTATGGAGGGCAAGATGTGGGAGTGGTAGCTGCAGATTGCTTAAAAGAGAGACATGCTGATGGAGGAATACAGCAAGCTGTTATAGGCAAATTCTGCAAGAGGCTAAATCCACCCAATTGTTCTGCTGATAGGAGACAATGCAAATGACTTCTTGACTATCCATTGGATTCCAGATGAAAAAAGGGTGACAAATATACAAATGTCCAGTAAGTGGAAAGGGGGCTTCCAAAACATGGATATAAATTGAGAGCCATGATTTAAGATCATATGACTGACTCAGCCCATATACTGATAAATGGTCCAGAAAGAGTTGCTTGAGCACAGCTGATAGTAGTCCCTTGCAAGGAATAAAGTGAGCCAACTTGGTAAACAAATCTACCACCACCAAAATAGTCATGTCACTTATATAGCTGGAAGATTGGTAATGAAATCTAGGGAAACTGTGTTCCATAGTCTGGGAGGGGAGGGGAATGCTGGAGCTTAGTAGTGACAGTCTTAGCCAGGCAATAGGCAAGACAGGACAACATATAGTCTTTGATATCCACTTTGACATTTGGCCCCCAAAACTCCCTGAGCACAAGATGCAATGTTTTGAACACTTTCCCATGTCTAACAGTTTTATTGTCATAGCAAAGTTATAGCATCTCTTCCCTGAGAGGAAGAGGGTGTTGTGAAACAATTTTGCTTCAATGATGAAAAAAGGAGACAAATTCATCTATAGATCTTCCTGGAGGCCATCGATCCCAGCCCTGGGTCCTTTTGTTGTTGCAAGCAAATTTGATCCAACAGATCTACTGTATTGCCTGTCTCTCAACACCTAGCTTCTCTGAGTGTTAAGGGAGGGAGTAAAGTTGTTTGGGTACAAAATCATGTGGGGGGTGGGGGGAGAGAAATGGCCAGGGAATATCATATTCAGACTTGTATGAGAGTGCATATGGCAGCTTGTTCTGTAAACTAGGAATATAAACAATATAAAAATGGAGAAAAACTGATCTGATGTGGAGTGTGGATCTGTACCTTTTGCAGGTACTCCAAATTCTTGTGATCTGGATGTACCCATATGTGAGTTTGTCCCTCCATATCTGAAATACTGTTCTTATGGCCAGCAATTCTCTATTAAATATACTATAGTTCTTTCAGCTGAGAGGCACAAGGCAAGAGATCATCTCCTCCTTCTGCTAAAGCCTGCAGGAGGACACCTTCCAAAGCAGAGGAATCAGTTTGCACAACAAAGGAGCAAGTGAGATTAGATAAATAGGATCCTGAGAAGTGAGGCTGGGATAAAAAGAGATTCTCCAAGTCCTGAAAAGCAGATTTCTCTAGAATAGATCATTTAAATTTATGCCTTTCTTTTTTCAAAAGTTGAGCAAGTCCTTTTGTGCACTGTGCAAAACCATAAATTATCTATAAAAATTGGCAAAGCCCAGAAAACATTGGACATCTTTCACTTTTCTAAGGCTTTTCATGTGAGAATGGATCGTACCTTTGTAGGATCCATTTGTATTCCTTTTGTAGAGATCCAAATAACCAAATAGTCCAATTGGGGAGGATCAAACACACATTTCTCCAACCTAGTGAACAGCTTGTACTTGCAAAGGTGTTTTACACATAATTTCACATGAGATTCATGCAAAGATGGGTCTTTTATTGGGATACACCAATACATATTTATCTAAAATATCAGAAAATATTTCATTCGTGAATCTGGAGAAGACTGTGGGGCAATTAAGCAATCCATAAGGCATTTACTTATTTATTTATTCAATTTATATGGTCACACATCACAATACTTAAAGCAAGATAAAAACTGTATAATAAAATTATAAGTAACATATAAAGCAGCTGATAAAAAACAACCAATGACAACAACATAGCCATGATACAGGCTCAGCCACACATCCAGGGTTCAATGACAAAACCAGGTCTTTAAGGCCTTTCAAAAGGCCAGCAGGGTCAGGGGGAGTCTGATCTCTGGGGTGATGACATTCCAGAAGGTACCACAAAAGAAAAGGTTTTCTTCCTGGGTCCTGCCAGATGACACTCTCTAAGCGACAGGACCTGGAGCAGGACTCCCCTGCCAGTTCTAACAGAATGGATAGATAAACCAAGGAGAGCATTGCTATGTATTCAAATTTGTCATAATCATAAACAGGCCTCAAAGAAGAATTATCTTTATTTTTTATAAAAATAAGGGTGCAGATGTGGGTAGGACTAAAGGAGAATGAATCCTTTCCTCAGATTATTGTCCAGAAACTGTTTTAAATTGGCTAACTCTTGAGTAGACATGGAATATTGCTTTTGGCTAGGATCCAGGATCCAGGTTTCAAGTTTATGGTACAGTCCCACAACTGAGGAGAAGGCAAAGTAACTGCTTCCTCTTCTCCCAAAACATCAGCAAAATTTGTGTATTTTTGTAGCAAGAAAGAAGATTCAGGTAGTGGTGTAGGAGGGAGAGAAAGAAAAGAGCCCGATTCCTGGAAACGGTGCTGGTGACACCTTTGAAAGGGAAAATAAATTGTCCCTTGGTCCCAGTGGATTTATAGATTATGAGTTGCAGCCAGTATAGCCTAGGCATGGAAACAACTGAAAAGTTACAAGAAGTCCAACATGCTAACTCAAACAACATAGAAATTTTATAGAAAAACAAAACACCTTCATGGTTAAGCAGGGATGAAAATGTCTTACATGATACTGGATGTTTTCCAATAATTTCTGTCACATTACTGTTATTCTTAATGCACATGTTAGTAAAACATGGTATGAAAAATATATCAGTAGCTCTGAGAATAAAACAAAGTAAAACTGTCCAGAATGGAAATGATTTGAATACCATATTGAACAACTTACTGAATAAGGTTTTTCCATAGTTATGGAAAGATGGACCTCAAAGAATTAAACAGGTATAATCATAGAGAAGCATAAACCTCTGTATGTGTCAGAGTTCAGTCTGACTCTGACTCTGAACAAGGGGAAAATGAAACTTACGCTGAGCAGGGTCAGGAAAACAAAACTTATCCGGAGCACAGTCAAGAAAACGAAACTTATGCTGAGCAGGAAGCCAAAACTGAGCATGACTCAGCAGAGCGGGAGAATCCTGAGCAAATGATTGGTCCGGAATCGGGAGCAGGTTCAAAGCCACCAATCAGCGCAAGGGAGAGGAAAAGCTGAAAAGCACGCCAAGCAAAAAGAAGCCCGATTGGTCCCAGAGGAGAAACGGCATGGAGAGAACAGGATAGAAAGACACCAGCGCAAGGACCCAGCCACCGGAGACAAATGTTCCACTTAGCTAACAGCTTCTTTTGGAGAAGTCGAGCCAGAACCATCTTCAGAAGCCTGCCCTGCAGCCATTGTGGAACCAGAAGCAGCGCCTTTCACCATTTCGGAATTGAGTCCAGCTTCCTTAGAGTCTCGTCCTGCCTCCTTGCCACGGAAAGCCGAATCTTGCCTTGCCGTCTTGCCACGTGCTTCAGCTCAGTTTCGCTTTGCCAAGCCAGCCAAGTCTTGACCTGTCGCCCTAGAAGAACTTTGCCACTCCAGCCCAGTCTTGTATTGTCGCTTCCACCAAGCCTTGTTTTGTTGCCTCAGATCATCCTTGTCTGATGCTTCTGATCAGCCTTGCCTTGTCAGTCCTGTTGAGTTTGGTCTTGATTCATTGCCACAAATTTCCGCTACACCTTGCCTTGCTACCTCATTGCGAACGCTAGCTGAGTTTTGCCTTGCAGTTTTGCCACGTTCTTCAGCCAGTTCCTGCCTTGCTGAACTATCTGGTCCTCCTCCCTTGCCTGGTTGGGTTTGAATTGGTCTGCAATTTGTCATATAAAAGGACATTATTCTATGTAAATAGTTTAATTGTAAATAAAACTATTTTCCATAAACCTTCCTGGCTGTCTCCTGCTCCAAACAGAAAAGTATGTTTAATGCATTGAATGATTGATAAATGTCCTTTTGATTGAGTTCTGCTCCTGAAGTGCTTTAACTCACCATGAAACTGATGAAAAGCATTCCGGGAACTATGGTGTAAATGGACGATATATTTGTATGAGGTGCCAGAGAAGAAAACCCAATTCAAACTGGTACTAGAAAAAGGCAGATCTTCAAATATTTAATTGAATGAAAGCAAATGTCATTTTAAAGTTCAGTAAAATGCTATCTGGGAGAAATGTTGAATATTGTGTATGTAGATTATTTTATTTAGAAAAAGGGGGACATGAGGAAGTGGTATTTACCAATAACTGAACCTATACATGTTATGGGGTGTGATGGTATGTTCCTTGCAATATGTTAAGTTTCTTTTTGTTCTAGGTTAGTGTGGAATCCAAGCTGCTCTTAATAAACACAGTGGGTTCACCTCTTGGGACATTGCCTCCTCATAAATGAACAGAACAGTGTGTTGTTTGTGTGTTAATAAGCATAACACACATACTCATGCATGCTTATTTATTTATTTCAAGGCAAGAAGCATCCAATAAACACAGTAACACCCACGACAGTTGTTTCTTGTATTACTGAATTGTAAACAGGGAGAGGTGGGACTTTTATCCTAAGGGTGTTATTTTTCATTTAAATGAAGTAAATTTTGGGGAGGGAAGGAGCCACATTAAATAGCATTAACTTTACAGTTGGTACAGATTAAGACCTACATCTCTTTAGATACATGATATCTGATGAACAGCTCTTAAAAGCCTGTGGTACAATTATAGCATTTTGATATCTGATCTTCACTGACTGTGTGCATAATGCATTTTCACAACTTGTAATAAGACATCTGTGAATTTCCAAGAATAATACAGAATAAATCAGAGACAGCAATTGATTTCTTTCATAATTTCTGTAAACTTAGGAATCACATATAAATCTTGGAATGGTGGTGTTTGGAATAGTATCTGCCAGAAACTGGATATTGGTAGAAGTGGACAAGTAGAGTAGTTATAAATGATGTTGAACAATTTCAGTTCACCACATTTGTGAAGGGGAATGTTCAGTTGGAACTAGCATTAGAGGCAATGGAGTAGTGTTTCTTTGAAACTCAGACTTGGCAAAATAGGATGTCATTAGCTTTCTGGTTTTTCCCCTTTCTATTCTTTAAAAAATGTACCATCTGTATGTACTGCTATGCACATAAAAAGCTTTTACTTTCTTCTTCTGTTCCTAATCACAAAAATAATTAACGAACCATGTACTATTGCATAAGCATTTGTCTGCTGTGTGGTCAGGTGACTGTTTAACAACTGGATGTTGTTAAAGTAGCTAGGAAAGGGGAAGTTCTTTATGCACTTGTAGCACATTCATGAGTGGTTGCTTTTTTTTTAAAAGGCAGAAGGGAGGAAAAACCTCAAAAGGATGTGACCTCTAAAAAGGTAAAGGTAAAGGTTCCCCCCGCACATTGGTGCAGTCGTGTCCGACTCTAGGGGCCAGTGCTCATCTCCGTTTGTTAGCCGAAGAGCCAGCGCTGTCTGAAGACGCTTCTGCGGTCATGTGGCCAGCATGACGCATGCGGAACGCTGTTACCTACCCACCAAAGTGGTACCTATTCATCTACTTGCATTTGCATGTTTTCGAATTGCTAGGTTGGCAAGAGCTGGGGCGAGTGCGGGAGCTCACTCCATCACATGGGACTAAGGATTCGAACCTCCAAACTTGCGATCTTCTGATCGACAAGCCTGGTGTCTTACCCGCTGAGCCACCATGCCCCCTCCTCTTCCACCTTCCAAATTCATTCCAAGAAGATACATATCATAATATCTGATGTCATTGCTGCTCTAAAGTAAAAGCTGGTAGAGATATGTCCACAGTCTGAATGTTCATCATTTTTATTTGTTGCTGCACAAAGGTTGGTGTAGCATAGCTTAGAGATGGAAAAGTATAGCATGAAGTATTAGTGATGTTTTGATATTGCTTCTAGAGCTCCCTCCCATTGGAGGGAGAGACAGCTGCTGCTGCTGGTGGTAGTAGAAGCCAGAAGTATGTCAAAGTCAGGTCAGTGGGAGTTCTTAGTTTTGTTAGACTTAGCACTGTTGATAATATTTGTAAAGAACTTATGAACCAAATAAATTGTCTAAAATGATTAAAATATGATTAAAATGTGAAATGGTTAATATTGGATTATTAAGTTAAGAATCACTTTGCCAGGACTATATTTGTGTAATTAATTAATTCAGAGTAATATACTGAGGAAATTAAGTTTAAGTAAATATATCATGACTATATTTTTGCAATTAACTAAAGGCTTCTAATGTACCAGGGAAATTCATTGGCATATAGAATTTATTAATGGGATGTAAGTTAAGAGATAGGAAATTAAAATTAGTAATGTGGATATGAAAGAAGATCTGCCAAAGACATCTTTGGACTTTTGTTTTTGGCTCTACTTACTTTGCTGGAGTTCCCAAAGGAATTCTATTCCATTCCCTTTAATGGCCTGGTTGGTATGATCCTTGACATACCACAAAAGAAAGGGGCCTTCAATCAATAACCGTAACCTGTTCTTTTAACATGAGATAACCAAACTGCTGAATGAATTGCCACCTTTAGCTCACACACTGAAGTAAGTTCAAGGCATATTCAGACCCATGATGGCATGGACAAATCATGTTAGCTTCTCCTACAATTTATTTATTTAACAAATTTATATGGCTGCCCAGCTCACACACAGTGAATCTGGGTGGCTTACAAAATTAAAATCCATAAAACAAAACACACACTCCACAGTGGCAACAAACACACTCAAACTCAGAGTGTGATCAGCTCTGTATTAGGCAATGTAGGTATGTTATAGGCCTCATAGCCAAATTGGCAATATACAGCTATTAAGGACTTTTAGGAGTCACTTTTTTTTTGTCTGAAGTAATCACAGCCCAATGCCTATAATGCCCCAAGACAAAGTAGGAAACTATGCTCAGCTATGTTCCACAGATGAATATAAAGAAGATGAGTGGGAAAGTTGGTTTAATTGAAGCTATAAAGGAGTCAGTTTCTTATTTCCCAAGAATGGAGTAGAGAATGTTATAACTGCTGTGAAGAATATCGGAAACCACTTCTTTATATATATTTTCTTTCCTTTCTTCAACTTTTTTCCTTTCCTTTCCTTTCCTTGCACTTTTTGCTTTTTCTTTGATTTCTTTATTTTTATTTCTTTTCCCTACTTTATATTAGTTTGTGTTAGTTTTTATCTTCTTGTTTAAAGTTTCAATAAAAATTATATATATATATATATATATATATATATATATATATATATATATATATATATTGGAGTAGAGAATGAATAGAGAATGAATAGAGAATTCTCCATCTTATTTCTGCTAAAACTGAACAAAAAATTATCTTGCATTTTTTCTTTAAGTTCTCATTTGATATAAAAATTCTTTCATACTGGAAGAAAATTTCAGATAAATTCCTTATTATCTCATTCTCACACTTAGTTAAGAAGTGTGTATGAATATGTTGTCTTTCAATGTACAGTTGTAAGAAACCCAGATGCTGGGAAAGACTGAAGGCAAAAGGAGAAGGGGATGGCAGAGGATGAGATGGTTAGATAGCATCACCGATGTAATGAACATGAATTTGAGTAAACTCCGGGAGACAGTGGAGGACAGGAAGCCCTGGCGTGCTATGGTCCATGAGGTCATGAAGAGTCGGACATGACTAAACAACTGAAAAACAACAACAAAAAGCCACCCAGAATCTACAGGAGTGGGAGCTAAAATAAATTTAAGATAGTAATAATAATACAATTATCCCCCAGTGGCCTGCAACCTGGAACCTATTTGCCCATATTTTGTAGCTTTGTGCGAGATGGGTGGTGATGAAATTTGAAATATAAATATTTCCATTAAATTCGCAGGAAGATATCATAAGGAAGCTTCTCCCATTGGGTTACCATAGTCACCAGTAAAGAAGGTGGAGACATCCCCTTGAATGGTGAATTTTTATTTTCCCAGAAGAAATTCAGATACATCATCTATCTAAGAACAGGGATGAATTTCAAAAGGCCTAGCTTGAGTTTCATCTTGCACTGAAACTAAATGTCCTCCGGAATTGTCAACCTACCACACACAAGATCCAGAATGTTCCACTCTGCTCTTATGCGACTGTTATTGCTGATCTTTCCATCTACATATTAACAGTTTCAGTTTCCTTTCAAGAAAAGAATAATTTAGCCATATAAAAACTTACGAGAATACCTTGAACTTATTCTAATACAGAACTTATGTCTCTGTTCCCCAATTTCAACTGCAATAGCATTCATTTGTCTAGCTGCCAGCTTAGTGGCTGTCAGAAGTGAGCAATTGTTTCTGTTCTAGTTAGCCATTTAAAGTCTTCAATTACTTGCTCTTTCTTAAAAGGCATTAAAATACATCCTCCCTCAACAGCAGGTGAGTGCTAGAGGCATCTTTGAAAGTGTGACTCTATGTGTTCAAGATGCTTAATAACTTTTAGAGCTACTCACAATAACACTTCCTCCGTGTTAGAAAGATGTTGTAAAATGCTCTAATTACTCTTTATAATACTGATGACATCTCTGCAACACATAAAAGAGGACATTTAATTTGTAAAAGACAGCTCTGGCAGCCTTGATTTTTACCTTTAATTAGATCTTAACAGCCTCTTTCCTGAGATTGGAGAGTAGCCATCCATTAATTTCTCAGTAAACCCACATATGTGGCCTTGCTAGCAGGTAAAAGATACATTGGTAAGCTATTTAAAAACAACAGTATAATTTTGAGAATGGCTTTTTAATACATGCTGTTTCATGGATTATTTCATCTTCTAATGAGGTAGAAAGAAATATGAAATCCAGTATTTTAAGTGACAGATAAATGAGTAAGTAACGAGACAAAGAAAGGACTTTTATGTTTATTTTCTTTGAAATTATACCAAGACGTACATGGGTTATGATGTGACTGTATGATCTTTGAATATTATATTAGTGCAATAAGCATGCACAGCAGGACATGATACCTATCTATGAAATTAACTTCTGAAATAAATTGAGGAACACAATGAAAAAACAGGGTTGGAATTCCCAAAGGAAAAATAAATAACCTTGAATGTGAAAAATCTTTGGGATAATGTTGGGCTTCATAATTCACATTGGAAATACCATATGCTACATACCAAGGGATGCAGTGAACATTCACAAGTTTTAATTTTGAGTCAAACTTCATTGTTTAATGCTTCTCCCCTACCCCCACCCTGACCACACTGTAGGCCAAAGAGAAAATCCAAATTAAAGGAAACTCTGATGCTTTGTAAGATAGTGAATGTATGAATATCTACATTTCATGGGTATCAGAATTGTGATGTAATGGTTAGAGTGTTAGACTAAGGCCATATTTAGTTATAATGTTCCATGGATGATCTTTAGCCAGTCACTATTCTTAACCTAAAAACACATCCCTCACCAGATTCCTGTCAGGATAAATGAGAAGGAGATCTGTGGAACTTTAAGGTTCCAGAATAAAAAATGGAACAGAGGAATGACAGACTCTTCCAAGAATTTCAGGAGGCATACCTGTTCTTCCTCCATTGCCATTTCATCTTAGAAAGATGAAGAGATTGCTACAAAGTGAGCTTCATAGAGGATTAGAGCTTAGCATTCTCACTCATAATAAAATAGTTTTATAACTGTATCGTGCTCACTTTTCAGGCTAAAATATATCAACATTGCTTTTATTTGATAAAAAACAGAAACTGCATTCATTACCTCATGATGGTGGATTAGCCTGCACTAAACCCAGCTTGCTCTTTTACTAAGATGGTTTCACTTCTAACCAATCCCAGTTTCCAGCAGATAGATGATGATAGATAGATAGATAGATAGATAGATAGATAGATAGATGATAGATAGATAGATAGATTTGTGTGTGTGTGTGTGTGTGTGTGAATATATATATATATATATATATATATATATATATATATATATACAATCTCCAGCAAAGGAGATCGTTACCTTGTCGTGGTGCTGGAGCTTGAGCACCTCAATGAAACCATGAGCTAAACCGTGAAGGGACACCCAAGACGGGAAGGTCGTGGCAGAGAGGTCAGACTAAATACGATCCCTGGGGAAGGTAATGGCAACCCACCCCAGTATTCTTGCCATGAAAACTAAATGGATCAGTACAACCAAAGATATGTCGGTATACCATCGGAAGATGGGACTCCCAGGTTGGAAGATGGTCAAAATGCTACTGGGGAGGAACAGAGGATACGTTCAACTAGCCCCAGATGTGATGACGCAGCTAGCTCAAAGCCGAAAGGACGGCTAGCGGCCGACGGTGCTGGTGGTGACCGACGAATCCGATGTTCTAAAGATCAACACACCATAGGAACCTGGAATGTAAGATCTATGAGCCAGGGCAAATTGGATGTGGTTATTGGTGAGATGTCAAGATTAAATATAGACATTTTAGGTGTCAGTGAACTGAAATGGACTGGGATGGGCCACTTCACATCAGATGACCACCAGATCTACTACTGTGGACAAGAGGACCACAGAAGAAATGGAGTAGCCTTCATAATTAATAATAAAGTGGCTAAAGCAGTGCTTGGATACAATCCAAAAAACGATAGAATGATCTCAATTCGAATTCAGGGTAAGCCATTTAACATCACAGTGATCCAAATATATGCCCCAACCACAGATGCTGAAGAAACAGAAGTAGATCAGTTCTATGAGGATCTGCAGCACCTACTGGATAATACACCAAAAAGAGATGTTATTTTCATTACAGGAGACTGGAATGCTAAGGTGGGTAGTCAGACGACACCTGGAATTACAGGCAAGCATGGTCTGGGAGAACAAAATGAAGCGGGACATAGGCTGATAGAATTTTGCCAAGACAACTCACTGTGCATAACAAACACTCTCTTCCAACAACCTAAAAGATGACTTTATACATGGACTTCACCAGATGGTCGACACCGAAATCAGATTGACTACATCCTTTGCAGCCAAAGGTGGCGGACATCTATACAGTCGGTAAAAACAAGACCTGGAGCTGACTGTAGTTCAGATCACGAACTTCTTATTGCAAAATTTAGAATCAGACTAAAGAGAATAGGGAAGACCCACAGATCAGTTAGATATGAGCTCACTAATATTCCTAAGGAATATGCAGTGGAGGTGAAGAATAGATTTAAGGGACTAGATTTAGTAGATAGGGTCCCAGAAGAACTATGGACAGACGTTCGCAACATTGTTCAGGAGGCGGCAACAAAAAACGTCCCAAAGAAAAAGAAAACCAAGAAGGCAAGATGGCTGTCTGCTGAAACACTGGAAGTAGCCCAAGAAAGAAGGAAAGCAAAAGGCAACAGTGATAGGGGGAGATATGCCCAATTAAATGCAAAATTCCAGAGGTTAGCCAGAAGAGATAAGGAATTATTTTTAAACAAGCAATGTGCGGAAGTGGAAGAAGACAATAGAATAGGAAGGACAAGAGACCTCTTCCAGAAAATTAGAAACATCGGAGGTAAATTCCAGGCAAAAATGGGTATGATCAAAAACAAAGATGGTAAGGACTTAACAGAAGCAGAAGAGATCAAGAAAAGGTGGCAAGAATATACGGAAGATCTGTATAGGAAGGATAATAATATTGGAGATAGCTTTGACGGTGTGGTCAGTGAGTTAGAGCCAGACATCCTGAAGAGTGAGGTTGAATGGGCCTTAAGAAGCATTGCTAATAACAAGGCAGCAGGAGACGATGGTATCCCAGCTGAACTGTTTAAAATCTTGCAAGATGATGCTGTTAAGGTGATGCATGCCATATGCCAGCAAATTTGGAAAACACAAGAATGGCCATCAGATTGGAAAAAATCAACTTATATCCCCATACCAAAAAAGGGAAGCACTAAAGAATGTTCAAACTATCGAACAGTGGCACTTATTTCACATGCCAGTAAGGTAATGCTCAAGATCTTGCAAGGTAGACTCCAGCAATTCATGGAGCGAGAATTGCCAGATGTACAAGCTGGGTTTAGAAAAGGCAGAGGAACTAGAGACCAAATTGCCAATATCCGCTGGATAATGGAGAAAGCCAGGGAATTTCAGAAAAACATCTATTTCTGTTTTATTGACTATTCTAAAGCCTTTGACTGTGTGGATCATAACAAATTGTGGCACGTTCTTGGTGGTATGGGGATACCAAGACATCTTGTCTGCCTCCTAAGGAATCTGTATAACGACCAAGTAGAAACGGTAAGAACAGAGCACGGAACAACGGACTGGTTTAAGATTGGGAAAGGAGTACGGCAGGGTTGTATACTCTCACCCTACCTATTCAACCTGTACGCAGAACACATCATGCGACATGCTGGGCTTGAGGAATCCAAGGCTGGAGTTAAAATCGCTGGAAGAAACATTAACAATCTCAGATATGCAGATGATACCACTTTGATGGCTGAAAGCGAGGAGGAGTTGAGGAGCCTTATGACGAAGGTGAAAGAAGAAAGTGCAAAAGCTGGGTTGCAGTTAAACCTCAAAAAAACCAAGATTATGGCAACGAGCTTGATTGATGACTGGCAAATAGAGGGAGAAAAAGTGGAGGCAGTGACAGACTTTGTATTTCTAGGCGCAAAGATTACTGCAGACGCTGACTGCAGCCAGGAAATCAGAAGACGTCTACTTCTTGGGAGGAGAGCAATGGCAAATCTTGATCAAATAGTTAAGAGCAGAGACATCACACTGACAACAAAGGTCCGCATAGTTAAAGCAATGGTATTTCCTGTAGTAACCTATGGCTGCGAGAGCTGGACCATAAGGAAGGCTGAGCGAAGGAAGATAGATGCTTTTGAACTGTGGTGTTGGAGGAAAATTCTGAGAGTGCCTTGGACTGCAAGAAGATCAAACCAGTCCATACTCCAGGAAATCAAGCCAGACTGCTCACTTGAGGGAATGATATTAAAGGCAAAACTGAAGTACTTTGGCCACATAATGAGAAGACAGGATACCCTGGAGAAGAAGCTGATGCTAGGAAAAGTGGAAGGCAAAAGGAAGAGGGGCCGACCAAGGGCAAGGTGGATGGATGGTATTCTGGAGGCGACGGACTCAACCATTGGGGAGCTGGGGATGGTGACGGCCGACAGAAAGCTCTGGCGTGGGCTGGTCCATGAAGTCACGAAGAGTCGGAAACGACTGAACGAATAAACAACAACAACATATGAACAATCATTGTGAAGCCTCAAATCATAAGGAATTATTATTAGAGATTGGTCAATGCAGATAAAGAATGCTGTCAATACTGGGTGCCACTATCAACAGGGGAAATTATTCTTCATGGATGTTTTCTTGCCTTTAGCTGGAATTTCAGCTTTTTTATTGCAGTTACAATAATGACAGGCCAAGCCAGTAAAGCCACTGAACTTATACATGGTGCTAGGTTAGAGTTTTGCAAGAGACAAGTCCTTGAATCAAGAACAAGAATCAAGCTGTGATTCAGATATATAAATATAGTAAACAAACAAACAAACAAACTTGTGAAATGTTTCAGTGGCACCAGAAGTTTTTTTTTTTTTTTTAAAAAGAATTTTATTAAATTTCAGGAAAAGATGAAATTTTATTAAATTTCAGAAAAACAAAAAACTACAAAAAAGGTTTTCCTTACTCCAGAAAAGCAATCCTGGGCTTCAGGAGAAACCAGCCTGAGCCCGAAAAAACTGCCACGATGCCAGTTCTGCCCATGGATCTTACAGGAACAGCTGGTCAGTCTGCCATTACCCACTGGAAGTCACACCAGAAGAAGTTTTTGATTTCAGTATAGTGGAACAGAAGCAAGAAGCTTTTTCAGCAACCAGATTTACAGTTGACCAGTGCACTAAAATCTAGCTGAGAAGTATTGCACTAAACCTTGAGGAACCATTTAAGCTGATGTTTCAACTCAGTTCTGAGAGAAAGATTATGGAGGATGTTGGAAACATCCATAATAGAGCATTGGCTTCTTGTACTCATTCTAGTCTATATGAAAATGTCTACCTGAGGATTTATTGTAACCACTCAAGGTCATCTTTCTTCAAATTTCTTCAAATAAGGAGATGAAGTAGGGCTGCATATTAGCCCCCCTCCACTTTAACTTCTATATTAATTTGTTGGTCCAAGACTTTGTTATACACTGACAATGATGGCTATTTATTTACAACTATAGGTCTGAGAAGAGCCCTTTAGGTTTTTGCCTTTTACTGCTCTTATTCTAAGACCAAAGTCATTGTTTTCCCTTTTTAACAAAAGATAGCTGGCAGATTGACAGACAAAATATAGAGCAAGTTAAGAGCCACTTTGGTCTAGTGGTTAAGGTGCTGGGCTAGAAACCAGGAGTATGTGAGCTCTAGTCCCACCTTAGGCATGAAAGCCAGCTGGGTGACCTTGGGCCAGTCACTCTCTCTCAGCCCAACTCACCTCACAGGGTTGTTGTTGTGAGGAAAATAGAAGGAGGAAGGAGTATTAGGTATGTTCGCCACCTTGAGTTATTTATAAAAATAATAAAGGTGGGATATAAATTAAATGAATTAATAAATTAATAAGATGTATAGATACCTGGGTGTTGGCTTCTTGAAGGGCTTAGATTGTATCTACTACATAATATGTTGAGAATATTTTCTTTATTTTATGTTGTAACTTGCCAATGAGAGCTGTTGGACTGTTGTAAGGTTATATAAATGTTTTCAGTTTATTAACCAACTGATATAAATTGACTATGGGTTCGACTGATGTGTGTGGGGTTCTTTTCCAGTAGCTTTTGTTTTCTGATCAAGAATCATAATTCTGTCCTTCTCTGCCTCATGGTAGTGAGAAATGATAGAAAACTATTTCTTTCTAATATTTCCAGCCTGGATTTCAGATCATAACATAGGTTTCTCACTGAAGAGTTAAGTGGACCTAAAGTAGTATCAGGAGAAGCAGTTTGGTGTAGTGGTTAAGGCATCAGGCTAGAAACCAGGAAACCATGAGTTCTAGTCCTGCCTGAGGCACAAAACCACCTGGGTGACCTTGGGCCAGTCACTCTCTCTCAGCCCTAGGAAGGAGACAATGGCAAACCACTTCTGAAAAATCTTGCCAAGACTCGAAGGCGCACACATACACACACACAAACTACTATCAGAGAAAATGAATTGATAGCCTAAAAAGGAGGTTATATTATGTCCATCATACTTCCTCCAATGTTTTCAGAACACATAGGATCATTTGGAATATCTGAATGAATAATTAAATGAAATACACATAGATATCCAAATCTCTAGTAGTCTGACAGTTTCCAAGGAGCAAAATCCTGTGTGAGCAAATAGGAATTTGGCAGCACAGCTCTAGGAGAATTTTATCTCTAAATAGATAGTGTGTACCCTACAAACTTGAGAAGGAAACAAGAAGAAATGAGATTATTATTAGTAATGTCTTAAGAAATAAAGATGAACAGATATGATTCTGCAGTTGTGACTATCAATATTTATACCAGTGTTCTTGTCTTAAAATAATCTGGCATATATTTATAACAAATACAAGCATGTAGAAATGCTTGAACAAAAAGGAGGAGGATTGGACAGGATGATATGATATATCTTTATATATCTTTCAACCCTGGGATGACCAAGTGAGGTTGTTGAGGTTCTGTCCCAGTGCCTGGAGACTATGTAGGTTTGGATGGGGAGGAACCATCTCCAACTTAATCCTACCAAGACTGAGTGGCTGTGGTTTGAGCCACCTGGATCTGGGGATATTTAATCTTTGACCTTGAATGGGATGGCACTTCCCCATTCAAGGGTGGTGAACAACTTTGGGGTCTTCCTGGACTCACAGCTCCTACTCAATGAGCAGGTGGTAGCTGTGTCCACAAAGGCCTTTGCATACCTCCATCTGATACACCAGTTGTGCTCATTCCTAGGTCAGGGATGCCTTCAGACAGTTATTCATGACTGGTCACCTCATGACTTGACTACTTCAATGAACTCTACATGGGACTGCCCTCAGAGACCACACAGAAGCTTCAACTGGTCCAGAATGCAGCAATGATAGTGATAGACATGCCTCAGTATGCCCATGTAACATCCTCTGCTTTGCAATCTACAGTGGTTGCCAGTTTGCTTCCGGATGTGATTCAAAGTGCTGGTTGTCACCTATAAAGCCATACATGGCCTAGGACTTGGTTACTTGAGGGACCACCTATCTCCCATAGTATCTACCTGGCTGATTCAATCTGGCAAGGCTGACGCACTCTGGGTTCCTTCAATTAAGCAATGCTATCGATCGGGAGCCCGAAAGTGCACCTTCTCTGTCACAGCATCTGCCCTATGGAATAAGGTTTCCCCAGAGATCTGAACAGCCCCCACCTTGCTGGTGTTTCAAAGGGGCCTGAAGACCTGGCTCTAAGCCCAGGACTTTGATGAAGATGACTGAAACCTCCTTTTAACTTAGGTTGTTTTATTTTGTTTCCACCCAGTTTGTTATTCTGTCATCTCTACACTTTTTGTTTCTTGTTGTTTTTCTTGTCATTTTTTCATGTTTTAAATAATTTGTAAACCACCCAGAGTCGCTGGGAGTTGGGGGAATAATAATAATAATAATAATAATAATAATAATAATAATGATGATGATGTAGCCATAGTTCATGCAACAGGATGATTATTTATTAGGACAAACAAAGAAGGTATTGCAACAAGGGCTGACAGAAAAAGAAACTCCCCATAAAAAATAGAATCAAATAAAATAAGCAATTTCCAGGATGGCCTATATCTCACATGAGAATATTTGAAAAGTATACTATTTGTAGCTTGGTACAGTGCTTGATTCTTTGCTCATTGACTGTTTATTCCATTTATAATTATTTGTAAATCGAGCACAACAAAACATGTCTTGAATCATATATTCTGTGTTAGTTTGGGCAGTAAATGAAATCTACAAATGTGCCTTTTCCCCCTTTTTTTCTTTTTGCCAAGAGACCATTCATGAGTTCTTTCTTTTTTCTTTTACATATACACATTATTTCTATTTATATTCCTATTCAACTACACATATGACTTATTTTCTTGTGTTCTGTTTTCTTTTTCACATTCCAATGCCAAAAGCCAAAGAAAAGAATGTTTGACTTTTAATAATTGAAGAAATTCTACATATAGTCTATCAAACTAAATTAAAAAATTAAAAGTTTCATAACAATGTCTTCTTTGCCTGAAGTAAGAAAAGATGAGGAAAGGTAGGAAAGAGGAGAGGAATTAACACGGATCCAAATTTAAACAGTAAGGTATACCATATGAACAAGTAAAGCATTTAGCGTTTACAAATCATATAAATCTGAGACTTCAGTGGCATCCTTAGTAGATAGCAAGCCATCATTTTAAATACCACCTTATATCTTGTAGTAGCAGAGAGAATGAGAGATGCCATTTCACTTACAAACCACACGCTTTCTAAAAATGCATAAAACAATGATTTCTGTCCTTTGCAGCATAGCGGATTTAAGTGGAGGAGCTGATTGTAATTCCATTGTCATGGTTGGATCACTCTTGCTATTTTTAGACTGGTGGCTGCTGTAAACTTCTGCATGTGTGGAATACCATTTAAAATGGTTTGACTCAGGTATCTGAAGGATTCAGACAATTTCTTCAATGCACTTGGGAAATTTTTTGCATCTGTAGGTGAGAATATTGAAGCCATGCAATATCTGGAATCCTGTCATTTCTAAATATCCTGCTCCTTCCAGCAGACTTCAAGTGACACCAGGGAAATGAGGGTGATGAAGCAGACTGGTAGATGGCTGGAATGCAAGTGGAACTATTCTCAGTATGAACCAGTAGAACATGGAGTGCACTCTTTCTTAAGGCCCATTTGCAATCCTACTCCATTGCAGCGGATATGGCATAGAGGGATTACTTCTCTGCTTCCAATGTGCCTGCACAGAACAAGCTGACAACACTTTTCATCTCCTCTAACAAGTTGCTGGGGAAGGAGAGCTAGAACAGTTAGAAGTTTGTCGCGAGCAATTCTCATTATTCTTTTGGATAAAATTGATCAGATTCACCTCAGTTTGGACTCCAGTATACAGTAGCCAAATGTATTGTTGCAGCAGTTAAAATGAGGCAAAAACTAATAATAAAATATGTATTGTCGAAGGCTTTCACGGCCGGAGTTCAATGGCTGTTGTGGGTCTTCCGGGCTGTGTGGCCGTGTTCTGGAAGTTGTGGTTCCTAACGTTTCGCCAGCATCTGTGGCCAGCATCTTCAGAGGGCAGGAGCACAGACAGAAAGATTTTTACTCAGAGATTTTGCTTCTGTCTGTGCTCCTGCCCTCTGAAGATGCTGGCCACAGATGCTGGCGAAACGTTAGGAACCACAACTTCCAGAACACGGCCACACAGCCCGGAAGACCCACAACAGCCAATAATAAAATAATTTGACAATGTTTTTTCTTTTCTTTTAAATGTTTGATTTTATCTGGTTGTCTCTATTGCTGATCTCTGATGGTAAATAAAAAAATTGAATTTGATTTTCTGAACCCATTTCAATTAGTGCTTCATCCAGGATGCAGTATTGACACTATTTTACCATTTTGCTGGATGGTCTGTGCTAAAAACTAGATGTGATTGTAATTCTGCTAGTTCTCCTAGATCTCTCATAAGTTTTTTATATAATTGGCCATGATATCTTTCTTTGTCAAATGATGGGGTTGAATTTTAAGAGAACTGAATCACTAGTGGTTCTATTCTTTCTTGTTGGGATGTACCCAAAAGGTGGTGAAGGGGACTACTATTCAATACCCAAACTGTTGACCTGTTTCCCATAGGACACTACCTTGTCCCTTAGACTGTTTAACATGTACATGAAACTGCTAGGTAGAATAATGTGCATTAACTGCTAGGTAGAGTAATTTGAAATGGGGTTCTGTCAGCATGCTGATGACATCTAGCTTTAGGATGCTTTTTTTACCATCTTATTCCAAGGAAGCAATTAGCACCTTGAACATTGCTTAAACTCAACAATAGACTGGATGAGAGAGAACAGGTTGAAATTAAATCCAGACAAGATGGAGGCATTGTTGGTAAGGAGAAAGCTGGACTAAGGAACTGAGGTGGAGCCTGTTTTGTATGGAGTTGCAGTTCCACAGAAAAAGCAAGGTCATAGTTTCAGAGTGCACCTTATATCACAGTTGTCACTGAATTGGCAGGTTCTGGCAAGGAGCATGTTTGTATAAACATGGCTAGCGTATTGACTGTGACCCTTCGCAAGTGAGCTGGACTTAATGATGGTTGTCTTGGGTACATCCTTTCTTAATTACTTCAATGTGCTTTACATGCAACTGCCCTTGGAAAGTATCCAGCAATTGCAGTTGGTTGGTGCAAAAAATGTGATTATGCTGCTAAATAGTGCAAGCTATAGGGTCATATGATGCCTGTACTAAAACATCTGCATTAACTGTTAATTGCCTATTCTTTTTTTGTGTGTGTGCCTACAAGTTAGTGTTGACTCCTGGTAATCTCTAATATTGGTTCTTACCTGTGTTTGATTCGCTCTGAGTCTTCCTCCAATAGCACCCCTGGCCTCTCTTCCTCCAATGGTGCTCCAGGTGTCTGTATTACAAATACTATCACGGGCTCATGAGGAATAGCTTCTTATTTGGGTTATTAACATGCTAAATCCATCAGGCTCCTCTCATAGCTGTAATTCAGTCCAAAGTCAAAATAACAAAGGAATAGATTTAAAGGGAGAATTTTAGAGATAAACCAAAGTCCAATGCCAGGAATTTCTTTCTAGCAAGGAATTTGATAGGCTCTCATAAATCAATATTGCTCATGTAGTTTTGCCAAAAATACTAGATGCCTCTAAACCCACTTGAGCATTCCTAGCCCTGTTTAGGCCTGATTTTACTTAGCACTTTACTCCTGAGGACCCATGCCTGATTCAGCTTTTTTCAGCAGTCAAGCATTCTTGTGCTTCAACAATGCTTCTTGTATTATTGATTGAAGATAGCCAGTTTGGTGTAGCGGTTAAGGCACTGGGCTAGAAACCAGGAGACCGTGAGTTCTAGACTCGCCTTAGGCACAAAGCCATCTGGGTGACCTTGGGCCAGTCACTCTATCTCAGCCCTAGGAAGGAGGCAATGGCAAACCACTTCCAAAATCTTGCCAAGAAAACTGCAGGGATTTGTCCAGGCAGTCTCCAAGAATCGGACAGGATTGAACAGATTAAAAAAAAACGATTATGTGCCATCAAGTTGGTGTCGATTCTTAGTGACCACATAGATAAACCTGGTCCTTCAAGTTTTGCAATGATGAACCCATTGCCACTGAAATTGAGTCCATCCACCTTTTTGGTGGTTGTCCTCTTCTTCTCTTTCCTTTCCTTTCATCTTTCCCAATACTATAGACTTCTGCATTATGCTAGAGAAAATATATAATTAGACAAAAAATGCTAGGAGAAATGTGCACAAAAAAGCGTATATCTTAGTGTATTTTTAAAATCTCAAACTGAAGAGAAACCAGAATGAACATAACTTACTGTAAAACTAGAAAGTTGAAAGTTAAATTAACTGATTTATCCAAATGAAAACTCAGACAGTAAAAATTACTGCACACACAACTAAAATAATCAGTAAGTTTATTGAAAATCACTTGGAGAAGCATCTCACATTTGTTCCACTAATCTTTACAAATATGTAATGCTGGTACTGTCCCATGTGATTTAATAAAGCAAACAAAAATTATTAACACTTCCTATGTAGAAAGAAAGTCAAAATAGTGATACACCTCCCCACCACCACCACAATAAAGAGAGAATGTAACTCAGTGCATAAGATACAAATACAATAATACCAGGTGATAAATTCAAATTCACCCCACTGAATGGCTTTTGGGAGAACTATTACCTCTCCATCTCAAATGCCTTTGCCTAAGATGAGCACAATACTATTATCAATGAAGTGATCCGGAGAGAAAAGAGCCACTTATTGAGAAATATACATGTAAAAATATTATTAATAATTGGATATTTCAGGGCAATTCAAAGACACCTTAGACTAGGGGAAAGGAGGATATTTTCATCCTTTTGTCCTTATTTCCACTTCCAACAATTTGTCTTTGTGCAGTTCCCTACAGCAGGAGTCCCCAACCTTTTTGGTGCCAGGGACCGGTTTCAAAAGATGATTTTTCCACGGACCAAGGTTTCCAGGATTTCTGCGGACTGGGGGAGCGGAGTTTCCAGGATTTCTGTGGGCTGGGGGTGGGGTTTGCAGGTGGGAGCCAATCGCGTGCACTGGGGGGGCAGGGTTTATGGGCGGGAGCCAATCCCAAGCACCAGAGGCGGAGTTTGCGGGCAGGAGCCAATTGCACAGAAGGGGGCGGGGTTTGTGGGCGGGAGCCCCCTTAACAGTTACTTCCAGAAATGAAGGCAGAACCCAACTGCAAACCTGAACTCAAAAGTATGGAGGGAGTTTGGAAAGCTCTGTGGGTATGCATGTGTTTATAAGTTATTTTCATTTTACCTTCCACCTTGTTAACTGTTGGGATCCTGCATGTGTGCATTGAAAGGGGATGGCATGGAGATTTGCTTCAGAGCTTAAATGAAAATATGTATTATATATAAACAATGGGTGAAAACTTACCAAAAGACAAAAATTAGGGTCCCTCCTTGCGGGGGAGATGGGCAGGATATAAATATGTTTATAAATAAATAAAATAAAAAATTGCCCTTTAAGGGCAAATCACTGCCAAAGCTCAGGTATCAGGTTTTTTTTAAATGAGCAGGGATGGGTTTTGAACTTTCTCACTTGAAGATTCAGAGAGAAAGAGTGAAAATGGTAATACCTAAACAATCCAGCTCAGAATATATTTTGGAATTCTTCTTAGCACCTGATACTACTTAAACCTGAAGCAGGTTCCAGCAGTGTATAAACAGAACACTGAAAGACGTAATCATGTTAGCAGATGGATCATTTGTACTCCCTATTTCAAAACTTCAACAAAGGAAGACCTATATGAATACGTTGATATGTTTTAATTAAAAGCAGAAAAAGAGAGTAGATTCTGGGCATACTTAAGGATCAAGTGGCTGGGTAACAAGAAAGAAATTTCTGTGCAGCTGAAATGTTTACAATGAAATGAGAAAAAAAAAGTTCAAATAACAAATTTGATCCATTAAAATTATAAAGAGAATAGAGAGGAACTCTGGAAAATGTGCTTACAGTGACATTTAATGCTTTATTTATAAAATACAAAGGCTGGGTTCGGGTTTTTTTTTTTTGGTTTTTTTTTTGACTTCTTGTACATTTCTTTTGTGCTGTGCAAGTACCTCAGGCGTCCAAGGCTGTTCCCTTTTACAGAAATTATTATGCTGTTTGAACTGAAAAGCTATTTTCTAAATCTCCACAGACTGCTTTACTAAAATACAAGATTTTTAGCTTGAAGATAATTGGGTGGGATTTTAATATATGGAATGGTATACTAAATAATACAGCACAGAAAAAGGCTTGCACACTGTAAAGGAATGAAACCATTATGTTTTCTTTTCAACCCGTTGCTAGTTGTTTTAATTCTGTTTTCTCCAGAAGCATCAGAAGGTCTGACCAGAAAAGAAAATGTAAGCAGACAAAAGTTTTATACTAAGACATTTAGTTCCCTTTTTGGAAGAGTTGTGGACAGGGTAGAGGTGCTTGTCTCTAGCAAGCTGACTTCTCTAGTGTATTGGGATATTGGTAAATTTAACAAGTCTGTGAACTTGTTTTGTTGCCTCTATATCTCATAATTCTTGGGCATCTGTATGCTACAATAAAGCAAGCAGCAGAAAAGCTACTTTTGACACACATGTCTTGATCTAATTAGTAGAAAACACACAAGAGTAAAAATGAGGTGGTATCATAAAAGGAAACTTTTGAGCCTCAGTTTATCTCTGAATGTGCAGAAAAGGCAGTAAAACAAACAAGTAAATGTGTTTGGTAGTGACAGATGACTGAATATTATTTACAAAGAGACTTGAACATTTTTTTTGAGACTGTTGCTGAAAATTAATGCCTTTTTTCATTGAATGTTATGGTTAGCAAAGCATACAACTTATTGAGAAACATAGTTCCCCCACAAAACCCTTCACAATTCAGTTTTGCAGAGCTAGTAAAAATACTGCAGGAATACTTTGCATCAAACTTTTCTGATTGCACTTAAGGAAAATTCTAAAACATTCTCCAAACAAAAAGAGGGAGAATCCGCTGCAGAATATGCATTTGAACTTAAACAGCTATCTGAACATTTGGCATAGGGTTAATTGATCCACCGAGAAACCAGCTGGTCACTGAAACTCTGAAATAAAGTAATTAAGAATGTTAATAGAGGCAGATTAACATTTAAGAGAGCATTTAAAATAGCTGTCTCCATGGAAATACTAAAAGGATGCAATCAGGAGTAAAAACAAATGTGGATAAGCTTAGAGCAGCATACAAGCAAAGAATAACAGATCAAAATGAGCTGTGCTATCACTGTGGCAGAGGTTCAGACACAGCAGCACAATATAGATTTAGAGGAAAAACCGGCAGAAAATACTATAAGGTAGGACATATTCATACAGCCATATTTACTAAATGTAAACAAGGAGAAGAGTAATGCATGCCACAGATAGAGAATTTGACTGTGAGCATGAAACAGGAGTAACTAACCTGGAAATCTGTAGCATAAAAGGTGAAATGAGATCAGCTATATAGCTCACACCAAGAGTGAATGGTGAAATTATATCAATGCAAAAGCACACCAATTCTGCTGTTATCAGTTACATCACAGTACAAATTTGAGCATCATTAAGCCCATGAGAAATAAATAAAAGCTTAATTCTCATTATAATGATACCTATGAGTATAAAATATAACCAGCAGCAAGGTATGTTGGACATATGTTGTAAAAATATGTTGATCTGCACTCTGGAGTCATGATTGTCTGAGAAAGCAGCCACTGAATTGGAGTTCCATTAACCATGTGTAAGCTATACTTCCTATTACAGAGACCATGAGAATAAGCTGAAAAAAGGTAATGGGTACTACTGCATTATGTTTAAAGATGGCACTGATATACTCAAGCATATCAAAGGTAAAATAGTGTTAGAAGAAAATGCCGCAATTCAGTTTATGGGGGCCTTTTAATGCATATTGAAAGTCACCAAAGATGATTCCAATGACTTCAACAATAACTAGGCAGACCATAGAAGCACTGAGAGAATTCTTTGCAAGAACAAGTATTCCAGAACAATTTAACCAGTGACAATGAACTGCTATTTGTAGCTGTTCCAGACATTCCTGAAAGAGAATATAACAGCACCTTATCATCTACCTACAAGATGATTAGCTAAAAAAATGTCTTCAGTGTATCAAGTTATTTTCCCAGCAATTTTCTCATTACAATTTACTAGTGTTTTAAAGTCTTAATTATTCTAATCTTGTTTTTATTGATTGATTATGTGCCATCAAGTCATTTTGAACTCCTAGCAACCGCATAGATATATTTTCTTCATGGCAATCTCTCCCTAACCTGTTCTTTCAGTTCTCCCAACTCATCGCCACTATAACTGAGTCCATCCACCTTGCTGCTGGTCATCCTCTTCTTCTCTTTCCTTCCACCTTCCCCATCATTTCAGCCTTTTCCAGAGAGCTGAGTCTTTGCATAATGTGTCCTAAGTAGGATAATTTGATTAGGTTATTGATGGTTCTTCCTCCAGTTTAACAACCACACACCTTCCAATCCAGCTTCCCTTAATATACAGTATATTCAGCATATAGGTTGAATAAATAAGGGGAGAGTATACAGCCTTGTCACACTCCTTTGCCAACCTAGAGCCAGTCTGTTTCGCCATGTTATGTCTGTACTGTGGCTTCCTGACCTTTATATAAGTTTCTCATGAGAATGATGAGATGTTCTGGGATTCTCATTTTTCTCAGCACTCTCCACAGTTTGACGTGATCAACACAATTGAAGGCCTTTCTATAATCGATGAAGCACATGCTGACATCTTTTTGGTATTCTTTCCTCTTCTCAATTATCCAGCATGCATTAACAATAATGTATCTTGTTCCTCGGCCTTTTCTAAAGCCAGCTTGAACATCTGGCATCTATTTTTCCATATAGGGCTCTAAACTGTCTTTTTTTTTTTTTGATAATTTTTTATTAGAATTTTATAATACATAGTTAAAAGTTAGAAATAGGAAAAGAAATAGAAATACAAAAGAAAAAGAAAAGAAAAGAAAAGAAAGAAAAGAAAAGAAAAGAAAAGAAAAGAAAAGAAAAGAAAAGAAAAGAAAAGAAAAGAAAAAGTGTAGTAAAGTAAAAGAAGAAGAAAAAGTAAAGTATGAAACATAGGTAACTTCCAATCTATCCCTGGTCATGAAAACAAAAAAAATCCATCCTAAGTGCTAGTTTTTCATGCAATAGATAAGAATAATTCTTTGTCTAATATACCCCATTATATTTATAATATCTAATCTTCCAGTCCCTATGTAAGCTTCACCCCTCCTGCATTTCACAAATAGTCCACCAGTGGTTTCCACTCTTTGAGATAACGACACCTTGAGCTTTCTTTTAATAAACAAGTGAGTTTATCATTTTCTGCCATGTCCATCAATTTTAACAACCATTCTTGTATCGTTGGTAGAATCTGAGTTTTGCAAAATTGTGCATAAAGAAGTCTTGCTGCAGTGACCATATATTGTATGATTCTAACTAGATGTTTTTCTATTTGTAAATCCAATATCCCCAACAAAAATAATTCTGGTTTGAGCGGAATCTGTATTTGTAGTATACTCTGCATCAAGGTACATATTTAAGGGTCTAAACTGTCTTGGATGATCCTAAGCATTATTTTGCTAGTATTTGAAATTAAGGATATTGTTCGATAGTTTGCACACTCTGTTAAGTCTTTTTTGTTATGGTATTGGAATGTAGATTGACCTCTTCCAATTGGTTGTCCACTGTATCATTCTCTAGTTTTGATGGCATAGCTTAGTTAGAACCTTGACTGATTCTTCTTCTGTTGCTTGCCATATTTCAGTGGGTATTCCATCAGTTCCTGTAGCCTTCTGATTTGGAAGAAGAAGATTCTCATGACTTTGTTGAATTGTTACATATGTGCTCATCCAATATGTGCATATATATATACATATATGTATACATGCATATACCGTCTTCCCAACAGACCAATATTCACATCTTTCCCATAATTTTCAAGGGATAAATATATTTATTAGGAATGTATACCTGGCAATGCATGCTCAGACCATGCACTTTATTATGAAATGGATTACTTTGAGAGTTTTGTATGCACAACTAGAACCATGAACAGATAAAACTTAATAAGTGAATTTTAAGGAAAGTGATTTGAAGCTTAAACTGATGTGGAAAAATGTTCCTTATTAGGATACATTATATGTTAATATTCATGATGAATCAAAAGTACTTCGTGAATCATTTAATAGTGTTCATTCCACAGCTGTTCTCCACCACAATATTTCTTCATCTTTTTTGGTCTACCATAGAAAGCATCACACTTACAATTACTTACATATTTCAAAATTGTTCTACCTTATCCTGGTAAATTCCTGTCTAGGTCACATGTGTAAAGTCAATCTACTTATGAGTAAATGTATTGCTTAGATCAGGGCTTTCCAAAGTGCCGCCGCTGGCGACACGCCAACGCCAGCGGTGGTGCGGCGGCATGGCGGTGGTGCGGGGGCGCATGCGCGTGGCGGTGACACAGGAAGGCGTGCAGCGGCGCGCGCGCACACGGCGGCAACACAGAAGGGCATGCGGTGGCGCGCGTGCACACAGCGGCATCACAGGATGACATGCGGCGGCGCGCATGCGCACGGCGGCAGCACAGGGGCCGTGCGGCGGCACGGGGCTGTGTGGCAGCGTGGGGGGACGTGCGGTGGCACACGCGTGTATGGTAGCGGCGGCAGCGGCTTCCGCTGCCACCGTGCACGCGCGCGCCGCCACTTCCGGGTGGTGTGGCGACACACCACGCTGTGTGTGGCAACACACTTTTGTGTCGCGACACACAGTTTGGAAAGCTCTGGCTTAGATGGTGCAAAATAAACACAATGGCTAATCAAACACCAGAGGAGAACAGCAAGTGTCTGCTTCCTCATAGCCCTCAGAGGAGAAAAGATTGTTTCTTCCCCATCCTCCTGTCTCCCCAATAGTTCAATGCTGGGAAAGATGTCCTTACAGACATATAGAGGTAAACCACATTTACACACCATTCAAAAGAGAGAATAAAAAAGCTAAGAAGGAAAGAAAAAGACCAGAACACATCCTCTCCAGCAGCCAATGCCCAGATAAGCAGGGATTAACACCAGACAAACAGTCAAGCAGAAAATAATACCCTAATCAAGGAACTACCAAGGAGAAAACCACACCCCTACCAACACTAGCAGGGCAAGCTACTGTATATAAACAGGGAGCAAATCCCATACTCAGTAGCAGTGATGATGTTACCTAGTTGGGTAATGAAATGTCTGCAAGTAAACAATCAACCCTAACCCTATTGCTTTCCTTATTTTCTAAACCACTGAGGATAATGTGACATTTCTTGAGATACTTTTTCAGCTTGAGGAATACTTTGTGAAAAGACTTGTTTATCTGGAACAGCAATTTTCACCTAGATTTGGTGTGAATAGCCTTAGTCACAAAGAATATAAACTGTGTGACCATCCAAAAGTCACAAAACTGCATTAATAATTCTACTTTGCCTAAATGTAAACTCATTAAACTGTTGAATAATACAGTATTAAAATGTGCATTCATTTCTTTTTCAAAAGTATATTTATATTACAGAAAAGCCAATTTCTCAAAACTAAAACATTATTTGGGTCAACTAGGAGTATGTTTTTCGGCATATGGATAATAATGATAGCTTTTTTTAGTAGATCTCCATCTTGCTTTTGACTTCCTAAATATTTCTTATCATGGTTCATGTTTATATGCTACCCATCATTCTTGTGGGTACCCTGTCAGATTTCCCGTATGAAATTGGCAAATATTTTCTGTACAAAGCAAAAGTGTTTTGGCCAATTGCATCTTTTACGAAGCAAAGGCTTCTCATGGTGACGTGAAGTGCAGGTGCAAGATAACAAAAAGGCCTTCCCATAACATTGAATGGCTTTGCTTACATCCCCATTAGATATGAATTGTTTACGTCTAGTTGCTAAACCTTCCCATGAGAACAAGCCCTCCTGATTCCTTCCGTGGGAAGCCTGCTCCAGGGGGAGCAGAGGGAGGGAGGAGATCACATGCTTGCTGAGATGCAGCACTGCCACATAATAGCAGGTTATACTATTGCTTTAGGCCTAGTGCTTTAGGCCTGGTGTGTGTCACACCTAACTTCCAGCCAATCAGAAAGCTGGAAGAACTGAATATCAAACCATGCAAAATAGTGTTCTATGCTTCTTGATTTTTTGTGTCTTTAGCCATGTAATTCTTCACGTGTATTCTACTTCTGAGGACTGGGCAGTGTGAGCTATGCCTGGCTTTGGGTATAGGCCGTGGCAGGAACTCTGGCCCTGGGATCAATACACGGAACTCTGCTTATAAGTTTGTTTTTGTTTTTCCTTTTGCAATGCTGTACCATGTATATTCAACTTTCCTTTTTGCGATAATGTACTGTATATACATTATTGCCTTATGCTACAAGTAAATACTTTTAGCCCTAAAAGCTGCACTCCATGTCTGTTTATTTTCAAGCCTCGAGTTTTTCCCTATAAGCCAGCGTACACCCCATCATACCCATCATTCTCAGACATCTTATTCTTCCTAGCGTTTTCCCGCTATGTTCGCGGGGTCTGCTTTTCGGATCTTGAAACACCACTTTGCCCGATCATCCGCATCCTCAGGGCGTAGCCCATCAATTTGCATGTCATTCAATCATGTCCAATTCTTGGAGACTGCCTGGACAAGTCCTTGCAAGGTTTTTCAGAAGTGGTTTGCCATTGCCTCCTTCCTAGGACTGAGAGAGTGTGACTGGCCCAAAGTCACCCAGCTGGCTTTGTGCCTAAGGTGGGACTAGAACTCTTGGTCTCCTGGTTATTAGCCTGATGCTTTAACCACTACACAAAACTGGCTCTCTCTTCTAATATATACGTAGTATAAAAATATACATGTCTCTAAATTAGCCATTTAGTAAAAATGACAAAGATTAATATAAAATATTTGCTTGTGTAAGGATGAATGTAAAAAAAAAAAGTAAACTTTGCAGACTCAAAAGTCTTGTTCTTTATTCCAACAGAGTGGTGAACCCGCCTTGCATGTACAAAAAATGAAAACCTTAGAGGCTTAAAAGAATGAAAATATCTGTCATGTTCCTTATTTTACAGCTGTAAAGCTCTTTAAAAAAACTAATTATAACTAAATATAACTAATTAATTCATGAAATAAATAATCAGGGTATTATGGAAGCCACTTAAACATGGCTATGAACTACTAAATTAACAGTTCATTAAAACACTTGAAAACTCAAGGAATTTAGTTGTGTAAAGTACATGGAAGCATTTAATTTTTTAAAACAAGTCCACATTGTTATTTTTGGGACCCCGTTTAAGCATCTTGCCTTATCCAAACCATAAAAGAAGAGTTATAACTCATGCTTTTATCTTAACATTGTTGTTGTTGTTGTTTATTCGTTCAGTCACTTCTGACTCTTCGTGACTTCATGGACCAGCCCATGCCAGAGCTTCCTGTCGGCCGTCACCATCCCCAGCTTCCCTATGGTTGAGTCTGTCACCTCCAGAATATCATCCATCCATCTTGCCCTTGGTTGGCCCCGCTTCCTTTTGCCTTCCACTTTCCCTACCATCAGCTTCTTCTCCAGGGTATCCTGTCTTCTCATCATGTGGCCAAAGTACTTCAGTTTTGCCTTTAATATCATTCCCTCAAGTGAGCAGTCTGGCTTGATTTCCTGGAGTATGGACTGGTTTGATCTTCTTGCAGTCCAAGGCACTCTCAGAATTTTCCTCCAACACCACAGTTCAAAAGCATATATCTTCCTTTGCTCAGCCTTCCTTATGGTCCAGCTCTCACAGCCATAGGTTACTACAGGGAATACCATTGCTTTAACTATGCGGACATTTGTTGTCAGTGTGATGTCTCTGCTCTTAACTATTTTATCAAGATTTGCCATTGCTCTTCTCCCAAGAAGTAGAGGTCTTCTGATTTCCTGGCTGCAGTCAGCATCTGCAGTAATCTTTGCGCCTAGAAATACAAAGTCTGTCACTGCCTCCACTTTTTCTCCCTCTATTTGCCAGTGATCAATCAAGCTCGTTGCCATAATCTTGGTTTTTTTCAGGTTTAACTGCAACCCAGCTTTTGCACTTTCTTCTTTCACCTTCGTCATAAGGCTCCTCAACTCCTCCTCGCTTTCAGCCATCAAAGTGGTATCATCTGCATATCTAAGATTGTTAATGTTTCTTCCAGCGATTTTAACTCCAGCCTTGGATTCCTCAAACCCAGCACGTCGCATGATGTGTTCTGCATACAGGTTGAATAGGTAGGGTGAGAGTATACAGCCCTACCGTACTCCTTTCCCAATCTTAAACCAGTCCGTTGTTCCGTGCTCTGTTCTTACCGTTGCTACTTGGTCGTTATACAGATTCCTCAGGAGGCAGACAAGATTACTTGGTATCCCTATACCACCAAGAACTTGCCACAATTTGTTATGATCCACACAGTCAAAGGTTTTAGAATAGTCAATAAAACAGAAATAGATGTTTTTCTGAAACTCCCTGGTTTTCTCCATTATCCAGCGGATATTGGCAATTTGGTCTCTAGTTCCTCTGCCTTTTCTAAACCCAGCTTGTACATCTGGCAATTCTCGCTCCATGAATTGCTGGAGTCTACCTTGCAAGATCTTGAGCATTACCTTACTGGCATGTGAAATAAGTGCCACTGTTCGATAGTTTGAACATTCTTTAGTGCTTCCCTTTTTTGGTATGGGGATATAAGTTGATTTTTTCCAATCTGATGGCCATTCTTTTGTTTTCCAAATTTGCTGGCATATGGCATGCATCACCTTGACAGCATCATCTTGCAAGATTTTAAACAGTTCAGCTGGGATACCGTCATCTCCTGCTGCCTTGTTATTAGCAATGCTTCTTAAGGCCCATTCAACCTCACTCTTCAGGATGTCTGGCTCTAACTCACTGACCACACCGTCAAAGCTATCTCCAATATTATTATCCTTCCTATACAGATCTTCCGTATATTCCTGCCACCTTTTCTTGATCTCTTCTGCTTCTGTTAGGTCCTTACCATCTTTGTTTTTGATCATACCCATTTTTGCCTGGAATTTACCTCCGATGTTTCTAATTTTCTGGAAGAGGTCTCTTGTCCTTCCTATTCTATTGTCTTCTTCCACTTCCGCACATTGCTTGTTTAAAAATAATTCCTTATCTCTTCTGTCTAACCTCTGGAATTTTGCATTTAATTGGGCATATCTCCCCCTATCACTGTTGCCTTTTGCTTTTCTTCTTTCTTGGGCTACTTCCAGTGTCTCAGCAGACAGCCATCTTGCCTTCTTGGTTTTCTTTTTCTTTGGGACGTTTTTTGTTGCCACCTCCTCAACTCATTTCAAACTTCCATTATACTGTGATCATATTAACCACCTGGAACATCAAGAGATGAGGATATTACCATATTGATGGTTATTCTGGTAAAGAAGAAACATAGTCAGTTAAAGTCCTTTATCTTAACATACTGTATATTTATCTACAAACTTGAGTTTGAAATTTTGAAAATTCACCCAATGCTATTATTATATCACTTGGAGTGTATTAATATGATTGGATGCTAAAGAAAATGCATTAATTATTAAAAAATAATCATAATCCAGAGCAAACTCCTACATGTGATATCAAGTTAGAATGGGAGTAGGAGGAGAAAACTTATCCAAAGGGAAATGAAGATTTGCATCAGTTCTGTATTATGGTTCGCAGTGATATGAGCTACAGTATATGAGTAGAATATCTGGTCCAGGCCACTTCTGAACCAGCTAGAGACCACATTATATTAATGTAAGATTCAGCACACAAGATTCAAGACTACTTTCCCAAGATAGATTCTGTCTAGGTGAAAAATATCCAATATATTTACTGCCACCTCCTTCCTGGTTCTTTTAGGCCATGCATGGGTCACTACTCCCTCCTCCACTCCCCAAAGTTGTAGATAATGTTGCAATAGTTTGAGTGATCTTTTACCTCTTCTGATGAGTCAATCACTCTTGATCATCACAGGGGTCATTGACTCAACTCATTTCAAACTTCCATTATACTGTGATCATATTAACCACCTGGAACATCAAGAGATGAGGATATTACCATATTGATGGTTATTCTGATAAAGAAGAAACATAGTCAGTTAAAGTCCTTTCAGTTCAGGGGACTGATGCAATGGGAAGCACATTACTTTGCTGTTACCTCAACCAGCTGGAGCTAAGTCCCAGGGTATTTCATAGAACATATGAGTATGTGGCATCAAGTTACTTGGTGGGGTTCTTCAGATAATTGTGTGAACTTCTGCTTCAGCAAAGGCATCAGTTGATTATAAACCAGGCTAAAATAACTGCTGTCATCTAGAGCTATTACAGTGAAATTGTGGCTTTCAAATGTGTGATCAAAACAAAACTCAAAGATACACTGTATAATTAGACAGCATGAAACAATAGTGTATGTAACATGTTTTTAAAAACTTCAATACTAAGTTTTGGTTGCAAGAAAAAAAAAGTATTTGCTGATTTATTGGATTATTCACTTATTTAAACTGATTTATCACATTCCAATGATTTTAACAAGCATATTTATGTGAGATACATATGCACTCTTCACTCTTGTTTGAAGTGCTGATGTATGATTCCTTTGAAATTCTAGCAAGTCCTTGGGCTCTACAGGAAGCAAAAGCTGATTTTCCTAGCTCTGAAAGCTGCTAGACATATTTTCAATAATAAGAGAAATAAGAGAAATGCTTCAATAAGAGAAATGGTTAAATTTTGTTCAGATTCACATGAGAAACTGACTTTGCAGAATGATCCTAATTTGAAGATGGGGGTGGGTAGGTGTTTTATTGGAAGTCCTAGGCTCAGCAAGGGACTAACGTCTTGGATCTATGTATTAGTGATGGCTATTTTAAATATCTGAAAAGTTACATATTGAGCTTCCTGTGGAAAATGGCCGACTGAACAACTTTGCCTGTGAGCTCCACGGGCAGAGCTGGCAACGTGGAGTTTTTTTTTGGGGCACAGACTGGTTTTTCTGTAGCCCCAAGTGTTTTTCCGGATTAAGGAAAACACTAAGAATTGACCCATTTGTCCTCCAGACGGTGAGTTGCAGCCAGGAGACCGTAGACAGTGTCTGCGACCGAGCGGTAAGACTACACCGGGAGGCTGGGATTTAATCTTTTCTAACCCACACTTGCATTTCCTTATTAAAAAGGGAGCTAAGTCATTGCCTTTCCACATCTTAAACACCCAATTTGTTTTTAAGTTCTGTATTTTAAGAGAAGCTTTTTGTAGTAAGAAAAAGCGGAATCTCTTGGTGATTATAGTTATTTTTGGAGCTTCTTAATTACAAAAAAAAAAAAGTTTTGGCTTTCTTCCCCACCTGGGTTATATTTAAAGTAATACTGTAATACTGCCTTTCTGTTGTTATCTTTCTGGCTAAATTCCAAGGATGAAGTTTTCTTTTCCTCTTCATGTATCCATTATTTTAAATTGTACTTTCTGTTTACTTTTTTTTTCTACTGTCTGCCTGAATATTTTCTTTGGTTAATTTTGGATTAATTCATTAACCTTTATCTTTGTGAGTTAACTTTTTAGGGTGTGCTATAATTTACTGTTTGAATAATGGAAGAGTTTAAAGAATATTTAAGAAAATTACGTTGTCAGCAAGAAAATATCCTCTTAAAGGGCTGTAAAACCATCATACAGACTATTTGGGACATTAGGGATGAAATCTGGGTAAAAATGGAACAATTATGTGAAAATACTATGATTGAAGAAGAAAACACGGGAAAAGATGGCTGTTGTGGGTGAAAATGAAATGCTCTCGGCTGAGAATTCTGAACTGATGTTTATGGGATTAAAACGACTGTTTAATTTTAAGATTGTAGAAAGAGCTGCCAAGTGGTGGGAATGTTTTGACTGTTTCGGTCAATGTTTTGGGAAAGAAGAATGTGCTGTGGGGGAGTTTTTTTTCTCTTTTGCTGGAAACTTTTTTTTCTCTTTCGCTAGAAACTTTGTATTTTCTGAAGCTATTGTACATCTCTGTAAAAAAAAAGTGCTTTTTGGTGTGATGTTGAAATGTCTATATGCCCTGGTATATTTTGAGGAGGGGTAAAAAATTAAGAATATTTAATGAGGTAATTAGGTTAATGACTTTAACCTATGTAATGACTGATAATGAGATTAATCTGACTTATAGAATTTTTGATTTCTAAGACAAACAATATTTTTTATTCTGGTAATATTTTATATAGTTTTTTAAGCATAATTAGGGTTAAGATAGTTTATTATATAAG
The DNA here is from genome assembly GCA_023362775.1 of Charina bottae. Taxonomy (NCBI): domain Eukaryota; kingdom Metazoa; phylum Chordata; class Lepidosauria; order Squamata; family Charinaidae; genus Charina; species Charina bottae. The sequence goes on from JALMGJ010000005.1 coordinate 28,447,010, forward strand.
TAGACAATTTATAAAAATTAAGAATATATAATTGGATTGATAAAGACATTAATATGATTGTTTCATAGAGTTATAGATTTATAAAACTTAAAGGATATTGATAAGATATAATGTTTTATACTGTCTGAGATCTAATAGAGTTAAGATTGTTTATTACAAAGGCATAAGATTTATCTGTTTTCATAAGTTGATGTGTATTGTGTAGACAGAAGTATATAGAATAGTAGTAGAAGGGAGAATAAAATTATTAAATGGATTATTTTTTAAGAGGAAGGGATTGAAGTAAAAAAATAAATATACGTGTGTGTGTGTGTGTATGTGTGTGTGTGTGTGTGTGTGTGTGTGTGTGTGTATATATATATATATATATATATATATATATATATATATATATAATGTAAGGGGAAGGAGCAATTGTATTAGAGATTTATATATGTGTTATTGGAAGGATTTATAGAAATAATGTGATTATGGTTTAACTTAGAGGAAGGGTTTGTTTGTGGGAATTGTTGTATATTCTTGCTGTGAAATGCGGGAAGCCACCTGTGTATATGTAACTTTCTAGAAGTTTTCTCTTTTCTTTTTTTCCACCTTTAATGTTTTTCTTTCTGTATGTAGTGTTTTTTCTTTTTTGTAGTTTTTTATCTTTGTTCTAAAAAATAATAAAAAACTTTATCCAAAAAAAAAGTTACATATTGAATATACAGTAATTGATCTGAATAATATGTTTGGCAATATATACATTTAAAGCAGGGGTGGGCAACGTCAGGCCCGTGGGCCGTATAAGGCCCGCGGGGCTCCCACCCTCAAACCCCACCCCTTCCATGCAATTGGTTCCTGCCTGCAAACCCCACCCCCCAGTGCTTATGATTGGCTCCCGCCCTCAAACTCCAGCCCCCGGTCAGCGGAAATCTGAGAAACCCCGCCCCCCACCCCCCCGGTCCCTGGTTATAAATATCCAAATGGCCTTTGGCAGAAAAAAGGTTCCAAACCCCTGATTTAAAGCATGCATTATTAAAGCATCTTTTAAAATATGACCCAGATGCTTTAGCAGCATTAGAGGTACCTGAAATGTATGAATATTTAAAGAGATGCTGCATCTGAAGTAAAAGTAACAATTCAATTCTATAATGAAGGAATAAGAAATTGGAATATCAATGGGTCACGTTTTAGAAGTTACATTTATTATGATATATTAAGTTAATTAGTCAGAAAATATTGTTCTTTGCTTACTGGGCTCCCCACAGAATGTTTCAGAAAGGATGGATATCAGATTTATTGTATTGGTGCTGACTTATGATCAGGTTGTATTCCATTATGATTCTCTTTTAACTTCATGTTAATACAACTTTGGGGAACAACAAAGATGTAATTGTCATGCTGAATTACACTCCAAGCATATGGAATTGGTCACTTTGTGAAGAATTCGGTCTCTGTCAAGAACTAAGCTAAGGCTTTACATATTATCACAAACCCTTCTTCATATGGCAGAGGCATTAGATTGATTAATTATGTACCATTAAGTCACTGTTAACTCTTACCAACCACATAAATAAATCTCCAGGATGATCTGTCTCCAATCTGGTCCTTCATGACTTCCAACAGTACATTCATTGCTGTTGTAATTAAATGCATCTACCTGGCTGTTGGTTTTTTTCCTTAAATTTAATCTTAATCTCATTTTTTCACTATGCTTCTTGACTTTCATTACTAGAGTTTGAAGATCATTTGAATTTCAGCTATCAAACTAGTATCATCAGCATAGCACAGGTTATTGATATTTCTTCCTCCAATTTTAAAACCATGCTCATCTTCTTTTAATCCAACTTCCCTCAATATTTATTCAGCATATAGATTGAATAAATAATGAGAGGATATGCAACCTTGACTCACTCCTTTGCTGATCTGGAGCTGGACAGTTTTGTCATGTTCAGTCTGATCTGCAGCTTCCTCTCCTGTATAAAAGTTTTGCACAATGATTCTGGGATTCCTGTTTTCCTAAGACATTCCACAGTTTGACATGGTTGACACAATTGAAGGCCTTTCTATAATCTTTTTATATTTTCTTTGGCTTTCTCAGTGATGCAGTCTGCATCAGTAATAATGTTGCTGGTTCCTCTGTAGTCTCCCTTTCCAGGTAGAGCTGTAGTCTGCCTTGGATGAAATTAAGCATTACTTTGCTGGCATGTGAAATTAAGGATATTGTACAATAATTTGCCCACTCTTTTACGTTTTCTTATCTGGTATTGGCCTGTAGATTACCTTTTCCACTCTGTTGATAACTATGTTTTGCCGTCATAGTACGGCTTCAAGCTTTATTGATTCTACTGCTGTTGCTTGGCATATTTCTATAGATATTTCATCAATTCCTGCAGCCTTCTAACTTGGTAATGAGTAGAGTCTAATCTGGAGAGCTAACTTCATCCTCTATTACTAGAGGTTCTTGTGATATATACAATAGTCCAAGAAATATTTTAAGATTGGTGTCTTACAATTTGGATAGAATAAGAAACTTGCTTTCTTTTTCACACATGAGAACAAAACCTTTTTTTCCCCACTTTTAAACTGATTACAGCAATTCACGATGTCTAAACAAATATTTAGTTCAAATAAGTTCAGATACCAGCTTAGCATATTAATTAAATGTTATCAGAATCAATCAGCTTCTATGTTGGATGTTATCACTGATGATTACCCCTAGTATTAACAACATAACTTTTTCAACTGGTTGGATTCCTCACTTTGTTTTTATGTCTCAGATGCCAAAAATAAAATCGCAGGTTAGTTAGTTAGTTAATTAGTTAGTTATTTTCTATCCCGCCTTTATTATTTTTATAAATAACGCAAGGCGGTGAACATACGTAATACTCCTCCCTCCTCCTATTTTCCCCACAACAACAACCTTGTGAGGCGAGTTGGGCTGAGAGAGAGTGTGACTGGCCCAAGGTCACCCAGCCGGCTTTCATGACTAAGGCGGGACTAGAACTCACAGACTCCTGGTTTCTAGCCTGGAGCCTTAACCACTAGACCGAACTGTGCCTACTTATCTCCTGAGACAGACACCCAAAATAATTTGGGTCAGTGAGCATCACTTAACTGTGTTGTGGTGCTTTGGCATACAAATAGATGTCGCTTTGCTGGAGATTAATTAGACAATTTTTATGGAAATGTGAAGTATAAATGTAAGAGATTAAATATTAAAAGTCCCCTTTGAGTTGGTTCTGAATCCTGGTGACTTCAACAATATACCTATGTAGACTTTTTGACAAGAGAAAGAAAATTGTTTGCCGTTGCTTTCTTCTACAAGGTTGTTTTTCAGGTTCCCAATCCAGCCAATAATCCTCACATTCTGTGGTGGTTTCCCAGCAAAGTACTAAACAGGCCTGATCCTGTTTAACTTGCAAGCTGCTGCTACCTGTTTATGCGGACTGAATATCAAACAAGAATAATTCCTAGAAATCAGGCATAACAGAATATCAGTTTAAAATCAGAAAGAAATGGTTTTGATCTTTTCTGATCTAGCCTCATACAGGCAAGCATTCAAGTTGGACTGTACAACATTTTTTCCATATTACATTCAATGTTCTACAAAAGGGTTATTGGTTTATTGTACTTATAAACTACCCCAGTCGTCACTGTATTTTATCCGAACTCAGAGTTTTAATATAGAGCAAGTCTATCTTTAAAATCTAGCCAAGCATCAGATAATCTTATTGAAGACTAAAACACTACTGAAAAATATTGTATAATATATGCTGTATCTTTCTCCATCTATTTTTGCCAATAGATTTATAGTTTATTCTACTTCATAGTGTCACTAGAATGAGACATCTACAATTTATTGCAAATACATTCAAAGAAAGGCAGTAATGCACTCATCTCCTTTATTTCTCAATTTGGTGGCTCATGTGATTGCATTCCTATGGGCCAAGGTAGCTATATAACAGAAATTCAAGAATTGGTGACTCTTACAGCTACATAAACTACCCATGCTTAGATAGATATCTTTCACAGGAAATATCTTTAGGGATACTTTATCTTGTTGTTAGAGATTATAAAGACAAGCAGCAAGATCTGGTGCAAAATTAACTAATTTCCATTAGAGTTGTAGATTGCTTCCTTCATTATCTAGTTTCAAGGATTTTCTCTCATCCTGTTGATCTACTGTATATCAGCATTACAGCAGGTCCCAAAGGACATGACCTCCCCAGATTTAGATTTCTTTTTCTAAATGTATAGACTGTGCCTTAGGTACCTATATATTGTATTTCTCTTTCTTAATTTATTGTCCTTTACAACATTTCTGCTCCCAGGTTGGTTGACAAATAAATAATACATATTAAGAACCAGTGATAAAATCTGTTAAAAAGAGCAGCAGTATAAAATGTAACATCTGGGGGCCAAGGGTGGGGGAGGGAGGAATTCCTGAACTCTAACATATCTTTGTATGTGTCTTTTTTCTCATTATCTCCTGAATGGATCCCTAGAGTACTGGGACTATAGTAAGGCAAACAATACAAATGGACATATTGCTGATAAAGTGGTAAAACTGCCAAGCAGTGTTTTTTTGGTCAAAGAATCATACTGAACACACTACATTCTCTTCTCAGTGCTTCATCAATGTCAGAGAATAGCAGAGGTATCTTTAGACTTTCTGTGTCACTTTTGTGAGTTCTGTTAATTAAGAAAGACCAGTACTTCCTCCTGCTAGCCAATATGAACAAGAAAATATTTTCTTCATGCTGCAGTAGGAATTGATTGCTCAATTATTTCCTGCTGGAATGGTGGGGGTGGGGACTTTGAAGACAAAAATCAGATACTATTATTATTTTTTAATAATTTTATTATTTATTAAGGCAATAGCATTAAAAATAAAAATGGAAATTACCATTAGAATCAGCACCTGAATTACTGATGAAAATCAGTAAATAGGAATAATGGATCTTTAGAAATTTCTGAAAACCTGCACATATTAGCAACTCAACCTATTAGGAAGGGAGTTCATTCAAGTGAAGGCTGCCACCCACTTGAGTATGGTAGGGTTGTAAAATAAATGAAGAAATTAAAGTTTGATGCAAAAGTTTGCCAGGAAAAATAAGAGAGTTGCAAAGTCTATAACTAGCTTTACAGAATAAGAGGAAACAGAATAGCCAGAAATACTAAGGAGAAGAACTGTTGCTGCCAATGATAAAACTTAGACAACTTGGAAGAGTTCCTCCTAAGAAAGAAACAAGGAGGTTTCTCCTAAGAAAGGAACAAACAACAGAAAATTTAGGAAAAGTATAAAAAGTGTGGAGGTAGATGCAAGAGGAAGACACCTATGATGAGAAAGGATAGACACAGAAATTGTTTAGCTTAGTGTCATAGCTAGGAAAAAGAAGAGGGAAATGAATACTTAAAAAATCAGGAAGGCAAAACAGAGGGATGCGAGGTGGATTTGTCAATAAATAAATGAATAAACACACAAATAAATGTTGAAGTTGAAGAAAATAAACACATGATTAAAGAAAATACACAAATAAATATCCTATTCCTCTGGATATCACAAATTCAAGGATAACACAATTATTTTTTCCTAATGTGTCAGTCGAGACCAAGTTTGGTGTAGTGGTTAAGACACCAGGCTAGAAACCAGGAAACCATGAGTTCTAGTCCCACCTTGGGCACGAAGCCAACTGGGTGACCTTGGGCCAGTCATTCTCTCTTATCCCTAGGAAGGAGGCAATGGCAAACCACTTCCAAAAAACCTTGCCAAGAAAACTGTAGGAACCTGTCCAGGCAGTCACCAGGAGTCAAAGCTGACTCAAAGGCACACACATACACATACACAAAAAAAGTTTCAGTCACCTTCATTTCTTCAACCAATTCTCCTTGTTGGTGAGAATTAGGTCCAGGATAGTGGAGTTCCTTGTTCTTTCTCCCACCTTCTGACTTTATGATAAATGAAGTTGTCAGCAAGAGAAGACAAAAAAGTGGGGGAACCTCTTGAGTGAGCTTCCCAGCAGATGCCAGAATAATTGAAATCCCCCATTCTTATCCTGATACATTCAACAGGAACTGCATGCTCTGATTCCTGAATTCTGTGCAATTCATGAAGGTAGCATAGGCCACTGTCCAAAACTTTCTTGGGGACACCATTTGCATAGCCTGCGGTTGACTTCCAGGATCTTGTTTTCTCTTCTTTCACCATGATCTTCATGCCTGGAAGGGACCCTATTCATTCTTCTTGCCCAAGTCTTCACAGTCCTTAGAGATTCTTTCAAGGTTCTTCTATTCACATGGATCAAGGAAAAGGGATAGTTGTTGGTGGGTTTCAGTAGTCATTGTTTAAAAAAAAACAGTTTCTCCCTTGCCAAATTCCTGTTTGCTCTCCTTGTTTAGGATTTCAGCTGGACAGTCTCATTTTGTAGGTTGCTTATAAGAACAATTATGTAGCTTTTTATAAGAAAAATAAACAATTAACATCCATTCTCCTATCAAAATAGCCTCTTTTATAAAGTGATTAAAGGTCTTCATTTGAAGCTTATCATTTTGGCAGGTTTATACATTCAGTTGATCTTAATCACACAATGTTTGGCTGGTCTGCTTTACATTGAGTTCTGTTTACAGTCTGCTTTTCTGCCCTGCAAATGATCATCAACCTATAATTGCAATTTTTAAACAAATCTCAGTGATTAGACCACTTTAATTATACTAACGTCTTGACTAACACCAATATTTTGGTTTCCTTTGAACAACCATAGCATGGCTGTTACCTAAGTTCAGCTAGATGACAGCAGAGTTTAGGATTTAGCATAGGATTTGATGAAGACCAGAATTGTAAATTGTGATTGATATGTATGCTAGTGATGGTGCAAGGTTTCAGAATTAGAAGAGTTCATAAATTAATACTTCCCCATTTTGAAAGTAAAGATCTGGTTATGACCAACTCTCTTTGAATTTGACTAGAATAGGGGAAATAAAAGAGAGAGATGGAAGTGGTGGCACAAAAGAAGCCAAATTTGGAGAAAAGTGATGACAATTTGTAGGGGGGAAAGGAAGTAAAGTGGGGGCAGGAAAGAGAGTGAAACTTTTGGAATGGGTTTAATATAGATCTGAGCTTTAAATAGAATTTCTGGAAAAAAGTTATCAGATAGAGGAGAAAACTCATCTTTCTCTTATTTGAATCTTACTCTTATTATCCTTGCATCAGTGTGTATATGTTAGATAAGTGACTGATGCGTGATGGTGTCTATGGCAGCTATAATCCATCCTGGGAATAGTCAGGGGCCAAGAAGCTAATCATATACCATTTTTCCCCACAATTACTTAGCTTATGCTTCTTTTTTGCCCTCCACTTTTTTCTCACAATCCTCAGTTTGCAAATGCTCTAATCATAACCTTTAAAAGTGCTGTAATAGAAAACAGTCCTATAACAATGCTCTTGACCTTACTGAAACACCCAGAACGTCAGTAACCTCATGCTTCCTCTTTTAGTGGTGGACTCTGCCTAAGAATCAATTTAAAAATGTTTTCTGAAGGAATCACTACCCTCCTTCCCCACCCATGTGGGTTGTTCTTTGATCTAATGCTGTTATGGTAAAAGCTGCAATAAAACATTCAGTGGTATCATTCAGATGTTTTTCTAGTTTCATTCAAAGATCGCTGGTAAAACTGCAATTTTGTTGGACCTATTTGTCTTGTCTCTGCAGGTATAATGAATTTAGGGAAAGAAAGCTATCTGCTGTAAAGGCAAAGTGCAATCAGGCAACTATTATTGGGAAGAAACTAGGCAGTCATAAAAAAGCAAAACAAAAAAAATGAGTACATGTAGGATTCCGTTTGCCATCCTGGAGTCATTACATAAGAACACATAAAAGTCCTGCTGAAACAGATCAAAGACCTACTAAAGGCTTACTAAGGAGTAAGAAAGAATAAACACAAACATAAAAAATAAAAGATGAAGTTAGTTTATAAAATATGATTCACTATACAGTACCTCTCCATATCTTTTTTTTTGTTGCAAATCTTTCTTGCTTCTACCATGTTCATATACCATTTCATATACTGCCTTTGTTCTTTAAACTTCTTACCTCTCTCCTACTGAGGATCACATCAACATTATCCACCAATGACTTCTTGGTCTTTTCCCTCCTTCTTACTCATTTATTTTTTCCTTTATATATTTATTTTACAACTAAATCTTTGTTCATTCTCTCTATAACCAAATCACTTCAACAAAAGTGTTTGCACTTGTTACTCACTTTTGTATTCACTCCACATTTATTTATTTATTTACTCAATTTATATAGCTGCCCATATCACTTTTACGTGACTCTAGGTAGCTTACAATAAAACAAATAAAAACAGAATACATAATATAAAACAAAAATAAAAAGACATAGCAGCCGGTCACGATTTAAGCTATTATCCATACAACCAGGAGATGGGCTCTAAACCATGCCAAGGCCCCAGGCTCCAGCACAAAGCCAAGTTTTCAAGACCTTATGAAAGGTCAACAGGGACAGGGCCAATCTAATATGGAATGATGTTCCACATGGCGGGTGCCACAGCAGAAAAGCCTCTCCTTCTGGGCCCCGCCAGCCAACACTCCCTAGCTGATGGTACCCAGAGCATGCCCTTAGTACACATTCATTCTTGACCCTACATCTTCTTTTTCCAACAAATATGTTCAGGTCTCCAACAAACATATTTCTAACATCTTCACAAGCATTCCTTATACTTTTATTGTAAATGCACTAAGTATCTAAGGGGACCACACACATCCTTGTCTTACTCCCTGTTTAATGTTGAATCATTAATATACACTGCTCAAAAAAATAAAGGGAACACTGAAACAACACAATGTAAGTCCAAGTCAATCACACTTCTGTGAAATCAAACTGTCCACTTAGGTAGCAACACTGATTGACAATCAATTTCACATGCTGTTGTGCACATGGAATAGACAACAGGCGGAAAGCATAGGCAGTTAGCAAGACATCCCCAATAAAGGAGTGGATCTGCAGGTGGTGACCACAGACCACTTCTCAGTTCCTATGCTTTCTGGCTGATGGTTTGGTCACTTTTGAATGCTGGTGGTGCTTCCACTCTAGTGGTAGCATGAGACGGAGTCTACAACCCACACAAGTGGCTCAGGTAGTGCAGCTCATCCAGGATGGCACATCAATGCGAGCTGTGGCAAGAAGGTTTGCTGTGTCTGTCAGCGTAGTGTCCAGAGCATGGAGGCGCTACCAGGAGACAGGTCAGTACATCAGGAGACGTGGAGGAGGCCGTAGGAGGGCAACAACCCAGCAGCAGGACCGCTACCTCCGCCTTTGTGCAAGGAGGGACAGGAGGAGCACTGCCAGAGCCCTGCAAAATGACCTCCAGTGGGCCACAAATGTGCGTGTGGCTGCTCAAACGGTCAGAAACAGACTCCATGAGGGTGGTATGAGGGCCCGACGTCCACAGGTGGGGGTTGTGCTTACAGCCCAACACCGTGCAGGACATTTGGCATTTGCCAGAGAACACAAGATTGGCAACTTCGCCACTGGCACCCTGTGCTCTTCACAGATGAAAGCAGGTTCACACTGAGCACATGTGACAGACGTGACAGGGTCTGGAGACGCCGTGGAGAACGTTCTGCTGCCTGCAACATCCTCCAGCATGACCAGTTTGGTAGTGGGTCAGTAATGGTGTGGGGTGGCATTTCTTTAGGGGGCCACACAGCCCTCCATGTGCTCGCCAGAGGTAGCCTGACTGCCATTAGGTACTGAGATGAGATCCTCAGACCCCTTGTGAGACCATATGCTGGTGCAGTTGGCCCTGGGTTCCTCCTAATGCAAGACAATGCTAGACCTCATGTGGCTGGAGTGTGCCAGCAGTTCCTGCAAGACGAAGGCATTGATGCTATGGACTGGCCCGCCCGTTCCCCAGACCTGAATCCAATTGAGCACATCTGGGACATCATGTCTCGCTCCATCCACCAACGCCACGTTGCACCACAGACTGTCCAGGAGTTGGGGGATGCTTTAGTCCAGGTGTGGGAGGAGATCCCTCAGGAGACCATCCGCCACCTCATCAGGAGCATGCCCAGGCGTTGTAGGGAGGTCATACAGGCACGTGGAGGCCACACACACTACTGAGCCTCATTTTGACTTGTTTTAAGGACATTACATCAACGTTGGATCAGCCTGTAGTGTTCTTTTCCACTTTAATTTTTGAGTGTAACTCCACATCCAGACCTCCAGGGGTTGCTTACATTTGATTTCCATTGCTTTTTGTGTGATTTTGTCGTCAGCACATTCAACTATGTAATGAACAAAGTAATTAATACGAATATTTCATTCATTCAGATCTAGGATGTCTTATTTCAGTGTTCCCTTTATTTTTTTGAGCAGCTTATTTTATATTTATATATCTTTATTCATATCTCATTTCTATGTTATTTCAAGTTATTTAAAGCTAGTCAATAACCAAATTAAAGTAATTTCATTCCAATAGTCCAGAGCTTTATTGAAAAAGCATGAATACTAAACTGAGTCAGTGAGATCACCACTGCTAATGGGATGATAAAGTTACTTCATTGATAGGTTCTTACTGCTATATAAATAACCATTCAAATTCTTGTAGACTGAATGAGTGCCTGGGATAGAACTTTTTATTAAAATAGTTTTGTTATTTTGCAACCACTCTGTGAAACTGCAACAAAATTTTTGGTAGATTAACCATCATTCTGCCTCATTCTTAAAGTCCAAAACCTAACATTATTTTGAATTGTGAGTGTGTATGGCAGGGGAATAGCAGCTCCATCATTCCTTTGAAGATAGTGGAAAATATTTAGAGAAAATCCTTCAAATTAGTTTATTTTCTCCTCCCTCCCCTTAGGGTAGAGTAAGAAAAAGAAATCTTAAATGTTTTCAGTGAAGTGACTACCTAGAGTCACGTAAAAGTGATATGGGCAGCTATATAAATTGAGTAAATAAATAAATAAATGTGGAGAACTAATCTACTAGATATAATTAAACCAGATAGTTGAAGGACTTTTGTCTGCCTCAGTTGTCATTTTGTCTTTTTCTCTATATTGTCTCTTTGCACTCAACCACCACAAGCCCAATGAATGGAGTTTAGGTAGGTCAGTGACTCAATCTAGATAGATTCTGAAATTACTGCACAAGAAAAGGTGGAAAATAGATCATGCATCTCTCCCTCCAAATATGCAATCAGACTTCAAAATTAACACATAACTATAGGTGATGAAAGTACCTAGGTTCCATATAATAATCCCAACTCAATTAAAAAGAGTAGAGATTAAATTCCCTCTTTATTTTTTACTGGCTTGGCACTAGAAAATGGACTGAGAGGAAGTCTGGAGTCAAAAGTGCAGTAACAGATGGGGCGGGGAAACAGAGAGAAACAATTTTTTTGAAGGTTTTGTCTTGTTATCTTGCCTATTTGAAGATTAATTATGCAAGTTATATGTCTAGTTACACAGAATTAAGATCAATTGAATTCAGTGGGCTTACATCGGCATACTTTACAAAGGAATTGAACAGAAATGTAGAGAATAGTACATAGCCTGGCCCATTAGCTTTCATTTAGTTTGAAAGCTCTATGAACCAGAAAACAAAGAAACAAAATTACAATTGAAAACACTGTACTAAGGAGAGGCATAGTGCAAGTTACCACATTATAAAAGGGGGGCCACTAATGTCCTTTGGAATGGGAGGAGTTATGATTTGGGGGGAGGGTTTGTACTCAGAGTGGGTTTGTAGAGGCATAAACACCCATTTCACCTCTAAAAAGTCCCTTCAAAATGTACCCAGTTTTTTTTTTTAATTTGGTGGGTAGGTGTGATAGAGCAACAAAGATGCTAGTGAGTTGGCACATTTGATGTCATTCAAAATTGGCACCAGAAATCTCTGATCTTCTTTTGCCAAAGGAGCAAGAAATGATATTAATTTTTGTGTGTATTTTCTGCCTATGAAGGCAGCCATGGGAAGAATTTTATGATATACTTGAGGCAACTGTTTTCAGCACTTGTGTACATGGTAGAACCCTTGGTAATTTTCCAAAAATTCAGAGCACGTAATTAAAGTATAATGACATTTAGTATTTGAAAGGTAACATACAACATTAATTAACACTTGTCATTTGATGGATTATAAGAATTTATATCTGAAGAATGTCATACCTAATATAACTGAGATGACAGGAAGTCCAAAAATGAACTTTGTGTTAGAAGTATTTCATGTTTGATTTATTTTGAAATTTTTCATTAAAAAGTTTGCTGAAACTGGAAACACTATGAAATAAAAGGCTGTAGATCATTCAAAGCAGCTCCAGTTCTGGATTTTATTGTATGAAGTGTAGTGGTAAGCAATCATTTCCTCTAAATATTAATTATATTACAAAGTTATAAAACATATCACATTTGATCAAGTAGTTTAGCTAATTTATTGCATAGTTTTGTATAGTCCTTAAATGCCAAGCTAATTTAAATAATTATCCTAATTTAGCTTGAGTTCACGAGGCTAGGTGCCCTGAGAAAGTTTGAAGAATCAATAATGAATATACTGTAAGTAACAAAGATAGATATAGTTAGGTTTTTTTTTAAGTTAAATGCATATGCTGTTCTAGAATAGCATTTTATAATATCTTTCCGGGTGCTGATTGTTGGGTGCTGCAGTTCAACAATATATGGTAAACCATAGGTTTTCCAACACTGTTACAGGTACATAGAATCCAAGACTAGGTGTGTCAGAGGAACAATAAAGGAGAAAAATAGAGAAAATATTTTTATTGTGTGTTGAGATCACAGAAATATTAAAAGTACTTGTAAAAATGTAAATAATAAACACATTAAGAATTCAAAGTTATTTCAATAAACCTCCCAAGAATAATTCTACTTTCCTTAATAAAAAAACATAAGACATGAAGAATTTTCTATGTAGTCTTCCAATCAATTTTACATGTATTCTCCCCTAACTTCTAAATTGGTTACACAAGCTCAGTTCTGTCCCACCCCACCCACAAAAAACATTTAAATTAAAAGCACTAACTGAATATAAAGTTTCTCTATTCAAGACCCTCTCCAGACATTCAACCTGACACACATTAAATCTTTATTTTCAGCAGCTGAGCTATTCAGAGCAGTTTTTCAAATTCCCTATGGCTAGCTTAAAAATGACTGGAGAAGCTGGATTATTATTATTATTTTCTTTTGCTAAATTCCAGAAGTTACTTATTATTCCCATAGCCAGTTTTTAAGACCACTTTTCCATCGTGTGTAGAGATCAAATTAATATTCAATTCACTAAAAACGTGTCAGTAGGCATTAGGTTCTCTGATTAAAATTGAACAGATGTGATTGTGGAAACCCCACTTGAACTGTTGAATAACAAAAATTCCAAAAACTCCACAATGAAATCTAAATGCTGTATTTTAGCACTGCTGCCCAACAAAGCTAATAACTCTGTGATTTCATGAAGATTCCAGAACAAATCATAAAAATATACATCTGTTATTATAACATTTTGTCAGTATCACAGAATTTTAAAGCTTAATAGAGTATTTGGCTTATAACAACTCAGGTAAAATAAATCTTAACCAATCAGTTTCATGTTTTGAAAAGAAAACTGTCTTAACCTACTGGGATTCGTTGATTGATGAAACTTTTCTAACTGAGTAGCTTGATGTTAATAAAATAAGATGTAAACATGCTAATGAAGACATTAATGTATTGATTACTTGTATAAGAAAGGGCATGCTTGTAGTTATAGGTGAACTACAATCATCTTGCTTTACCTTATCACACTTCAGTTTTTTTAAATACCCAATCATTGGCCTATTGTCATGATGGCATCCATGCCACCCTGACATGGTAAGCAGGTCACATAAGCATATCACTCAGCCAGGGTGCCAAAAGCTACCAATAGGAAGAACTTAGCAGCAACCGCCAGACAGACTATCACCGCACAGTGTGGATTAGACAAAGGCATTCAGCACCTTCAATGGACAGCGTCAAGCGGGGAAGAGAGGGTGTGAGACAGAGAAGAACACATTCTATGGGGAGGGGGGAGATTGGAAAACAAACTGTAAGATCTTGTACCTATGCTTTACTTGGTTCATTGAAGTGGAACCAGATCGCTCGCTGTAAATAAAGCTTTTACATACAGTATCCTACGTGGTGTGTGTCGGAGCTTTGTTTGTCAGTTGAAGGATTGGACCCTCACCTATCTTAAAACATAAGTATATCAAAATCATACAAGAGCAAGGGAACCAAAAACCAAAAGGATTTTTAAAGTTCTTTTATTTGGCTATTGTTTGCACTTTACTAAATAGTTCCTTGATTAGGGTCTATTGGGTTGTTTGATTGCTCCTCTGGTGCTAATCTTGCTGTTAATCTTTGCCTATCTGGTTTTTGATTGCTGGCAAGGAGGTGTTCTGGTCTTCTGGCTTTTCTATTGTCTCTTATGAATGGTATGTAAATGTTGTTTACCTCTATGTGTCTGTTGATGGCTGCTTTGTCTGAGTGCCAAGCTTCCAGGAATTCTCTAGCATTTTTGGATTTGGCTTGGTTTAAGATGCTCACAGTTTCCCAGATGAAAGTATGGTTAGTCTGTCCATGTGTTGTGAGATTAAGGAGTTTTCATTGTTTCTTCTGACTGCTAGTTGGTGTTTGTGGATGCACTCTGCTAGTCTTCTGCCAGTCTGTCCTACATAGTGGCTGTTACAGTCCTTACACTGTATGTTGTAGATAACTCCTGTTTTTTCTTCTTCGGCTACTGGGACTTTTGGTTTACTTATGATGTTCTGAAGGTTTTTGGTTGGTTTGTGTGCTACGGTGATGCCGTGTGGTTGTAACAGTCTATTAGTAGTTTCTGAGATGTTTCTGATGTATGGCAGTGTAATCCTTTTTATAGCTTCTGTTGGTTTTGCTGTGATGGGTTGAGTGGTCAGGCACTTTTTGATAAAGTTGTGTGGGTATCCATTTTGCTGGAAGATGCTATATAAGTGGTCTATTTCCTTTTTCTGGTGTTCTGGGTTGCTGCAGTGTGTTTGTGCTCAACTGAATAGTGTTCTTACACAGCTCCTCTTGTGGAAGGCAGGGTTATTGCTTTGGTAGTGGAGGACTTGGTTAGTGTGGGTAGATTTCTGGTAGACTTGTGTTTCTAGAATGCCATCATTTCCTCTACTGATGAGGATGTCCAAGAAGGGTAGTGTGTTGTTGTTTTCTTCTTCCCTTGTGAATTTTATTCCTTTGAAGATGTTGTTGATGGTTTCATGTGTTTCCTCCAGTTGATCTACCCAGTCTAGTCCGGCTCTAAAGCCCCGTGACTCTGTTTCCATGGTACTGAGGCTGCATGACCCAACCTTGAATGGATGCTTCCCAGGGTCTGGAGCACCTGTTTCCAAGAGCCTGGGAAGCTATACAGATAAGCTAGTGCTTAACAAAAACAATCTCTTATCTCCCCCCCGCCCCAATTCCAAACCAAAATATTTTCTAGGAGGGCTGTTGGAGGAGTAGACTTATTCTTAAATTTTTAATCTGGGGTTTTTCTCTTATCTCCCCCTCCATTCCAAACAGAAATAAAAACAACCCAGTTGAACATCAGTATAGCTCAAAAAACACCTCTAATCATCTTCATGGGAGGGAGAAAATCAAAACATGTCACTTAACTCCTCAAAATAACAATGGTCTTCCATGTTGCCACTACATAGGGTGGTAAAGCAGCAGTTTTTCTCCATGCTTATTGCTTACCAGTTTTCTGCCCAGTGGCCCTGGTCAGAGTGAACTAGACCCTTTTGGGTAAGAATGGACAGGTCAAAATTCCTGCAGTCATGCAGGATAAATATGTAGGGTTGGGAGATAAAGTTGCTTGCATTTGTTCTCGGTTGGACAGTAATTCAACAGAGGGCAGGCTGCATATTGTGATGTATCCTGGGATTCTTTTGAGTTTGTGGGACCTAAGTGGATAGGATTCTATGTAGTTTAAATTCTGCCTCCTTCCAGACTTGATTCACATTCCTCCTTCCTGCTGGAAGTAGCTAGGTGGAGCTTAACATCTGGGTCTGGGAGATTATTAATGCTTCACTGAGAGAGGTCATGTCACCTGCTTTGAAAGTGGTAGTACATTTTCTCTTGAAGAAGTCTTCCCTGGACACAGCCATGTTTCATAACTTTCACTCTGTCTCCAATCTTCCATTTTTAGGGAAGATTATTGTCAAGGTGTTGGGGAACCAGCTACAGAAAATCCTAGAGTAAATAAATTATTTGGATCTTTTCCAGGCAGGAAATATCAGATAAAGATTTACCAAAGTCAGATATACTCATCTGCTCTTATCACCCAGAGAGGCTGATGAAAGTCCTCCTCTCTTCATGAGGTACGTGGAGTGGCTGAGATGGCAGGCTTCTCCATGGGCCCTGCTCTATGAATACTATCCCTCAGAATTATGTATGGCCCACACTGTGCTGAGGTTTTGGAAACAACACAACACATTTATTTTCCAACTATTCTTTTTTCCCAATTGACAATGGATGTTTATCTTGAATTTATTTTTGCTTTTTGATACTGTTTTTATTGTGATGTAGGTTCATTTTCTTTTTATTTGCTGTATGTCATCAAGAGTTATCCAGGATTGAGGTGGGTTATAAATACAGTAAAAACAAAACAAAATAGAACATCAAATTTATCTTGTTTGATATTTACAAAACTGAACAGACTCAAATTTAGTTATTACTTGGATGGAAGACCAAAAGGAAACCTCAGGACTATAGGCTAGACCAGAGCTTTCCAAACTCTGTGTCGGGACACGTTAGTGTGTCAGCTGCAGTGTCTGGGTGTGTCACGGCTGCTGCCTATGAGCCCTGCCAGGATTCCACGCAGGTCCTAGTGCCTGCCTTGTGCCTTGCTGCCTCCAAACCTGCTGTGATTCCGCGCAGGTCCTAGTGCCTGCCTTGTGCCCTGCTGTAAGAGTGTGTCGCAAAATTATTCATGTCTAAAAAGTGTGTCAGCAACATGAAAAGTTTGGAAAGCTCTGGGCTAGACAGAGAAAACAAAAAGTATATAATAAAAAAGGAATGACAAGCCACTTCCATATTGTCACCAAGAAACTTAAATGGAGAGCAAGATCCCTAAAGTCATAAACCAAGTTTAATGTTGGATAGGATTCTGGATTGTTTTAACAGCAGTTTAACTGAAACCTACATGCAAAGGCAAATGAAATGAAGTAGTCATTTGTGAAGTTACTTTGTTACAGGTTTTGTGATATCAGTTATTGTGACATCTGAAGAAATCCACTGACCCTAAAATGTTACTAAAATTGTAGTAACAACTACAACTTTCACTATTGTAGTGATCCAATAACTCCTACCTGTAGTACAAAAAGTAGATTTCCCTTTTCTCACTGCAGTTTTAATTTGCAGCCTTATTTTCTATTTATACTAGGACTGTAATGTGACAGCTGTCTGGCTATTAATTTGTTAACAAAGGAACTGTAATGTTCCTCTTGAATCTCAGACCAGCTGGTTTTTCTTCTTATTTCTCTTCTCATACTTTTAGACACTGTCATTTTTTACACAAATCTTATGCCAGATCAGATGGTTTCATACTTACATGCAATTGTTTCATTAATGTGAATTTATTTTCTTTCAGCTTCTTTGTTTTATTCATAAATCTCCATAGTCACAGGGTTTCAAGATTTATTTAAATGGTCCCAGAATGGGACAGAATTACTTAGTAATTCATGTAACCAAATAACTACTTACCAAACAAAGAGAATATATGTATAGAATATATATAATAAATAGCTGCTTTAAATGTTACTATGGAGAACCAACCCAATGTACCAAATTCCTTTTATGGGAAGCCATCATAACCTAGTTGCCCAAACTGAAATAGCTAACTTGCATAATATGCAGTTGTTGGAAAGAATGAAATGATTCACTATCCCCTCCAATTTCATGTTGGAAAATTAAAAAGTAAAGGTAAAGGTTCCCCCCGCACATTTGTGCAGTCGCGTCCGGCTCTAGGGGCCAGTGCTCATCTCCATTTGTTAGCCGAAGAGCCAGTGTTGTCCAAAGACGCTTCCATGGTCATGTGGCTGCATGACACGCGTGGAACGCTGTTACCTACCCACCGAAGTGGTACCTATTCATCTACTTGCATTTGCATGCTTTCGAATTGCTAGGTTGGCAAGAGCTGGAGCTAGTGCGGGAGCTCACTCCATCACGCAGGGCTAGGGATTCGAACCTCCGAACTTGCGATCTTCCGATCGACAAGCCTGGCGTCTTACCTGCTGAGCCACCACGCCCCTCTGTTGGAAAATTATTTTTTTTAAAAAAAAGTTTTGCTGATATCTAATAAACATTAATGCTATATTTTTGCTAACTGTACTAAGTGGCATGTGCTTGCACTGAACTAGATACAGGGATTGGGCGCAAATTAAACTAGAAATTATCAAAAGTAATATTGGAAAATACTTTTGATAATTTCTAGTTTAATTTGCGCCCAATCCCTGTATCTAGTTCACTGCAAGCACATGCCACTTAGTACAGTTAGCAAAAATATAGCTTTAATGTTTATTAAATATCAGCAAAACTTTTTAAAAAATAACTGACAAATGTGGGACAAAAGGCAGGCAAGAGCAGGGAGAGAGAAAGAGATGAACAACAGGCAAGAGCTAAAAGGGCAAAGAATTTTGTCATTATCATCATCATCATCATCTACATTCTCAATAACAATATTCTCAATATCAAAAGGCACAGAACTTTCCACTGGAAATAGTAATGTGGATAATTAACATGGTTAATAACAAAAGGAGTTTACCAGCTTTAACTGCTTTATGTTCATAGCAGCAGCAGAATAGAGACAGCATGGTGAGGCACCAAACAGCTGCTCAGCACGCCAGGCACCACAGCTCAATTCTGTACTCAATTGGCTTGCAAAATTCCCAAAAATTTAACCATTGGCTCTTGTGAGTCAGTACAAGCCAGCTCCAGCATACCACCTTCTCCATAGTTTGGGAGCCCTCTCTGTGTCCTCTGGCACCAAAGATGTAATAGACATTGAGTGTGTCTGCAGAGATGGTAACTAAATCCAGCAGCTGATGTTTTCCTTTCCTCCCAAAAAGTTCATGTGGAGAGGGAAAGATCACCACAGCCAGCGTGACTGACCTCATAGCAGGTGCAGGACATTACTTGTGGCCCAATTCCTCTACCACTCTTTCCTGGCACCTATTTCCCAGCACTCTCTACTATGTAGAGGCCAAGTGTACCTAGATCATTGTCACTGCTGCTTTACCATCAATGGCGCCATGGTCCTCTCAAATCTGGCAAGATACATTGCTGCTGTTACCATCAGTTAGCTGGCCACTGCCACCTCCACCAATCTGCACAGCTCTCATTACTGCTGATGCAGAGCTAGAGAGAGTAAGGGAGGTGACCTTAACAGAAGTGCTATCTTCAAACTAAACAAACCGAATAACAAACTTACATTGAGTTGAGCTCCCACGTTTTTCAGACAAAGAAGGCAAATAATTTATGTAATCAAGTGTGTGTGTGTGTGTATGAATTTTCTGAAAACAATCCACCTCCTTAAATGCTCTAGTAAATTGTTCTCACTTTACTAGATGCAGGAGCTCTCAGTGGTCTGGGAAACTAAATTTATATTATGAGGTAACCAGATTTTAAAACTGATTTGTTTTGAATTACATACCTACTACATAGAAATTGATGGCTGGATAATGGAAATGGATTATCTGTGCCATTCCTATCACTAAGATATTTGTTTTTTGACATTTGAAAGATAAATTTATGGGCAGAGTACTCAAAGGACCAAAGGCCTGAGGTTATTTACAGACTATGTATTGACAATTATAATGACATATGGCAATCCTTTATTGAAACTTTTATGTAAGACTCTATATACATGCATGAAATGTCTACAGTATATATATTCTTTCACTCTTACAAAATGGCTGCCATTGAGGGAATGGCCAGTCATAAAACATATATTTACCTAAAGGTTAATTGGCAAGGTTGTTCCCTATCATTCCCTCTAGAACTCCAGGAGGCTTTCTACCACCTGCGTTTATACATACATTACACACATTAAAAATGGGTGGGGCATTGATTGCATACCAATCAAAGAGAATATTTGTAGCTCAGGGTTGAACTATGGAGTCCTTGGCGCTCTCTGAGCCTTGCTGTTTTCTTGCAGACGTTTCATTGCCAGGCTAGGCAACATCTTCAGTGTGAAAAGTGAGTGAGGTATTTCTGTCAATAAAGTGTATGGTTCAGAATAACATTTCATTTTGAATCTCTCCAACTTTTCAGTTAATTATTTTTTAATTAAAAGAAACAAAACAAAATAAAATGGAGTCCTGGGACACATAGTATTGCCTTTTATAAGTCACATATTGTCAGGGGAAGCAGAGAGGAGGGCGGAGCACTGGATAAGAAGCGAGCACGCAGCTCAGAGAGCCTAGCCTATTTCCCCAAACGTCAGAAGAAAGCTCCACCCTAGGTTGAGCTGATATACTTGGGAATCTTCAGGCACTGTTAGTTTAGCAGGATTTCTGCTTGTAGGTATGCAATAAACACTAGAGACTAGATTCCTGGCCTCGGCGTGTTATTTCTGCATCTACACACGACACATATATAAAACATAAACATACGTATATTGAAACAAATTTTAAAAATTTCTTAAAATTTCATTGTATTATTCAGTTCAACACTTTATTGTAAAGGAACATTAAAGAGGTAGCTTTCATTTGCTTTCCTTTGGAAGTTAAAAGTCATCCCAGTCTCCACATTACTTCTATTAAATTATAATTCATTAAATAAAAAATATTTGGGATATTGGTAAGATTTCTGTTTCATTGTTTTAGTCATTTTGTATCTGGGAATAGCTACTGTGATTTTATAGCAATGATCATTGCATTACATGAAATCCAAAATGTACAAAATATTTGAACTGTATTTTAGTTTGTTCAAATATTTATATAATTTTGATTTATTTTTTGGTATAGATGATCCATTAAAACTGTAACTTACATCACATTATGTCCTGTCTCAGCCCCCCTTCTCCCTCTCTCTCTCTCTCTCTCTCACACACACACACGGAATACAGTTCAAGGCTTTACTCGGTTTTGAGTAATTACAGCAGTGGCAGGCAGGGCATGTATGCAGACACACACACACAGTCTCAAACAGTCCTGAATCTCTTGGAAACTTACAAGCAAGCTCCTGGTAAGCAAAAGTTCCAAGCAGCAGGCAGAAGTGTTGTCAGGGCACAGTCCAGAGGTTGTACAGTCATTGTAGGTCATCAGCCAGTCCAAAAGCAGAGTGTTTCCTCAGGCAAGAGTTTAGGGTGCAATGGACAAAGGTTCCAGTAAACAAGGCGGTTGTTCACAACAAAGGACTGCTTGCTAGTGGTGGCTCTAAAATAGACCCACTAGGTGCAAGCAATCACCAGTGGGGACATCCTTGCCTCGCAAGGAGCCATGCAGACCTCCTCTGTTCTGCACTTCACTCAGCCCTACATGCCTTAGCACTGGGAGGAGGTCCTGGATCAGACCCCTCATCATCTGCTGCTCCACAGGCTGTGCAGCCAAATCAGTCTCCCTGCTGCTTTCTGAGGCAGGCTGCTGTTCCATGGGATCCTCTGAAGTAACCTCCTACTTCTCCTCAGAGCCAGAGCTGGCCATGACACATGATCACATAGATGGCGAATGTACATCTGCAAATCTTACAGAATAATGTCCAACTCAACAAAGCAAAGAATGTCACTAAGGTAAATCAAGAGTACAGGTAGTCTTCACTTAACGATGGTAATCAGGACCAGCAACTCTATCACTAAGTGATGCAGTTGTGAAGTGTGACATCATGTGACCTCACCGACTTATGACAGCAGTTGTGACAGTCCCAGTTGCTGTTGTTAGGCAAATCCCACGCAGCTGCAGCATCCCAGAGTCACATGATTGCCATTTGCGACCTCCTGCCTGCTTCCCCATTGACTTTGCTCATCAGAAGCTGGCAGTGAAGGTTGCAAATGGTGATCACGTGACCACAGGACGCTGCAAACATCATAATTGTGAGCTGGTTGCCAAGTGACTAAATCATCATCACATGACTGCAGGGATGCTGCAACAGCCGCAACTAGAAGGAATGGTTTTAAGTCCCCTCATTCAACACCATTGTAACTTCAAACGGTCCCTGAATGAGGACTAACTGTATAGTTTTTCCTCTTGATAAATGCTTACATGAATCAGAATCTCTGAAAAGTAGGGAAGATATTGGAAAAACAATATTGCAATATTTTCCCTCCTAGTGCCCTCTGAACATTTAAATTTACCAAATAGGGGGAAATGTGACCCTGTAGTTAACTGGAACTAGAGAGAGATAATTTTTCTTTCTTCTTACTGTTCTGCTACAGGCATATTCTGCAGCTGCTATGATGGTGTACCGTATAAGTCATTACAAAATAACAAAATGGCATATTTGCTTGAAGCTTACAAGCAAATATCATAAATCCTGCTGAAATGAATGGCATTCAGCTTGCATTATTCATATAGTTGTATCTTATACGTGCATATGTAGGTGTCCTTGTGTTCATATTTCTAAGAGCCCTCCATCACCAGTGTAAGAGGCACATCTTTTGGTCAACTGGCTTTACAAACTATGATATACATGGTGCATTTAATGACAAATATTAAAAGGATAGGACAACTATAACTTTGGTTAGATTTTTAGATGATATGTTTACACATCATGGGGCGTGGTAGCTCAGCGGGTAAGATGCCAGGCTTGTAGATCGGAAGATCGCAAGTTCGGAGGTTCGAATCCCTAGCTCCGCGTGATGGAGTGAGCTCCCGCACTCGCCCCAGCTCTTGCCAACCTAGCAATTCGAAAGCATGCAAATGCAAGTAGATGAATAGGTACCACATCGGTGGGTAGGTAACAGCGTTCCGCGTGCGTCATGCTGGCCACATGACTGAGGAAGCGTCTTCGGACAGCGCTGGCTCTTCGGCTAACAAACGAAGATGAGCACCGGCCCCTAGAGTCGGACACGACTGCACAAATGTGCGGGGGAAACCTTTACCTTTTTTTACACATCATAGTATCATCAATGGAGCAAGGCCTGTAGCTGAAGATCCATCCCTTTGCTTTTTAACTGTTAGGTGGTAAAATGACAGTTTTTAGGTTAACTTCAAAAGCACAATATTATGGTGGTCTAAGGTCATGACAGCAGGCCTCTTGTTAGAGCAGTTAAATGAATTTCTATAGCCGTTTTCTGTTAAATCTCAGTTCTATGAATCAAATAACTAGAGAAAGCTCATGAAAATAAGTAAACAAACATAAAAGACTGGACCTGAATGCTATTGTATTTCAGAGTCAGCTTAGCCCTCCTGTAAAAGGACTACTGCAGACATATACAAAGCATCATATGAATACAGCTGGAGCCATCTACCTACAGCACAGAAATGTGATCTATACTGTTCAAATGTGGTTGAAATTTGCTGGAACTGGAGAACAGATTAGTTTTTCTTAAAAGAGCATCTCATGAATTCTTTCTGCCTATTGCTACTAAGCAATTGGAGGGGTAGTTGAAGGGAAATATTTTCTCTTCACCAATTTAATGGCTTTAACATACTTCCTTCTGATGAAGATGAAAACATTTTGTTTCAAAAATATATCAAATAAAGAAAGCATAGCAATGAAGGAAAAAAGAAAAAGCAACATTCATCTGGATTCTGTCATGTTCAATGGCCAAAGATAAGTTTCAGGACAAGAGTATGGTTGCTTTAGCTCATTAAACTTATAGTAGCTCTTAAGTTCTTTATTTTTAGCATCTATGATTAAAACCAAAATGTGAATGGTGTTACACAGTATAACCTTAGCAATTAAAACATTAGGCAAGGAAATACTTTAATCTCTCATTATTTTAGAGGACAAGATAATAAGAATATAAACATTACAGAAAATAAAAATCCTGCTCATTATTAAATAATATCAAATAATAATATCAAATAAATACCTCAACTCTTCTGAATTAATTTTCAGGATCTCCCATGTTATTGTTATGCAAGATGCTTTTATGTGTGGGTGTATGTGTGTCTATGTGTGTGTTTAATTCAGCATAGAGAAAACCTAATATGAAGGTAAATTTATATTCATGAAAGTTGTGTAAATATATGTTGGATATCTGATATGAATTACAATGTACAGATACCTGCTCAGCAAGAGAATGAAGTCCCTCTTGGAATACAGTGCCTTTAATACTGGTTTTCCATTAGTGGGTCAATAACTATACACATCTAAAGAAGGAATTTTCCCCCTCCTAAAAATAGGAAAGAAAAGAAATAAAGGAGATATTTGTCCTAGTGCTGAAAAAATGTCCAAAGAAGGACTAATTTAAAATATAAAGATATATTCTTGAACTGTAATCTTGCACAGGAGCATCTATATTTCAGTGCTATTAGATATGTTATCCATGCAGAAGATACCAAGTTTGCACTTCCAGATTTCCAATGTAAGGAACTGAAATAATTGTGATTAGTGTAGATAGTACTGTGTTAGATGGAACAATGGTCAAACTCAATATTCGCAGTGTTAATGACTCTGATACATACAGTATTGTGCAAAAAAACCAAAACAAGACAACTACCATTGAATAACAAAAAAATAACAGTACATGAAGCTTCTCTCAACTCTGTTTTTGCTTTGGTAAACTTTGCAAATCCTATTCCATATACTGTATATAATCATAGCTGCATAATTTTATACCAATTATCTAGAAGAAGCCTTTAATGAAGTCAGTAGAATTTTGGGGAAGATTTAGCTGTGAAAGGCTGCCTGCCTCTTTGTAGGACATCCACCTCAGCTGATTAATGGTGAAAGTTTTCTTAGGATAATACATTATATTGACAGAAGTAAAGCAAAGTTCTACTATCCCTCTGGGCTTAAGTGACCTCAGAGGTTCTCTGTGTCTTTCCAATAGTGAAAATTCAAGATAGCTGCTCAGAATGTGCAATCATTCTGCTGTTTAAGATTCTGCAAGTTGCCTTTGGCTTCTGTTTTTTGTTTTGCTTTGTTTTTAGAAGAAATTCCCAATTTACATCAGTTCTGCTGCTGGAAAAAATGGAGATAAGTGTGTGTGTGTGTGTGTGTGTGTGTGTATGTGTGTGTGTGTGTGTGCAAAGCTACTCTCAATTCAGATTCTTCTCTGGATTTTGAGAATTCCTGAAAGTTCAAATTATCTGAGTTTATATAAGTTTAAAGTGCAAATGATATACAGGGAATCTTCCATGTTATTCCATTAAAAACATTGACATGCAGTTTGCCTTTCTGCCTTTGCAGTTTCCTATATTATAAATACACCTTTGCTAATATAAATATTATTCAGTGTATTAATGAGACACTGAAAAGCAACTATCCCATGAAATAATCTTCAGCATTGATTAGAATTCAGTGTTCAACAGTAGCTCATAAGAACTTTTTAAATTAAGAAAAATACCCACGTATGTTATTCTTTTTCTCATATTTCCTTGTTATTTAGAAAATAGGTCTCTAATCCTACGGAATACAGAATTCTTTTTCAGGTTTAAGATGTAGTGACGTGTCAGGGAGATAGCTGGTGGAGAAGGAGGGGGCCCTTTCCAGGGGGGCAAACACATGCGCAGTACGGAGTCTCTTTGGTTCCCTCCTAAGAGAGCCAAGAAAGCACTGCCTTAGTTTTATGGGCCTTTTCCCTTAGCGTTTGCAAATTCATTCTAGCAGAGTAGAACAATAAACACTAGTGCTTCGACACTTTGTCTCAGTGTGGTTCTTCACTATTAGTCAGGACATGATGTTAGTATATCCTGTGAAAAGTGAATTCCATCATTTATACATTGTATAAAGAAGTACTTTATTTCTCAGTGCAGCACTGACCTTCCAGTGTGTCCTGAGAAAGTTTGCACAAGCCTTAACATGTTGCAGAAAGGTACAAAGCTTGGGCTCTCGTGCGCTCCAAATCACCTTTTGTGCTGTACAGCTCCATTATTTAATAATTCTGACTTCATCATGAACAGAACATGCCTTTATCCAGTTTATGTTAGCATAACTAAAATCATCCATTACAATATGTCTATATCTATATGTAGAGATTCATAGTCTTTTGGCTACCTCTCTAATTTAATTCTCCATATTCAGATCACTTTGAAATCCCCCATAACATCAATATCTTACAGCTCAGTATTTCTTTTAAAATTGCAATTTTGTAACCAACTGAATGTTCATTTTGTTTTATGTTTGTTTAAATTAGTTAGTGGAACAAGAAGAAGGGGCAGGCCAAGAATACGCTGGCTCGACACCATCAAAGCAGATACCAAGATGAACATCCAGCAATTGAAAGAAGCCATGCTTGATAGGGCAGCATGGAGAGCTCTCATCCATAAAATCGTCAAGAGTCAGACACGACTGAATGGTTAAAGACAAGACAAGAAAAACAAGTGTCCTAGATTTACAAGTAAATGTGTTTTTTATGAGATTGGTTCTACTTTTAATATTATGTTTTATAAGAGATGTTCTAGGCTTATGAGCCATGTGACTTCTGATTCAAAGTTTTAAAAAGCATTTCGGGCTTATTTTAGTATCAGAAATCAAAAACACAATATAATTGACTGCTGAGCATGAGAAAACAAGGATGGGCATTAACTTTTGACACCAAAATAAACATACTAGAAGGTGGTAGATCACTGTAGTTTTGATTTGCATTTTTTTTTCTTTTTAGGTTTTGGCTGATAATGGCCTTGGAGCACATGAATAATGCATTTCCCAAAGACCTGCCTTTGTCAGAAGCTGATGGACATTTGCAGCATCTGAAGCTGTAGAAGAGTACCCAGGATAATCTACTATAAAGGCCATTATAGCAATTCAGTCCATGAACCTGTGGATTATGACTACTAGGTTGCATCTAAAAGGGAAGTGTTGTGCCCCAGTTATGCCCTTCCTTGGACTGGGAAGCCCTCTGAACGGTCACTCATGCCCTGGTCATCTCCCATATAGACTATTGCAATGTGCTGTACATGAGGCTACCCTTGAAGAGTATCTGGAAGCTTCAGCTGGTCCAGAACGCAGCTGCCCATGCAGTTATTGGTGCCCCAAGATCGGCACATGTGACACCTCTGCTGCACCAGCTACACTGGGTGCCAGTATGCTTCTGGGTCCAATTCAAGGTGTTGGTTATCACCTTTAAAGCCCTACATATCATGGGACCAGACTACCTGAAGGACCGTCTCATCCCCATAACATCAATCGTCCCACTCAGGCATGCAGGGAGGGCATGCTGTGGACCCCATCAGTAAGGGAATTTCAAGTGGTGAGGTCCAGGAGGTGGGCCTTCTCTACAGTGGTGCCCACCCTCTGGAACATCTACCCTCAGAGGTGAGGCAGGCCCCCTCGCTCCTAGCCTTCTGGAAAATTTGAAGACCTGGTTCTGCCGCTTCGCCTGGGATGGGAAGTGTAATAGCTCCTCCTGGGGATGGCTGGTACCATAAAGCCTTTTTATTATGATCTTTCACCTCTTGGATCTTATATTCAATTTATTTCCTATTTGTATTATCTGTAGTGTATTTTATGTATTTTAATTGCTGATTTCATTGTAAACTGCCCAGAGATGGGCGGTGATAGAAATTGGAAAAATAAATAAATAAATAAATAAAGTTACAGCTTTCACTGTTAGCCTAGCCTGACAGTTCCATAACATGGGCTCCTAGATGCAGAGATAAATCCAAAATAGTACTGTGAGGAAATTACAGTAGAGAAGGCCCTGAGTGGGATTATATGTAGTTTGTCATCAGCATCCTGGGCAATCTCTAAAGTACAAGTGCATATCAATCCCTAAGTTTTAAAATTTGATTCTTATAATTCTATTCAATGACTATAGTTTCCTTAGTGATGTTCAAATAAACACACACAGACACACACACACACACACACACACACATAAATATAATATATATTGTCTCAATAAAACTACAAAATAAATACAAATGCAATATAATAAACACAAATATAAGAATAAAATCAATTTCACAGAGAACAAAACTAAATATCATCATCATCATCATCATGAAAACAAGATAGGTCTGAGACAGAATACTGCTTTGGGAACTGCAGTTGGTTCAGAATGCAGAAGTGTACTTCAAGACAAGAGCCAGTTAAAGGAGGAAATGTACGAAAAGGTCAGCTATGTCTCCTGATCAATGTCTGAACATTATTAATATACCAGTTTTGATCTTGAAGGCCTTGAATGAAGTTATCTTCCATAATGCTTATATACATCACTCTCTGGCAGCAGTCTCCAATCATTTGGGGCTAGTGGGCACCTTAGCATTTGAGAAGATGCTATGGATGTTTCACTGATTCACCAGGCTATTAATCCCTTTTATCTTTCCCCTACTCCCCTGCTACTCCTTACTATTCCTGTTTACCTTTTTTTGGGAGGTGTGCATATTTCAAAACACAGCAGTAGACTGAAACCATCCATTCTTTGAGCCAAGTCAATATTGGGTCCCATTCTTAGATGAAGTAAGTGATGAAAACTGGTTCTTTCCAGATACTTGTTGTAGTAGCTGTAGAGCTCTCCCAAAATTTGTTAAAGAGAAAAAACTTTATTAGTATTTTCTCCTTTGAAACTGCTATTAATACTGTTGTTTGGTAATGTTATTGTATTTTTGTAATTTCCTTGAACTGTTTAACTTTTGATCACCAGGAAAATAATTCAAACATATGATAGAATTCAAAGGAAGTAAATGATAAATATGTAGAAATCTACTCATATTTTGATCCTTTGGTCTAATCAAGGTACCCATCCTATTATATCTTTCCAGGTGGCTCAAATGGCAAGATGCTATTTCTGATAATTTAACTAAGTATCTGGAGGTAACCCCAAATTAAGTCCAGGTTTAGTAACTATGCCAAGTCATGGAAGTATGACCTAAAATATATATACAAAACTGCCCCACTAAAATAGGGCTTGAAGATGAGGTACTCTACTTTCTTCTAGGGTTTTAAAATTAGCATTGTGGTTTAAAGAAAAATATAATAATCATTCAAGTATATTATAAGAACAGAACTAAATCTGGCAGCTGGCATTAATATTGTAAATTACATAATTATATTTAAGATGAATTGCATGGTCTTGCAAAAATAAATCATAGAAATTGTTTAGATTTCCAATCACCTTCACAATATGAATAGACTTAACAATAAGAAAAGAATATGAATCTTAAATTAAATAATGAAAGTCAGATTTCTATTTACTTATGTATCAAGCCCATGTTGTTATAGCTGAGTCTGAGCCCTTACCAAAAGTGTTCAGCCCTCAGTATGAGCTGTATTATGTAAATCTAGTGTTTGAAATACCAATTAAAATACCTGCAAGCTTTTAGAAAAATAAAATCCTTCTCTGAAGGCAGGTATAATAAGGATTCCATATAATTTATTTATTTAATTATTTATTTATCATCATATTTATATCCCGCCCATCTCCCCCGCAACTTTTCATTAAGAAAAGTTATGATGTTTGAGAATTATGAGAAGAGAAATTCAACACATTTGGAAAGAAACAAGAAGTTGGGAAGGCTGCTTTCAGATATTATGACAAAAAAACCAAAACTCATTGATGTCTAAATGTACTTTGAAGTTTATTGGTTGTGCCATTTTAGAAAGAAGATTTATTTTTAAAGTATATCATTTATTTCCTTTCCTTTCTTTGTTTCATTAGTATTTAGAAATCTTCACATTGTACAGAAAGTGCTTGTTGGCTACTATGTCCTCTATTGATGGCCAGCAAAATTAAACATACTAATAATATTTAAAACAGACTATTTGACAATCAACTTAAGGGTGTTACCTATAATTTTTCTGGATTGGCTTGAAAAAAAATAAATACATGTTTGTTTCTTTGCTTTAATGAAAATAGCTGAAATCTATTATGGCTTTCCCATAAACAGAAAAGCAAGAATACAGTACCCTCTTCACCTGGTCCAATGCCTACCTACTATGTATCTAGCAGGATAGGTTTGGTTAAATAGAAGGAAGGATAGATTTAGTAAATGTAGGAAGCCCATGACTCTTGCCATCTGAGAAAGAATACATAGTATTTAACCTAATTACCAAAATTTAACCTAATTACCTTGGTTTTCCTTCCTAAGGAGTTCCCAATCTTTCAAAATAATGAAAAGATCTAATGCCTTGTTTAGATACTACTTTTCTTTTCTAACCAATGGCCCAGAATTGGCTCTGGTGATTAAAACAGTAACTTTTACGCCAGAAATATCTGCCGAATCAATCAGTAAAATTCAAACTTATCATAAAGCTTAAAAAAGGTGGAAAAGAGGCCAACATTTGAAGAATATATCTTCCTTGATATGGTTTAAATGGAAGAGAAGTGAACTTAATTCAAAGTTTGCCTCTTTTAAAAGAATTGATATTTAATTAGAATACCAGGTTTGAATGCTGCGGTGACCGGTAGTTTGGAAAGGTGAACAGATAATATAATGACATCTACTATGGAATATTATAATCAATCACTTGCTCCAGATGCTTTTATCTACTTTCACAGAAGACTGGTAGAAAAGCTATTTTATTTTAATACATACTATAAAAATATGCATACTACATTGCAAAAGCACTTTTTTAATCCTGTGGAAAAAGATATGCTTTCCCCATTATATTTTGTACTTTTATCATATCATTATTTTATTGTGCAAAATTATTGTCAGAGTCCAGTTTGACTCTGACACTGATTTTGAAGAAAAAGAAACCAAACGGAGAAACAAAACTTACCCTGTGCTGCAACTGACGAGATCTTGTGATGAACAGGTGCAGGTTCAAAAGTGCAATGCTCATGATTGATCTCGTGATAGGCAGGTGCCAGACTCAGAGACGCCAGAAGAGCAGGTGCAGAGCAATGAACCCGGAGATGACCCAGCAGTGCGGGAGAATCCTGAGAAGCTGATTGTTGCTCCAGAGTCACTTCCTCATTCAGCACCAATCAGTGCAAGAGAAAGGCGGGCTGAAAAACGCACCAAGCAGTGGGAGCTCCAATTGGCTCCCGAGGAGAGAAGGCGTGCAGAAAGCAAGATAAAAGGGCGAAAGATCAAGCACCCAATCGCCCGGGACAACTGTTCTACTGACCGTACAGCGTCTTCAGAAGAAGTCCAGCAAGGATCATCAGAGAAGCCTCTTCCTGAAGAATCAGAGCCAGAACTTCCACTCATTTCTGAATTCACCCCAGCTGCTAAAGAAGGCCAATTCACTGGAGCATCAAGAGGGTTCATATCGTTAGCTAGTAGTCTTTCAGAAAACCCCAGCAGGAAGGCTTCAGTCCTTTTGGAAGGTTGTCAGCTGGTGTCTTTGGCTTCTCAGCATTCACTAGCCTCGTCAGGGCAATGCTTTGTAAATACAGCGATGTACCTTGCTCAGCCTTGTGCGGTTCATCACATCGGTCTCGGGTCACCCTGTTCCAGCCTTGGGGGGCTTCCTAGTGTATCGTACCCATTCCTGCCTGGTCTACAGGCAATGTTGCCTAGTGGAGGTGATTTAGTCTGCCTTGCAGCCTCCATTCCGTTTGTCACAGTTCCAGTCCAGTCTGCCCTGCAGTTCCAGTCCAGTCCCCCAGAGGAACCAGTCCAGTCTGCCCTGCAGTTCCAGTCCCCCAGAGGAACCAGTCCAGTGTAACCCGCAGTTCCAGCCCAGAGTCCCAGAGGAACCAGCCCAGCTTATCCTGCAGTTCCAGTCCAGAGTCCCAGAGGAATCAGTCCAGCCTTGTCAGCTTCAAGCAGAAACCCAAGTCTACCTTGAATCTCCTAGTCAATTTGTACAGAATTATTGATACTTGTTGCTGAACTTTAGTTGTGCTATCGCATAGCTGCCTATTCTCAAGTGCATCCAGTTGATCCAGTACTCTCAATGTCCTCATGGACTTATACTTGTAAATAGTTTTTATTAATAAAACTATTTTCTTAAAAAACGTTCTGGTGGTCAAACTCTGAACAGAACAATTAAAAACTTAAGAGATGATGTGTTTGCAGAATTGTGATTTGTTCTCTTATTCTGATTCTTTTCTGACATTGATTTTATAATCCTTTACTTTGTAGAATCCCTTTTCATTCAACTAGCAATTATTAATTTTACTGTTCCTTCTATTTGCAAATTTTCACAATTGAATCCATGAAATATATTAATCATGGCTCCCTGAAAAGCTTAAATTATATTATTAGTCAAGTTCTACACACAAATATCCTGGAAACAAAATACTCATTTTTAACAATTGTGAGTCTGAGGATTAGGTTACTGGACAGGGAACTTCAAAAATTATTCCAGGCCACTGAAGAATTAAAGAATGTGAAACAAATGGATGCTATGAAAGGACACATTTGTACACATAGCCGAATAGTTCAGGAAAAAAAATCTAAATTACTTTAGATAACCAGCTACTTGGTAAGAAAGAAAAGCAAATTTGATCTTCCCTAATCTATCAACTGCAGAATGTCTGTTGCTGTGATGGGCACAGCACAACACTGCGAACTACCACATTATTACTGCCTGACACAAAGGATTGGCCCGAGTTACCAGTTACTGCTCCTTGGAAAAGACGAGAAGGCCTCAGGATAGAAGAATCAGTTCATTCTGGCAATCAAGTGTTGCACTGGTGTTTAACTTCCCATATATACTCAGATATAGTAAAGTATTTCCTCTGATAAAGTGGCAAGATCTAGTCCTAAGGTGCTGCTTCACAGCTGCAGTAGCATACATTTTTCCAGTCCTTGAGTCAACAGAAAAGTATGGTGGTACAATTAAGATGTGATGTAATTTAGTAAATGAAGTGTCATAGAAAGGTGTTGGGGAAAGATGAAAAACACTACTTTAAAACTGGAAATGCAAAAGATGAATTTAGGCTGCCTCTGCAGCACGTTGGGTATGTGAGAAAAGCAACATTGTGAGGATATATCCCTTTAAAACAGTTAGGAAGGCATCTCATGCCACAGGTAATGGGATATGAGAATGAGCCCTGTAAGCTTATACTACCAAAAAAATAAACTCCCATTTTTTAGAACTACTACATCTGGGCAGCAAAAATTCAGACTGTACTAGAGGGCAGCAAAGAAAGTTTTCTGCAGTGCAGATCTGGCAGCCCTCCCTTTTTAAAAATAATTGTTACTGCTTTGAATATGAGATCATGGATTAAAAGACTAATTATATTAAAACATACTGTAAAATTGTGTCTGCCCTCTTTGTCCTGACCTTTGGAATTATATGCGATAGGCAGATACAAGGGTCTCCAAGGCTATGATGTCCTGGTTATGGAATATTCTTCCCCTGGAGGCCTGGCTGGCATTTCAATGCCAAATAAACTGCAGTGCTTGCAAAATGATTGTAATAGAATCAGAACTTGTGCTGGGCAATATTACATAATGACATATGCAAACCTTTATAAGTGAAAGGTTTTGTTTATTACATTTAACAAGTACAAAATGATATAATGTAATAATTATGAAAAGTGGTGTAAGAGGCACAAAGCAGGTCAGATCCAAGAAAAACCTGGTGTCCAGCTAACAGCACCCAAGACATAAGGGTCTGGATTCATCTTAAAACTAATTTTTAATTCCCCCTAGAAACACTCTTTTTGTGCATTTTGATGTCTTCTTTCATATGGAAAACCTTACCTTTTGTTGTAATTGCTTTGATTTCAATTTAGTCTGTAACACTTTGAAATGTTCTGGTTCTCCTTCCTCTGGGGCCAGTTCCAATCAGTGTTGATAGGGGAGGAGAGGTCCAGCCCGTGGCCCGTTATGTGGAGTGCTGCAGGGTTCAGTGCTCTCTCCTCTCCTGTTTAACATCTACATGAAGCCTCTGGGTGAGGTCGTCCATCAGACTGGGGTGAAGTATCATCAGTATGCTGATAATATCCTGCTATATATCTTTACCCCAGGTCATCTCAATGATACCGTGGAGGTCCTGTCTCAGTGTCTGGAGGCTGTGGGGGTCTGGATGGTGAACAACAGGCTTTAGCGCAACCCTAGTAAGATTGAGCGGCTTTGGGTTTTAGGAACCCCTGGTTCTGGGGGCCTTCTATCTCATTCTGGATGGGGTTGCACAGATCCTGTACACAATTTGGAGGTCCTGCTGGACGCAGAGCTCCTGCTCAAAGTGGCAGTCATGGCCAGGAGGGCCTTTGCACAGCTTTGGGTTGTGTGCTAGTTGCACCTGTTCCTGGACCAGGAGGCCCTGCTCATGGTCACTCATGCTTTAGTTACCTCCCACTTGGATTACTACAATAATCCAATAATCCGGCTACCCTTGAAGTGTATTTGGAAGCTCCAGCTGGTGTAAAATGCAGAGGCATGGGAAGTTATGGGTGCTGGTCACTGCTTTGTAAGCTGTATTGGCTGTGTGCTTCCAGGTACAATTCAAGGTGCTGGTGGTTACCTTTATAGCCCTTCATGGCTTGGGGCCAGGCTGCTTATGGGACCATCTCTCCTGTCTACCTGTCCTGTGAGATCTGGCAGGAGAGGCATGTTCTGGGTCCCATTCATGAGATAGGGCTACCTGGCGAGGGCCCAGGAAGAGAGCCTTTTCTGCCGTGGTACCTGCCTTTTAAGGGGCATGGTGGCTCAGCAGGTAAGATGCCAGGCTTGTCGACCAGAAGATCGCAAGTTCGGAGGTTCAAATCCCTAGCCCTGCGTGACGGAGTGAGCTCCCGCACTAGCTCCAGCTCTTGCCAACCTAGCAATTCGAAAGCATGCAAATGCAAGTAGATTAATGGGTACCACTTCAGTGGGTAGGTAACAGTGTTCCACACATGTCATGCAGCCACATGACCATGGAAGCGTCTTCGGACAACGCTGGCTCTTCAGCTAACAAACAGAGATGAGCACCGGCCCCTAGAGTCGGACACGACTGCACAAATGTGTGGGGGGAACCTTTACCTTTACCTTACCTGCCTTTTGGAACATAATTCCCCCAAAGATTAGACTTGTCATTACCCTGCTGGTCTTCTGGCTTTGCCACCAAGCCTGGGGCCGGATAGTATGGGTGAGCCCGTTTCTTGGTCTTGGTTGTATTAACGGAGTATCCTCAGCTGCTATGTTATTTTATGTTATTTCTGTTACTTTTAAATTTAAGTTTTGATTTTTGTTTCCCCTCCTTTTGCCTTTGTAGATTGACATTAGGCTCCTAATATTATTAGCATATATTTGTTGTGTTTTAGTAAATGGAAAATAGGTGCTTGGAAAATATTCAGTAAACCTTTACATGCAGTAATTATTTAAATTATGTTATTAGCACATGTCAAATGTGTCTCCCTAGAAAAAAAGTGTAAATGCAATGTACAATATAGTGGCATTTCCTCACACAAATAATGAATTAAAAGAAGAGAACAGATAATGAAGAATAAATATTCTATTCATTATCACTAACAAACTGCTTATTTGCAAGGGGGGGGGGGGGTTCTTCACAGTTTTTTTAAAACTACTTACTGCTAATAGGAATCCACAATGGATCTATTTTTATGTAAAATATCCCAATTCACCATTGCCCCAGCATTGACGACCATAACAATGACCATAACAAAACCTTCTGGAATATACCCTTTTCTGTTGCAAAACATCATTAAAAAGAGGATTTATGTTGTGAATGTTTGTGTCAGATTACTGCATATATGTTTGTACAAAACTGATACTAACATTTGGGAGAGTTAGAAAGGAAAAAAAAACATATTGTCTGGTTACATACAACCAACCATCAGGTTAAAATCAATATGTAAACTGAATACAAACATATACTGAAAATCATATATGCTTAGGAAATATCTATCACTAAACCAGACAGTAATTTAATAAAAAATATTCTGACTTGCAGAAAAAAATGAGATAATGGAAAATGTA
The DNA here is from genome assembly GCA_023362775.1 of Charina bottae. NCBI lineage: Eukaryota > Metazoa > Chordata > Lepidosauria > Squamata > Charinaidae > Charina > Charina bottae. The sequence continues at coordinate 28,482,932 of JALMGJ010000005.1, forward strand.
CATATCAGTTTCACATTTTGTTTTGTGCTACAGAACTACCTTGTGGTAGTTATCACGCTCTCAAGATAATACTGGTAGTCCTCATCCACAGCCTCACGTCTGCAGTTTATAAATACAAACCAGACCTCATCTGACAGTAAAGCATACAATATGTATAATTTTTGTCACATGGTTTTGATTTGTCTGCCATTTTGTGCATGTGTAGAAGTATACATCGGACCTCCATCCAATCTTCTCAGAAATGGCTATTGTGGGTCTTCTGGGCTGTGTGGCCGTGTTCTGGAAGTTGTGGCTCCTAACGTTTCTCAGAAATCTTCCTGATCTTCCTATCCACCCTTTCAGCCCCAATCTCCTCACTCACTAAAGTATAACAAAAGTATAACAAAAGTTTTGGCGTATCTGCCAAAGGTCTGACCTTACAAGATCATGTTCTTCCTGCACATACTCTTGAAAAAACATTGTCCATAGTCAAAAGGAGAAAATGCACAGCAGAGACCTACTGAAAGAAGTGGCAACATTTCTCACAAAGTCTTGCCCTTCAGTGAGAAAGTGAAGCTGCTGGACCTGTTGGTTTATGAACACTGGCATCCATTGCTTGCCATTACATCAATAAGTCCACTGCATAAAGAAAAGCAAAGTTCTCTTTTGTCACAGGCCTCCACATGTATAGCCCTAGATATAACAGCCCCTTACCTTCAGCTCCAGGTCCCCTTGTATTGGTGTCTGCTGCATTTTTAAAATTTTCATTAATAATTTTAGTTTTTATTTGAAATTTAAAAATACAAAAAGTTGGCAACCTTCAGCCTAAGGAATCCTTATTTTCAAGAATGCTCGAGAAGGGTTGATAGAAAATAAATACTTTGTTCTGTGGATTTTCAAGCATTCTTGAACATAAAAGTTATATTCGAGAATGACACCTTTATTTGTAGCCTGCTGGCTTTCTATTTATATGTCTGTGGCTTGAATCATGTCAACTGGATTTCTATTTTCTCAGTAGAAACGTTTCACTCCTTATCCAAGGAGCTTCTTCAGTCCTTGGATAAGGAGTGAAACGTTTCTACTGAGAAAATAGAAATCCAGTTGACATGATTCAAGCCACAGACTGTTCCACCTGGATGACTGAGAACCTTCATCGACTATTTATATATATTTTAAAAATTCAGAGAAAATAAACCTGACAGGGGCTGTGACAAAGTTGACTTTTGAAAATCGTGCCTGCTTGCTCCCTACCCCCAAGGAAGACATAAGCTGAATTAGCTAAGGGCACTAGTGGAGCTAAAAGTGATGAATAACAATCTTACCAGTTTACTTTCCAGTAAAAGGGTGTTTGTGGCTGGCTACATCCATCATGATAGCTATTTTGTGTATGTATCTGTTCAGGACATGCTCTCAAAATCAATGTGTGTCCAACAGTGAGGGAAAGTTGGGGCCTTCGTATGTTCACTCTAAAGACACAAATGCCTTTGGCAGGATCAATGCCATATACATAATATGTTGGGAGCAGAGTTAAATCCTGCCTTGCTTGAGTGAGCTTGGTGATTTCCAGAAAGCCTGAATGGAGCTACTGTCAATGGCTAAATAAGTCTACAGGTACTTTAAACTGCAGTTTCTTGGCAAGGAAACCTTTGAATGGAACACTACTTGAATCCTTAAATGGGGGTTAAACTACATATTTTTAATTATGTGCAGCTGGCTTTTTGTCTCAATGGTTGTTGTTTTACACTTAAAATGTATCCTGAGTCAGACTGTGGCCCTATTCATGGGGTAAATCTTCCTCCCACCTGCTTCATTCATGGGGAGACTACAAACAACAAGTGTGGAAGGAGAGGGGGTTGCTTGCACCAATGAAATCTTTTCTTTTTATAATCTACTTTTATATGTGACTAATTGGGAAGGAAGTGGCTGATGTAGAGAGTTAAATGTCCACATCATTTAGGACTTAGTGTGATTTCCTTAGAGCTTTTTTGTTAAAGAGGGGATCATCTGCATAGTATGTATTAATATAACAGATACTTCCAATTTGCTTTTGAAAGAGCATAAATATTGAGCAAGTTAATGAAGAGTTAATACATAAAACAATGACAAGTTTTAAAATGTGTTATTTTAAAATAACACATAAATGAATTATTAGTCACATTTTATAAGTATCCTGAATAAATTTATCTTATGCTTATCTTTAAAGTTCTCATTTTTGAATATCAATTTGATAAGACCAATTATTTTTAAACAGTAACTTTTGAATTAAAAGGAGAAAAGTTATAGTTACAGAAAGGTGCAGTAGAATATACTTACATATTTTAATCTACTATTTCTTGTTGTCCCGTAGTGCCATCTCTGGTTGAAACTCAGTGCATATAAAACATTAACAAACACTTTAATGAGAAAAAGAAATGTAATGTTTGAGAACTCCTTGCTTATGCAGAAAATTAGAAGTCATAATGGATTATCCCGTGTTTGAAGCCAATAAACATTGAATTTGACTGCCACTGTGCTTAAAAAATGTCTTCCTTGTTCATGTACAGTTATTGTTCCTAATAAGAGGGCAGCAGTTAGAGAAAGGTTGTATTCATAGTACATCAAGCAGAGCATACATAGAACATTGTTCAATTCTAAATAATCACAGTTAAAAAGAATTACTTTTTTCTATACTTGTCAAATATTTAAGTTGATGTTTCCAAGTTGTAGTTTTTCTCTTGAATTAATTACCATAAAGCAAGGAACTTTATAAGCCACATGTATCTCTATCTATACGTAAATCTAAATCTAATTCTGCCAATCTATGCATTCCTCTTTTTTAAAAAAAAGTAATGTTGAACAGCCTCTAAAATAACTCAAAGCTTATTAAAACAGGTTTGGATTTTCGATATTATGGGTGTCTCTAATAAACTTGGATCTACCAGCTGTTGTTTTGAAATGTCACATTCATTGATACTACTGTATAAAGCACCATTTAATTCTCTTTTCATAATAATGGTATTGGGCTTGCATCCCAACAATTAGCTCCATTAATACTATCAAAAATTATTTATGTTTAAGAAATTGTCTATTTCTAGCCACTTCCTATATTCCTGTGTCTTCATTTATGCTTTTTTTCTTTCCACTACAATCTATATAGTTCTACATAAAAGTTCAAATCACTGTTAAGCCTCTTACATGTTATTTCAGATTATTGAGGAAGAGAAAATGAGCTATTATTCATAATATAGTCCAACTAGCATTTCAGGAATTATATTCACATTACAAAGTAATTTAAGCAAACAAGTGTATCATATGAGAATACACAAAATTTAATTGCAGCTGAGCTCTATTTATAATTTTGAAATTGGATAAAAGAAACTATTCAGCTTTGCTTCCTGGTCCATTCATTTTGAAGGATGATAGTAGTAAAATCACTGAATATTCAGTATAAAAGATTTATTACAGGGTCAAATCTTTATGTAGTGAATAAATGGCATTGGGAAGAAACCTCAGAGTCTGCAGATAAACAACTTGATTCACACATTCTGTTAAGCTGTAATGCAGTTTATCTGCTTCAATTTAGTGTTTTGTGAAGCCAGCCATTTTGGTCTGTAAACCATGGTATACTACTGTATATGGCTGGATGCTTTATTTGCTTGATTTATTCAACAAACTAAGTTATCTTCCTCAATGTGGGCACTAAAGCCCAGATTCATGGACTTTAACTCAGTATTCTCATTTGTACTGGTCTATGACTGTAATAATAAAATTGTTGTTGTTAACTCAGTATTCTCAGCAATGCCATACTGCACTAGAGAATATGGGGATCTAAAGAATACCAAGTTTGAGGAGGTTTGGTTGGCAAATTGTTTGAGTCTAGCCACTTGTGCTATATTTAACTAAATAAAGCTTAATTCATTATATGAATCCAGTTAAATACTTTTTTCCAAAATCTAAGCAACTTTTGCCTCATGTTATCTCTACAGGTAGTCCTCGCTCAACAACCATTCGTTCAGCGACCATTTCAAGTTATGGAAGTGCTGAACAAATGGTACTTATGCCTGGTCCCCAAAGTTATGGCCAATGTAGAATCCACGGTCACGTGATCAAAATTTGGGTGCTTGGCAGCCCGCCCACACCTACAACCGCAGGGGCACTTCAACTCCTTCTACCTGCCTATCTCCCCCCATCACTCCCTTTTGGCCACCCTGCACAGTGGCAATGGCAGCACCGGCAGTGCTGGGGCTGCAATAGAGGCCCAGGGCCTTCAGTAATCTCAGCCAGCTGCTGCTGTCCCCAGACTTCTACTTCAGTTGCAGCACCACTGGTGCCACCACTGTGGAGTGCTGCCTCAAGCCCCATACCACAGCCATCCACCCCAGTGACATAGTGCAAAGCCCCAGCCACCCCTGCCACCCTGCAGGCCCTGCCGTCCCTAGCTGACCTTCACCATCTTCTTCCTCCTGCTCCTGATGAGGCACACTCAGCCTGGCCCTATGTGAGGCAGCCTCTAGACATGCCAGACCTTCTTCCTGAGGCCATGCGCACCCTTGTCCAAAGTGTGCGCTACCTTCTCGCAATGCTTCTGAGGCCTTCTGAAGCATCGCAAGAAGCCAGTGTGCAATTTGGAGAAGGATGCATGCAGCCTTGGGAAGAAGGCCTAGTGCAGCCAGTAGCTGCCTTGTATCGGGCCAGGCCAGGTATGCCTCATCAGCAGTGGGAGGAAGGTGAAGGTCAGCTGGGGGTGGCATGGCCCAGGGAGCGGCTGGGACTCTGTGCTGTGGGACTGAGGTTCAAGGCTTGAGGCAGCACAGGGCTGAAGTAGAGGCCCACAGGCAGCAGTGGCCAGCTGAAACTGCTGAGGGTCCCGGGCCTCTACTTCAGCCCCAGGCCGCCACCACCACCACCAAGGAGTGCCACTGTGCAGGGTGGCCAAAAGGGCAGATATAGGGAGAGATAGGCAGGTGTAGGGAGTTCAAGAGGAGGCAGTCCCTTACCTTATCAAGGCTCAGGGCTGGAGGGACGAAGCCGGCAGTGGCTAGGATCAGATTGGGTCCTCACCTAACGATCAGTGGGATTCAGTTAACAATGGCAACGGGGACTGCTGGGATTTCTGTTGCTAAGCTATGTGGTCACATGACATCATGCTTTATGACCGTATTGCTTAGTGACGGAAATTCTGGTCACAATTACCATCGTAACCTGAGGACTCCCTGTATACTGAAATGTCCAGGCAGTTAACAGAGTATAAATATTTTATATATCCTGATGACAGGAAAGGAACAACTGTAACAAAATAAACTTATTGATATTTCTGGTGAATTATCTTGGAAACCTTTTAGATTCAATTTAATGGATTTTGCCTGAGACTCTGAATATGTACAGGATATTTCACCCATGAAAAATGAAGCTACAGTTCTCTACTGCTTTAAAAGATCCATAACTGAAAAGGCCCTCAGGCCAATGTGAATGCTGAAAGACTTTTTCTTTAAAAAAAAGGCAAAGAATCATAATCACCCTTCATGGTGAGATACTGTGTTTGGTCTCCATACACTCTATTCTATTATTTTTAAAAGAGCTTTTGAAAAACAAATCAAGGATTGAAATAGGGCAATTAGTAGGCTGACCATTCATCCCATTTTGAATAGGACAGTCTTTTTAGCATTTTTCAACCATCCCATCATCTTCATAAAAATCTCAAATTTGTCCTGTTTTTCAAATCCAGCAGGGATGGTGCGGAAGGAGGATCTGAGCCAGAGCGTGGACCAGGGAGTGGGGTTTGCAGGTGGGAGCCAATTGCGTGGACTGGGGGGGCAGGGTTTGCAGGTGGGAGCCAATTGTGCGGACCAGGGTGGCAGGGTTTCCAGGTGGGAGCCAATCGGGGTGGCGGGGTTTCCAGGCAGGAGCCAATTGGGGCAGTGGGGTTTCCAGGCGGAAGTCAATCAGGGTGGCGGGGTTTCCATGCGGGAGCCAATTGGGGCGGCAGGGTTTCCACGTGGGAGCCAATTGGGGCGGCGGGGTTTGCAGATGGGAGCCAATCGGGGTGGCAGGGTTTACAGGCGTGAGCCAATCGGGGTGGCAGGGTTTGCAGGTGGGAGCCAATCAGGGTAGCAGGGTTTGCAGGCAGGAGCCAATCGCGCAGACCGGGGGCGGGGTTTGCAGGTGGGAGCCAATCGTGTGGACCGGGGGGTGGGGTTTGCAGGCGGGAGCCAATCGCGTGGACCGGGGGTGGGGTTTGATGCTAATCCTGGTGTTAATCTTCCATATCTGGGTGTTGCTGGCAACCAGAGGAACAATCAGCACAATATACACTAATCAAGCAACTATTAACTCAGTCAATCAACGAAGCAGCAAACAACAGCCCAATCAAGGAACTCCTAAGGAGAGAATAACACTTCCACCAACACAAGCAGGACAAGCCATGGTATATAAACAGAGAGCAAGTCCCACTCCCATTTTGCACTGAAGATGTTGCCTAGTCTGGCAATGAAATGTGTGCAAGGAAACAACAAGGCTTAGAGAGCACCAAGGACTCCACAGAATGGTATTCTATTCCACCCTTTCTCACATCCTCACACTGCTCTCCAGGAAGTAGTAAACAATAATGATAGAATCTGGCTGAGAAAGTTTAATAATTTTCAGGACTATGGAGTGAAAACAGCCCCAAAAGTTCTGATTAATCCTTGGGTTATGAATGCTCAGATATTTCATGTGTGGGACATCATTACGCTTAACAAAATGGCTTATGAAAAACAAAAAAATATAATTCCTTTGCCATTGATTCAAATAAATGGAAAATTGCCCCAGAAGTTAGATACTATTACCTTCTAATCTGCATTATTGATTATGTGCTGTCACATTAGTGTCAATTCTTAGGGACCACATACATTTCTCCATGATGATCTGTCCCTAACCTGGTTCTTCAGGTCTTCCAATGGTACACCCATCGCCATTGTAACTGAGACTATCCAACTTGCTGTTGGTTGTCCTCTTTTTCTCCTTCCTCTCACCTTTCCTACCATTAGAGCCTTCTCCAGAGAGCTAGATCTTTGCATAATGTGTCAGAAGTAGGATAATTTGAACCTGGTCATTTGTGCCTTGAGTGAGAACTCTGGGTTGATTTGTTCAACACTTCATTTCTTTGTTTTCTTGGCTGTCTATGGTATTCTCAAGAGCCTTCTCTAACACCAAAGTTCAAAAGCGTCAGTACTTTTTTTCAAAGCCCAACTTTTGCTTCCATGGAGTGACAGAGTTTGCAACGTTCTTATCTTTGTCAGTATGGACACATCACAACATCTAAGTATCTTTTCCAAGACCTACATGGCTACTTTACCAAGTGCTAGTCTGTGATGCATTTCTTGACTGCTTGTTCCTTTACTTTTGATGGTTGATCCTAAAAGGCAGCAGCTATCTACCACTTCAGTATCTTCATTATCAATTCTGAGGCTGGTTGTTGTACCTGTTGTCATTAGTTTGATCTTTATATTTAATTTTAGTCCCATTTGTTTCACTCCTTGACTTTTATTACTAGAGCTTGCAGATCCTTTGAATTTTTGACTAGTGTCATCAGCATAGCTCAGGTTATTGATGTTTCAACCACCACCTTTAAAACCACACTCATCTTCTTCCAACCCAGCTTCCCTTAATGTACATTCAGCATTTAGGTTGAATGAATAAGAGGAGAGCATATACTTGTTTCACTCCTTTGTCAAACTGGAACCAGGCTGATTCATCATATTCTGCCCATACTGACCTGGATATGAGGACAATGAAATGTTCTGGGATTCCCATTTTTCTAAGCACATTCCACAGCTTGACATGATCAATGCAAGCAAAGGCCTTTCTATAAGCAGTGAAGCACATACTGATTTCTTTTTAGTATTCTTTGGCTTTTTCAATTACCCAGCATGCATATGAAGGCAGCTTAGTAACCATTTGAAGCAATGATTAAGCTTATTTAATCAGTATTTAGTATACTAAAGTTATATTTATTTTACTTATCAGTGGCATTTTAGAGCAGCCATTAACACTGAATTGGGTAATGCCCCATATTTAAAATCATAATGATTGTAACAAAAGAAAACAATGTCAGAGTAAATCCAGTAACAAATGTAATGTAAAGACATAAAAAATGCTAAAACTTTTTAAATCTCAGAACTCCATAAAAATAATAAGAATTTCACTTTGCACTCAAAAACCAGCATGTTTTATTTTCTTTTGTATGCAGATATTTGAGAATTCGTTCACCTTATTGAAAGGTGATACCCCCACAGTCCCTGATTTGTGGGGGATTAAGTGCTCCTGTGAAAGAAAAGGTAAAATTTTATTTAGCCTTAATTAAAATTGCACAATGCAGCTACTAGATGTACATTTGAATAAGCCACAGAAGATCTGAAATGCCTGTTGTTATTTATCCACTTTCACAGTGTGTTCTCAGCAGGTTCCAAAATACCTTTTGGTGTTAGGATTTCCATAGTAATAGGCAAGCACTTGTAAGATAGATGTTTACAAAGGACCATTTGGGGAGTCCTTGGTGTACCTAAAATTGTACTGTCATTCATCTACAATTTATGAAGGGCCATATTGTCAGGCCTGTCATGGTCTTATCCATGATCACGGTGGGCACCATCTACAATCCCTTTCAATGGGTCATGCTAGCTCATAATGGTAGAAGCCTAGATAACTAAATCACCATGGTGGTGGTGTTTCCTAGTAGTAAAGGCTAGGTATTCTGTGAAGCTTCTGGATTAAGCAGAACAGAATATTCTGGGAAACTTCTGTTTTTGTATTAGGGTTGTACAATTCTTTGAGAATATACTTCTTTGAGAAGAAAGTTCAAGAGAAACACCCCTCAAAACAGTTGTGTACAACACAGCCACGTATGTGTCTGTGTTTAACTGATGCCTTATCTGCAGCATCCCCCAGCACTCTCAATAGCCAGAACAGGCTTCTGCAGATATACAACATATGTACCAAAATCTCATCCATGTCTTTCAGGTCCTAGAGGCAGCTGAGAAGATTGCAAAGTGTCATGTCAGGACAAACTGCATCTCATTTCCTCAGTGAGTTGCACTGCATTACCTTTGCAAAGAGAAGGAAAGCTGATATGTACAGGCCTAGTTTATATACCTCTAGCTATTTTAAGCCACACATAAAAATATATTAAGATATGACATCAATCTCTTTGAGGCATTAAAAACCCTAAACCCATAAATGGGCAACATGATCTAGTTAACCTTGGTTTTGTTTAGAACCCTGAAAGTTGTTTTTCAGAACTAGCAGAATTTTTATTGCAGGATGTAGCATAGTTAAATACAACGAATGTGATAGATAGTATACATTATACATTAATATAGGGATTTTTTTCTCAGGGCAACAAAGAATAAAATATAAGAAACCAGCATATCATTTGGCTATTAGAGGTTAAAGAAGGCAGTTGCAATAAGTAATTAGATTAATAGGTTTCTTACAATTGAGACATGTTTTCCGTTAGCGTTAAGCTTGCTCTACATATATACAGTAGCTCCAATTTGTTTTGGGGTTTTGCTCATAATATGGTGTTATTAAACATTTGGGCAGTGAAAGAAAATGTTGTCAATAGATTTTGTTTATATGTAAATTTATCAGGTAAAAGGTAAAAGTTCCCCCCGCACATTTGTGCAGTCGTGTCCAACTCTAGGGGCCGGTGCTCATCTCCATTTCTTAGCCGAAGAGCCAGCGTTCTCCGAAGACGCTTCCACGGTCATGTGGCCGGCATGACACGCGCAGAACGCTGTTATTCATCAGAACCTCAAAGCAAAAGACTACTTTGATGTAGCATTTCCTAATCTGGTGCCCTCCAATTATGTTTGAACTACAGCCTGCATAGTTCCCAGACTGAACTGGGAATGCATGGTACCACTTCCAAATAATATATATATATATATGAACCCGATATTCCTGAATGGCTAAATAGAATATTGATACATGTATGTAGACCAACACAGGTGTCCATTAAGGTAAGAAATTGGAGTGCTCGGAAGACCTGAAGGTATGCCATAAAATGTTAGTTTCTTGGAGGAAGGGCAGTTCAAAATAGACAGAATATATGTTTAAGGGGGTCTTTTCTCCCTTTCATACCAATCTTAACATTTGATTTCCCAGCCAATGCAACATTATGGTCATAGGCTTTACCTGTTATTATTTGTTTTAGAAACACCAGTTGTTGGGGGTTTTTTTTTTGGGGGGGGAGATGCGTGTCTAACTCTTGTTGGTATAAATCAACTGATACTATTAACAGTTTCTTTGCCACCCAACCTAACATAAGTGCCAGGAAATCAATAGCATGATTATTAAAAATGGCTCTAGGAAGGACTATGAGTTCATAAAAAGAACTGCAGCTATTTAGAGAGAGTGTTCAATTTTAGATGACAGAAATTATTCCCTTGCTTTATAAACAATTTTTTTCATCTTAAGAAGCAGATACAAAACAGTAACTTAAAGCTGCATTGTAAATCAAGCTGTCAAAACAAAGGTATTTTATAGGCAAATAATGGGAACCTTTCTAATTCACTTCTATGATCATTAGCATAATGTATGTACTAAAATTCTATGCAAAATTACAATATATAATGCATTAAATCAGAATTCCTCTAATGCATTTTTTTAACAAAAATCATTTCTAGAACTTCTGAATAAATTTTGGAAGTCCCTGTTCTCTATGCTAGGGTGCATATTATATATGGTAGAGTTATCAATTGCCTGAATTGTCTGTATGTTCTATGAGCAAATACAACCCACAAAGCATAAAACCATTTACTCATCCAGAATGGTAGAAAAGAATCTCCGCATTATACAAGCCCTACAATTTTGACACAAAAAGTTATATAGCATGTATTCAGTATGGTTGTCATAACATAAGTCCCATTATAATCCAGACTGCAGACTTTAGCTTTGGTGTTCAGTTTCCTATGATACTTGTTTTAAGGAAAAAGTGGAGATATATGGATATATTATAAATCCAGTAAAAAGTCCTTATCAGGGTCATTCTCTTGGCTTGTCATTTGTAATTCGACTTTAACTGCCTTCCCTATCTTGTAATCCACACTATTTTTATTATCCAATATTTCTGGTTCTAGAATTTCTGCATCAGATTTAACATCGTTTGGACATAGTCTATCCATAGAAGCAGACATCATTGTTGACATTTCCGATTTTGTGTCTATTAATGTCTGGTCACATTCTTCAAAAATCTCCTGAAGTATTTCTAATGTTATAGCATTTTGTGTCATTTTGTAAATCCCCACACTAACCAAAAACCAAAGGTGTTTACACTTTTTTTCCCTTTTTCTTTTCCACCAGGAATCTTTACTCCCCAGTAGTGTCTAATTTCTGAAATCTCAAGTTTCTGTTTTGACTTAAAATAGACAAAACAGTCTGGTTCCCACGAAATACTGTTTATTGTAGTTAATTATTTCCAAAGTTTTATAGTAAAGGTCTCAATTTTCCAAAGTTGTCTGGACCCTTAATTCATTTATAACTTTCTTAGATCAAAATCTTATTTCACTTTTTGCCATTTATTTTCAATTCTTCAAATTTTTAAACTTACAATTTTTCTTTTGTTCAGGAACGAAGGTGGCATTTCAAGCTTGTTGTTCTGAAGATCTCTAATAGCCTCAGAATAGTAAATAAGCAATTTCCAAAAGTGATTAGAAAGTGAGATAAGCAAACTCAATGTCCTTTAAAAGGCTCCACCACAGCTGTGAGCATGATGGCTGATCCCTTCATCTCCTGGTGCATAGACCCACGGGAGACCGCTATCCTGTGGTCTCCTTGCAAGAAGCAGCCATCCAGAGCACATGTGGCTGATATCCCATCTTCTCCTTATACGGAGAGGATCAGAAGAACTGGTCTACTCACCGGTTCTTTGGTCTTTGCCATGGTAATTGTCTCCACTCTGTCGGAGATGTGTTCAGTTCACCATGCCTCCACTGGAAATCCTTTTCACTGGATATACAAAAGAAGCAGGTTAAAGTTTTGAAAATAAAGTGGAAATACAAAAAAGTATGGATTACAAGATAATGAAGGCAGTTAAAGTGGAACTACAAATGACAAGCCAAGAGAATGACCCTGATATGGACTTTTTACTGGATACACAAAAGAGTGTGGTTAAAGTTTTGAAAATCAAAGTGGAAACACAAATGAGAAACCAAGACAATGAACTGCATAATGACATTTTACTGATTTACAAAGGAGGTTTGCTAAAGCCTTGAAAAAGTCTCTGCTATTGGGGGGGGGGGGGTGGAACTATGACAACATCTGAATGAATTAAGGATCAAGACATATTTTTATAAAGCTCTGGTAATCCTTTACGGATTTTGCTGACACCACAACTGAAAAGTTGATGATTTATGGATTTGCATATAGATAAGGGATAGGTTATGGGAAGAAGAGATATTTGATTGTAACATTATAAGGGGTGAAGAGTTATCAAATTTGTTTTTACTTGATGTGATGAAGATGGAAAGTCGCTTCTTTATATGTTTCTTTTTTTTGCACTTATTCTTTTTTTCTATTTTTTTCCTTTTTCTGAGTGTAGTTTGTATGCACTTTTACTGTATAGGTACAAAAAGCATACGTACAAAACAGATGTTATACTATGAATCTATTACTTGTACAAGAAAGCACTGACTTCCATCTGTGATTGATTCTTGAATCAAATCTTATGCTGGAGGAACAGGGAATCATGCCCCCATGGCAAAATGTGTGGATTCTGAACCATCCACCAGTCCTGTCTCAGGCCAAGCACACACAAATACACAAAGAGATAGTCGCAAACTTTTACTAGAGATTTTTAAGCAATAGCAAGCAGCAAGGGAAGGTTATGTGCAAACGCATGCATGCAAAAGCAACCAAGTCCCCACAAGTCCATCAAACTTATCTAAAAATGAGTCCAAAAATCCAATGAGCAGGCACAAGAGTAGTCAGGCAAATCCAGGGTCCAAAGCATCAGCTGGTCCAGATTCAGAGTCACAATCACACGGGTTCAAGTCCAAAGGCAAGGCACACAGAGTCTGGGTTTGCAAACAGTTGTGTCCAACAAGAGACTCAACCTCATAGTTCTTCTTAAATAAGAGCAGTCCCAGTGTGGCTCATTTAGGAGGATGGGGCTGCTTCCTAGCGAGTAGCCTCACTGAATTCCTTTGCTCTGCTCTTTTTTCTGCTCACTGGGCTCTTGCATTGGGAGCGCATGGTAATTCTGTGCCCTCATCTTCAGAGAGTGGCGGCAGTTGTTTCTGCTGATTGCTGGCCAGCCCCGCCTCCTCTGCCTGCTCAGGTGGCTGTTCATCTGATGACTCCAGAGCTGACTGATCATTATCTAAGGCCACGTCTGAAGCTGGATGCCCTTCTTCGTCTGAAGATTCTGACTCTGAGCCCACCATGACACCACCTGCAGGAATCCTATGGGTCTTATACTCCCAGCCCACCTACCTGCCTTGGTGTACCAAGTTGTTAATATATGGCTGCCAGTATTTTCAGCTTAAGGGATGTCATTACGTGACATCTTTCTCCTTAACCCTGGTATGGGGACAGATAGAGATGCCCCATTGTGAACATTTACTTGCCAATAATCTAAGAATAATGATGATGGTAATGATGAAAAGGGGCGTGGTGGCTCAGCGGGTAAGAGGCCAGGCTTGTCGATTGGAAGATCGCAAGTTCGGAGGTTCGAATCCCTAGCCCCGCGTGACGGAGTGAGCTCCCGCACTCGCCCCAGCTCTTGCCAACCTAGCAATTCAAAAGCATGCAAATGCAAGTAGATGAATAGGTACCACTTCGGTGGGTAGGTAACAGCGTTCCGTGCGCATCATGCGGCCACATGACCGTGGAAGCGTCTTCGGACAATGCTGGCTCTTCGGCTAACAAACGGAGATGTGCACTGGCCCCTAGAGTCGGACACGACTGCACAAATGTGCGGGGGGAACCTTTACCTTTAATGATGAAAAAGGAAAAATTAACTCTGGCCCTTTTAGAAATTGCTATTTTGCTAACCTTGTCGGAATAATAAGTGGAAGAAACAGATTTTCCAAAGGAATTAACATTATTTAGCTATTGTCACCTGCTTGTCCTGCCTATTAATGGACTCTTAATGTTCCTCAACATTTTTTCACTCACATTCCTTGGGAGTGCTATGAATAATCACCTCAAAATTTAAAATGAACTAAAAGCAGATTCAGTAACATGCATGCCAGAGAAAATATTAACCTTGGACCATGGACTCCACAATATTAACCTTATTTTTACTTCAACAAGAAAAATGACCTTGCACATTTTGTATAAATACAAAAGGTTTATTTGTGGTATTAATTTTTCTCTGCCAAGACTGTGCAAATAATGGAATGATTTTATTAAGCATTTTTTAATATTTAGAGATACTGACTTATACTTTTCTTTAAAGCATTTATCTCTTGCCAAAAATTTATTTTTTACATTTATATATACATGCCAAAATACAACGTACGTTGCTTAAGAACTTTGATGGATATACAATAATTTCTTAGTCTCAATTTCCAAATTGTTAAAGGAAAACACCCAGTTTTATATATACATGTTAAAAGAAAATAAAACATAAGCAAAATAAATGCCAAACATTGTTATGGTTTTATAATTTAATAGAATTTGAACCAAAAGATATCCTGCTAGCTGGAAATAAGAATTTGGGTCAGAAGATATTCTGCTAGCTTGGATCACAAATAAATCATTGGTGCCAGCAAGTCTGGCATTCCAAGGCATCCTGTTTTCCTTAAGTGTCTGCCGGGTTCAGAGTTCAATCTTGTGGGTTACCATGGTAGCTAATTGTTCTAACCTATATGTAAAAGGGTATATATTAACATATCTGTTGTGTTGTAAAGTGCTTGCCTGCCTGCTTTGCTTTTGTTCTTTTATTCTCTGTCTTGTAACTGAAGCTATCTCTCTGTGAGTATGTCAGAAGAGAGAAAACATTTTGTAGTTCTGTTTTATTAAAATATATAATCTTTGCTAAAAAAAAATGTGTGTGTCTGTATTGATCTCTCAAATTACTAAGTGTTTCTGGAATATTTGGAATAAAACACCAATAGGTTATGGGCCCAGAAAGCAAAAAAAATATATATGAGAGATTATATTTTGATTTTGAAAGGCAAATGAGAAAAGATCAGTGAAGATTTTTTTTTCTCTGCCACTACCTGCAGTTTTTTTCAAGCTGTTGTTTGTTTGAAGGAGAAGCTGTGAGATTTTTTAAACAGGGGAGCCATGGCTGCTGCTGCAACTTCAGGTATGCTACTAGAACATCTTTCAGACACCAATTATCTTTCTTGGGCTCTGAAGATGGAGATGTATCTTTGAAGGGAAGACCTGTGGACCCCCATAGGTGAGCCAACTCCTGCATATCCCACTGCTGACTGGATTAAGCAAGATGAACATGCCAGAAATTCTATTATTTTGGGAGTGGAGTACAATCAGTTAATTATGTCTATGAAGGTTCTCAGTCATCCAGGTGGAACAGTCTGTGGCTTGAATCATGTCAACTGGATTTCTATTTTCTTAGTGGAAACGTTTCACTCCTTATCCAAGGAGCTTCTTCAGTCTGAGTAAAGTTAGTAAGGGAATCCTTAAATATGTTTCTAGGCTGGCTGTGTGACCTTGCACCTGGGGCTAGGTCATGGTTATTTTTGAGATGTTTGTTTCTAAGTCCCTTTATCATCTAAAGGAGGATCGTTAAGATTACCCTGCTGCTGTTGAGCTTGTGAAATGGTCTTAATCTTCCTAGGCACAGAAGACAAAGCAGGAAGGAAGATAGGGGAAAGGTTATGCCTGAGGCCCCCACCTCTATTCAAGGAAGGATTTTCCAAGTTGGCATGAATGGATTCCTTGACCCCTCTCTCAAACCACCTATCTTCTCTGTCTAAAATGTGAACATTAATGTCCTCAAATGAGTGTCCTTTTTCCTTTAGATGAAGATAAACTGCTGACTCTGGTCCTGTGGTGTTACTTCTCCTGTGTTGGGCCATCCTCCTGTACAAAGGTTGTTTGGTTTCTCCAATGTAGAGTTCAGAGCACTCCTCACTGCACTGGATTGCATACACTACATTGCTTTCCTTGTGTTTTGGAGTTTGATCTTTGGGGTGTACAAGCCTCTGTCTCAGTGTGTTGGTGGGTTTGAAATATACAGGTATGTGGTGTTTGCCAAATATCCGTTTGATCTTTTCAGACACGCCAGCCATGTAAGGAATGACCAGGTTCTTCCGTTTACTCTGAGTCTCAGCCCTATCTGTCGCTGTTTTAGGTCTGGTAGACTTAGATTTGGTGAAGGCCCAATTTGGATATCCACAGGCCTGCAGAGCTGTTCTCAGATGCTGCTTTTCATTCTTTTTGGAATCCATGGAGGTGGGGATGGTTTCTGCTCTGTGTGACAATGTCCTGATGACTCCTAGTTTGTGCTGCAGTGGATGGTGGGAGTCAAACATCAGGTATTGATCTGTGTGTGTGGGTTTCCTGTAGATCCCTATTTCTAGCTTGCCACCGGTCCCAATGAGGACTTCACAGTCTAGGAATGCCAGTCTGTTGTCCTTGGTGTCTTCTCTGGTGAAGCTAATGTTGGCATCTATAGTGTTTATATGGTCCGTGAAGGCCTGTACTTCCTGGGCCTTGATTTTGACCCAGGTGTCATCCACATACCTAAACCAGTGGGTGGGCACCGTTCCCTGGAATGTGTTGAGTGCTTTCTTCTCCACTTCTTCCATGTATAAATTGGCCACAATGGGTGACACAGGAGAACCCATGGCACAGCCGTGTTTTTGTCTGTAAAAGTCACCTCTGTATGTGAAATAAGTGGTGTTAAGACACAGGTCCAGAAGATGGCAGATCTGGTTTGGGTTGAGATGGCTTCTCCTTTCCAGGGTGCTGTCCTCTTCTAGTCTCTTCCTGACAGCGGATAGAGCATGAGTGGTGGGGATGCTGGTGAAAAGGGAGGACACATCAAAGGAGACCATAGTTTCATCTGTATCCAGTTTCAGGATCTTTGCTTTGTCAGGAAGAGACTAGAAGAGGACAGCACCCTGGAAAGGAGAAGCCATCTCAACCCAAACCAGATCTGCCATCTTCTGGACCTGTGTCTTAACACCACTTATTTCACATACAGAGGTGACTTTTACAGACAAAAACACGGCTGTGCCATGGGTTCTCCTGTGTCACCCATTGTGGCCAATTTATACATGGAAGAAGTGGAGAAGAAAGCACTCAACACATTCCAGGGAACGGTGCCCACCCACTGGTTTAGGTATGTGGATGACACCTGGGTCAAAATCAAGGCCCAGGAAGTACAGGCCTTCACGGACCATATAAACACTATAGATGCCAACATTAGCTTCACCAGAGAAGACACCAAGGACAACAGACTGGCATTCCTAGACTGTGAAGTCCTCATTGGGACCGGTGGCAAGCTAGAAATAGGGATCTACAGGAAACCCACACACACAGATCAATACCTGATGTTTGACTCCCACCATCCACTGCAGCACAAACTAGGAGTCATCAGGACATTGTCACACAGAGCAGAAACCATCCCCACCTCCATGGATTCCAAAAAGAATGAAAAGCAGCATCTGAGAACAGCTCTGCAGGCCTGTGGATATCCAAATTGGGCCTTCACCAAATCTAAGTCTACCAGACCTAAAACAGTGACAGATAGGGCTGAGACTCAGAGTAAACGGAAGAACCTGGTCATTCCTTACATGGCTGGCGTGTCTGAAAAGATCAAACGGATATTTGGCAAACACCACATACCTGTATATTTCAAACCCACCAACACACTGAGACAGAGGCTTGTACACCCCAAAGATCAAACTCCAAAACACAAGGAAAGCAATGTAGTGTATGCAATCCAGTGCAGTGAGGAGTGCTCTGAACTCTACATTGGAGAAACCAAACAACCTTTGTACAGGAGGATGGCCCAACACAGGAGAAGTAACACCACAGGACCAGAGTCAGCAGTTTATCTTCATCTAAAGGAAAAAGGACACTCATTTGAGGACATTAATGTTCACATTTTAGACAGAGAAGATAGGTGGTTTGAGAGAGGGGTCAAGGAATCCATTCATGCCAACTTGGAAAATCCTTCCTTGAATAGAGGTGGGGGCCTCAGGCATAACCTTTCCCCTATCTTCCTTCCTGCTTTGTCTTCTGTGCCTAGGAAGATTAAGACCATTTCACAAGCTCAACAGCAGCAGGGTAATCTTAACGATCCTCCTTTAGATGATAAAGGGACTTAGAAACAAACATCTCAAAAATAACCATGACCTAGCCCCAGGTGCAAGGTCACACAGCCAGCCTAGAAACATATTTAAGGATTCCCTTACTAACTTTACTCAGACTGAAGAAGCTCCTTGGATAAGGAGTGAAACGTTTCCACTAAGAAAATAGAAATCCAGTTGACATGATTCAAGCCACAATCAGTTAATTAATGTGCGTGGCTTACAAACTGTTAGGAAGGACTGGTCAAAAGGGGCCAAGTCTGGCAACAGGAAAAGGGAAAAGGTAAAACTCCATTGCAACGATAAAAACATTGCAGCAGAGTTGAACTCAATTTCAAAAAAAAAAGAGCCAAGAATGCAGCGCGCCTATTGGCTGCTGCATTAGAACGGCGCAAGATACAAAGTATAAAAGGAGGAAACAACGAAGAACGGGTTGTCAGGGACAACCGTTCTTCAGGGGTACCACATACCTTCAGCTCCAGACTTCTTCCACAGCTGCTCACACCACAGAAGCCCTGCTTAAACGATCTCTCTAGCCCTCCCCATCCTCAGACTAACTCCAGCCCTCGGATCCACCGATCAACCAGTTCTCCTTACCTTTCGAAGCTGTCTTCCATCACAGTTTCTGACAAGATAATGAAGGCAGTTAAAGTGGAACTACAAATGACAAGCCAAGAGAATGACCCTGATATGGACTTTTTACTGGATACACAAAAGAATCTGGTTAAAGTTTTGAAAATCAAAGTGGAAACACAAATGAGAAACCAAGACAATGAACTGCATAATGACATTTTACTGATTTACAAAGGAGGTTTGCTAAAGCCTTGAAAAAGTCTCTGCTATGGGGGGGGGGGTGGAACTATGACAACATCTGAATGAATTAAGGATCAAGACATATTTTTATAAAGCTCTGGTAATCCTTTACGGATTTTGCTGACACCAGAACTGAAAAGTTGATGATTTATGGATTTGCATATATATTTGCATAGTTTCTGAGGAGACTCCTTCTGCAGTTGCTTCCCTTGCTGACTCAGCGTCAAAGCCGTG
The DNA here is from genome assembly GCA_023362775.1 of Charina bottae. Taxonomy (NCBI): domain Eukaryota; kingdom Metazoa; phylum Chordata; class Lepidosauria; order Squamata; family Charinaidae; genus Charina; species Charina bottae. The sequence continues at coordinate 28,502,206 of JALMGJ010000005.1, forward strand.
GCTTCCCTCCGTGCCTGTCTCCGCTGACGGATCTGTCTCTGGGCTGTCTTCCTTCGCTGCTGCTGCTGCCATGCCCATGCCTTCCTGCCATTTCAAGCCTCCTGCTGTTAAAAACAAAGACCGCTTATCACCTGTCAAACAGCATACTGTTGCTGGGCTGAATTACTCTGACCCTAAATTGCCTCAGACCTTAACTATTGGAAAGTCTGTTACAGCAGAGGATCTTCTATCAAGCTCCCAACTACCTGTCTTCAGAACAACCCAGTTAATTAACCCTTCCCATTCCTTCCTATTAAAACCCAGCCAGCCTTTTAAAATACCCAGTCCTTTCCACCTTCCTCCTAATCCAGCCTTGCCTACCTTTGACAAAAAACCATAACTGTCTGTTTTGTTCTTGTTAAACTGTACATTGCCTAAATTAATTCTTGATGCAATTACCACCTAGTAGATCAGTAGTTGTGTAAATTGTCTTGCTAGTTAATCTCCAGAACCAGTCTGGTATTTATTCTTGATTGTACTGATTGTCTTGCTTGTGTGGTCTTGCCTTGTTCCTGTCCTGTTGTATTGTTTCCAGATCCCCAAACAAATCAGATCGAAGTAGAATACAGTACTGTGCCCTATAATAGAAGAAGATTATCTTGGAGCCAGCCACCCAATTGATCTGATAGTACTTAATAAAACTGTTAAGCAATTCAAGTCTCTGTATTAAGTTGGAACAGGACACAAACTGCCAAAGAGTTATGGGACACTTTACATAATTTATCTGTAAAGGCTACCACAGGGAGTAAAGTAACTCTGACCAAGAAGCTGTATAAAGCTCATTTATCTGAACATGGCAGTTTACCTGATCATCTCCACGCGATCAAAAAGTTATTTGTGGAGCTTCAGGATCGAGGGCTGGAATTTACTCCTTTGACAAAAGCCTACATCATTTTGTCCTCATTCAATGATTTGTGGGACACTCTGATCTGTACTTTGGAAGGGATAGCAGATTCCTGTGTTTATGTTAAGAAAGAAAAACAAGGTTTGATGTACTTATGTTTATATGTTGATGATTTATTATTGCTCACATCATCAGATAAGCAAAGACTTGATTTTGAGGCTTGTATGCAAAGCAAATTCACATTGAAAAATCTTAGAGAAGTTATAAATTACTTAGGCTTGCAAATACTGAGAGAAGAAGATGGAAGTTTTCTGATAAGCCAAAGTGGTAAGATTAAGAAACTTCTGGAGTATTTTAAAATGCAGGAATGTAAGTCTGTTTTAACCCCCATGGTTCCAGAATTTCTAAAGGAGGAGGGGGAAGCTGAGACATCTGATACAGATGGGTTTAGATCTGCCATTGGGAGTTTGTTGTACATTGCAAATAATTCAAGGCCAGACATATCAAATGCTGTATCAATTTTGTGCAGATATGTAGAGAATCCAACATCTGCTGCAAAAGCTGGATTAAAAAGGCTTTTTAGATATTTGCAAGGTACTAAGGATTACTGTTTAAAGCAATCTGCTAGTGGAATAGAAAAATTATAAAATTTTGCTGACTCAGATTGGGCTGGAGATCTTAAGGATCGTAAGTCCACTTCTGGAGCTATAATTCAATTTGCTGATTCTACAATTGTTTGGTATTCTAGAAAGCAAACAATAGTGGTCCTGTCCACAGCTGAAGCTGAATTCTATAGTTCTGCACAGATTTGTAATGAAATTGTCTGTTTCAAACAGCTTTTAAAAGACACTGGTATCATTTTACTCTATCATCTAACTGTTTATGAAGATAAGCAGGCTTGCATAAACATGTTTTTATCTGAGGGCTATAAAGAACAAAGCATATTGACATTCATTTTCATCATCTTAAGGATTTTATTGCAAAAGGTGAAGTCATATTAAAATATTGTGACTCCAAGGAAATGACAGCTGACATTTTAACCAAACCACTTACTGCTATAAGGCATAAATAATTTACTGTAAAATTGGGTTTGATTCCAAATTCTTTTTAACATAAAAAAGGGAGTGTTATGGTTTTATGATTTAATAGAATTTGAATCAAAAGATATCTTGCTAGCTTGGATCACAAAGAAATCATTGGTGCCAGCAAGTCTGGCATTCCAAGGCATCCTAATTGTTTTCCTTAAGTGTCTGCTGGGTTCAGAGTTCAATCTTGTGGGTTACCATAGTAGCTAATTGTTCTAACAGGGGTCGGCAAACTTTTTTATGCCAGGAGCCATTTTGACATTTATAAAATTTATAATATCACTCAAGGGCCAGGGGGCGGGGTTTGAGGGTGGGAGCCAATCGCGTGGAAGGAGGCGGGGTTTGCAGGCGGGAGCCAATCGCGTGGAAGGGGCGGGGTTTGCGGGTGGGAGCCAATTGCGCACACTTAGGGCCCGCTGCCGCGCCTGCCCCTGCCACACACACCATGCCCGCTGCCGCGCCTGCCCCTGCCACGCCCGCTGCCACACTTGCCCCCACCACGCACACCATGCCCGCTGCCGCGCCTGCCCCTGCCATGCACACCATACCCGCTGCCGCACCTGCCCCCGCCACGCCCGCTGCCATGCCTGCCCCTGCCATGCCTGCCTGGGGAAGAGCCACACTCAAGGGGCCAAAGAGCCGCATGTGGCTCACGAGCTGCGGTTTGCCGACCCCTGTTCTAACCTATACTGTATGTAAAAGGGTATATATTAATATATCTGTTTTGGAGTCCTTGGTGCTCTCTGAGCCTTGTTGTTTTCTTGCAGACTTTTCATTGCCAGGCTAGGCAACATCTTCAGTGCGAAAAGGGAGTGGAACTTGCTCTCAGTTTATATACCCTGGCATGTCCTGCCTGTGTTGGTGGGGGTGTTGTACTCTCCTTGGTAGTACTGTGATTGGGTTGTTGTTTGCTGCTTGGTTGATTGACTGAGTTAATAGTTCCTTGATTAGGGTCTATTGTGTTGTTTGATTGCTCCTCTGCTGCTAATCTTGCTGTTAATCTTTGCCTATCTTGTTGATTGCTGGCAAAGAGGTGTTCTGGTCTTCTGGCTTTTCTATTGTCTCTTATGAATGGTATGTAAATGTTGTTTATCTCTGTGTGTCTATTGATGGCTGCTTTGTCTGAGTGCCAAGCTTCCAGGAATTCTCTAGCATTTTTGGATTTGGCTTGGGGGAAAAAAATGCTAGAGAATTTGTTAAATTTAAATGTTAAAATAAATCGAGAAACGTTAGTATGTCTATGAAGGTTCTCAGTCATCCAGGTGGAATTGTCTGTAGCTTGAATCATGTCAACTGGATTTCTATTTTCTCAGTGGAAACGTTTTGCTCCTTATCCAAGGAGCTTCTTCAGTCTGAGCAAAGTTAGTAAGGGAATCCTAAATATGTTTCTAGGTAGCTGTGTGACCTTACACCTGGGGCTAGGTCATGGTTATATTGAGATGTTATTTTAAGTCCTTTTATCATATAAAGGAGGATCGTTAAGATCACCATGCTGCTGTTGAGCTTGTGAAATGGTCTTAATCTTCCTAGGCACAGAAGACAAAGCAGGGAGGAAGATGGGGGAAAGATTGTGCCTGAGGCCCCCACCTCTATTCAAGGAAGGATTTTCCAAGTTGGCATAAATGGATTCCTTGACCCCTCTCTCAAACCGCCTATCTTCTCTGTCTAAAATGTGAACATTAATGTCCTCAAATGAGTGTCCTTTTTCCTTTAGATGAAGATAAACTGCTGACTCTGGTCCTGTGGTGTTACTTCTCCTGTGTTGGGCCATCCTCCTGTACAAAGGTTGTTTGGTTTCTCCAATGTAGAGTTGGGTTGGAACTTGGAAAATCCTTCCTTGAATAGAGGTGGGGGCCTCAGGCATAATCTTTCCCCCATCTTCCTCCCTGCTTTGTCTTCTGTGCCTAGGAAGATTAAGACCATTTCACAAGCTCAACAGCAGCATGGTGATCTTAACGATCCTCCTTTAGATGATAAAAGGACTTAAAATAACATCTCAATATAACCATGACCTAGCCCCAGGTGTAAGGTCACACAGCTACCTAGAAACATATTTAGGATTCCCTTACTAACTTTGCTCAGACTGAAGAAGCTCCTTGGATAAGGAGCGAAACGTTTCCACTAAGAAAATAGAAATCCAGTTGACATGATTCAAGCTACAGACGAGAAACGTTAGGAACCACAACTTCCAGAACATGGCCACACAGCCCGGAAGACCCACAACAGCCAATGAAGAGTAATTCATAACCAGAGTTTTAAGAATTCTGGTTATGTTCAAGTCCAATGATCATGTGTACTACTCACAGAGCAAGTTTACAAAGGAAAGAAATGCAATTACAGGTAGCAGTAAAAGTAAGCAGTGAGCTTGCTTATTTCTGCCAAGCTGGGTGTTTCCCTTCCATGTGCTGCTTGATTAATCAGCCAGGATAATCTTGATTCATCTAGTTCCCATCACTTCCTGGGCCTTTAAGGAATTCCTTTAATTCATTGGTCCTAAAAAGCTTCCTATTTTTAGAGCTGGGGGAAGCTCAGATCTTAAAACTTGTCTTCTCCAATGTTTTTATTCTAGTGGAACCATTTGCTCTGGTTCCTCCCAACAGGTAGATGAGGTTCCTCATATTTATGAGAGTCCTGGTCCTGCAAAGGCATGATCTCCTCTTCCTCCTTATCAGATAATTCTTTGGAGGTGTTATGGGCCTGTCTGATGAGTCAGAAGTTGAATTAGAGGAGAAGGTCTTGACAGATCTGCAGGTAAGGCTCAGAAAGAACAGAATCTATTGGAGGATGAGGCTGCAGGTCTGGAGAAGCCACCTGTTGCAAAAGTACAGCAGCAGGCTGAGCCATCTGACCTAGAGCTTGAGCAGGAAGCTATTCTCAGTTCTTCCACATGCAGAAAGGTCAAACAAACAGAACAGATACTCAATGAGGTTCCTTAAAACAAAGTGTATCTTAGTACTATATAAGAAGGCCTTAGGAGTCTTCTGTTGGCAAACAATTTTCCAACCTCAGACGTAACTTCTTGAAAGAGTGCTGTTTCTGATTCCCTGAGTGATCTTGGGACTGTTACAAGTCTACATCCAGCTGTGATCAATCTTGGATTTGTCTGCATGGAACCTCAGTTTCTGAATTAAGCTTGTTTTTTCCTGAGTTCACATATTGTTGCAGTAGTAAGATTTATAGCTGCCATAAAGAACTGTCATCTACATCTGATCTCCAGCACTTGTCACTGTTGGCACAGTTCAGAGGACAACCTCACTATATCTGAATCTTGGGGTACAGCTCACATTAACTTTTTTTACAAGTCTAAGGTCGATATCAAAACTACCATTCTGAACCTTTGATTGTGCGTGCATTTTTCTCTATGATTCATTGATTAAAAAACACTGTAGTGGGAATTTAATTTCAACCCACAATTCTATGGGTTTGAATAAGAAAATTTTGTAGACTTAGCAAAATAATTTAACGGTAAACTCAGCAGAAGTAACCAGGTACCTGAAAATAAAATGCTACCAAAATAAGGGAAAATATTCACCACAAGAATGCAAGCTAGCCACTAGGAATGCATTCTCTCAAAGCTACTGCCTATTGGTTCTGGGACCCCATCTCTCATTAAATCAATTTATGCTTCCATGTAATAGTGTCCCGGTGTCCAGTTCAAATGATTCCTCAGAGGAAAAAAAATATCCTACAAGTCATGCTAAAAATCTGAGCCAAAGAATTATCTTATGCTTTTCTTCTCTGTCTGAAGAGGATGGTGAGGATTCCTCTCTTCCATGTCCTTTTCAGCCTCTGAACAGAGTTACTATTTGAAAAAGTATATCTGTGGAGGCTCTTTCTGAAATGTTAAATTCCTTATTTTCCATTTCCTCCATAGAGCTTCTGGAAACCCTGTGTGGAAAGAGGAGATTTCCTTGGAGTTGTCCGTCATGTGTACAGGTAGATGAGGATCACAAGGCAAAGAGCAAAACTGCTCATTCCTCCTCCAGTTGAGTATATATACTCAGGAAGAAAATAACCAGTCTAGTCACATGCAATATCTGTTTCATGCAAACAAAATTTTATACTCACCATGCTGGGAGAAAAATTACAATAAATAATTTGAAACATAGGTGTCTGTCTCTATCTACAGTGACAGCAACATGATGAAACAGTTATCGTGCAGTCACAGCACCAGCTTGCACTTGGATTTGACATTGCATGAAAGTGTGTAAGTGGCAGCGCTGGCTTTGTGATTTATTTGGTCTTCTCCCCCTTTCCCAAGATGATTTCAATCCCAAAAATAGATAGTGAAAGAAACATTTGCAAAAACAAATCTAAGAAATGTTTCTTATAAATAAGTCCACTGAATTTAATGACATTTAATTCCAGGCATATATGATTCCACATCTATATTTTTAATTAACTCATGGAAGTGAGTCAAATGCTATCAATTCATGCATAATGGTAATGATACATGAAATGTGACTGAGACACTTAAACTGGAGAGGAGGTCAGTGAAATTTCATACACATATGTTTTTGGCGAGGTTTTGTCTGCTTTTCTACAGACATTTTCAGAATCTACATAGAGAAATGTAATAGAGGAAGTATTGGCAGCATTTGTCACTGAGCCCCACTGCAGGTTCAGATAAGAAACGATTAAAATTGATTCCTGTATGTAGAGCTGCATTTTAGAGGGAAAAGGAGGGGAGGGGAGGGGGGAGGAAAAACAGCAATGATAAAACTTTGACATATATTTGGAGAAAAATAGAAAAAGAAAACTATAAAGCAAATCCTTAATTCAGGAACTAAGTTTGGACCATCACTAAATGTTTACTTTCATTATCTAATGTGCCAGTGGATTTGAAACACCAGTGAGCATTTCCTGACTTTGCAGATCATTTAAAAGCTTAGGAGATTATCAAACCAGTCATTTAAAATGACATTTTCACTGAGCAAATGTTTGTCCATTAAATAGCCTGTATGGCACAAAACCTGATCAGCCTTGGCAGTGTTATAGGATCTTCATACTCTTCAAAGCCCACTGTTTGCTCATAAAGCTGTCAAGTCTTCATTTAATGAAACATATATAAACACAATGATGTTAGCCATGTCCCAGCAAGTTAATTCATTCTGGCATTTATTCTGTGACTTCTTCTATTAGGATTTTTTTGTCAATTTATCCTTTTAGGAAGTGCCCAGCATTTTTCCAGTGCCTTCATAAAGTGAAACCTAAGGATATGTTTAATATTCAAACAACCAACAGTTCTGGTTATAAGAAGGAATCCTGCTGAATCTTTATGATCTTATATTTTAAAAGGCAGATATTTGGGTTTTCACTGAGTAACAGAAACTAAAACTCAATATAACAATCTTTCTCCCTCTTTTAAAGAATGACATGGGGAAGGATAACTTTGTTCTGCTAACAGCTTAGTGTCAGTTTCATTCCTCAAATTTACAATATGATCTGTTGAAAATATGAAGAAATATGTAAATTCATAAGTTTTACAACTCTGTGCAAGATTTCTTGAACTTGGAAAAATGTCATGAATGGTATCATTGATTTATGTAGACATAAATGGAAAGGAAAATATTTTAAAAGTGGTAAATATCTTTTTTAAAATTAAAAAGCCTATATTTAACTAGACTTATTATGAATATTCAAGCAGGGATACTTACACAAGCAAGCAATGCTGTTCACATACTCCTGAGTCACTGTCCCTTAGTCCTTCTGTTGCCCTAGTGTTTAAATGACAAAGCAGAGGAAACAACAGCAGGGTTGGTTGGAACTCCTACAGTATTGCATTTTATATGTGTAGCATCAATATCTCTCTGGAGATTTTAGTATTTTTAGTCTCAGCTCCTGTAAATAGAGGCACTTCACTAGAGAGTGGAACATCGGATTAGGACAATAATTTCCAAGGGAAAACTGAAGTTCCACTCTTACTGTAGTTCCTTCTGAAAAGGAACTCTTTTTTCTTAACATAAATGATACATGGAGTATCTGCTTCCTCTTGCATATGCTTGTACTTCCACTACCTTCTGGAGGACTATTCTGTTAGAGCATAGTTTTCCAAACTGTGTGTTGCAACACAGTACTGTGTCGCCTGTGGTGTGCAGGTGTGTCATGCGAAAACCTGGAAGCACTGATGGCATGTGCAGTGGTGGCACGCCATCAGCGCTTCTGGGTTTCATGCAACACACCTGCACACTGCCGCCACTGCCGCCGTTGGTGTGTGTCACCAACAGGAAAAGTTTGGAAAGCTCTGTGTTAGAGTTTCGGAATATCCCACTTCTTCTTCATACTTTCACTGCTGCCTCATTCTCGACCTTAGGGAAAGGAAAGAATTGGTAGCAATATACACTTTGCAAGCACCCTTGAGTTTATGTAAATATTTATTTCTAACATACGTGGAGACTTGTCTCCCTTTGTGTAAGCAGTAGGATACTTATGCACCCCCAGTTTCATCTAGCTTTTTTTCATCTAGCTCTTTTTATTTGTAGCCTTGGACATATGAACTATGGAGACTAGATTTTTTTCTCTCTTTGTATACAAGTGTAGACATACATTCTGAATAACAGTGTAGACATACATTCTGAATAGCACTTGATCATATACTGAGACTGTATTTAATGAATGAATATCCATAGATTTCAGACTGAATCTATCTGCTTTGACTTCCAGTCCTAATATATATTTCCCAGTTCACACATGGGAAATTATATTGCTCAAGTAAGAGCATTAAGCATTTTTAAGGATACAAATAATAGAGGCCCAGTAATTTTATAACTATATGGATGACACCCAATTAACATTCTCACCAAGTTGTAAGATTAATTATTTTAGGAATAAGTTGAATACAACTTATGAGTGATTTCTCAATCTACAGAAAGAGAAAATTAATACCTGTAGCATGACTTCAGCAAAGCATCTCAGCAACACTGTCCTGCACAAAATTGGCTTATTACTTAGGAGTCTCAGAGCTTCTGCTTGATGTGTAGCCTGCAGCTCTGGCCAAGAGGGCCTTCTTACAGCTCTACCTTCTGCACCAGTTATATGCTGGTTGTCTCCTTTAAAGCTGTTCATGGTTCAGGGCTTAGATTTCTATGAGACCAACTTCTTCCAATAACATCTGCCCACCTGATAAGACTAAACAGGGTGAGCTTACTCTGACTCCCTTTTCTCAGGGATTGCCATCTGCAGTGACCTTGGAAGCATACCTTTCCAATTGCAGTACCCTTCCCTGGAATAGCATGTCCCCAGATAACTGGATGGGCCCTTCCTGGCTTTTAAAAAGTCTGTTAGAGTATGCCTGTTCTATCAAGCAATTTTTCTTGCCAACCTAGCAATTCGAAAGCATGCAAATGCAACTAGATAAATAGGTACCACTTCCGAGGGATGGTAACAGCGTTCGTCATGCCGTCCATATGACCATGGAAGCGTCTTCGGACAGCGCTGGCTCTTCTGCTAAGAAATGGAGATGAGCACCGCCCCCTAGAGTCAGACACGACTGTGCAGGGGAAAACCTTTACCTTTACCTTATCAAGCAATAGGGGCTTGACTCTGGTTAGGAATGTTGTTTTAATTTTCAGGCCGTTGATTGTGGTATCCCTTTGTTTTTACATTTTTTTTCTATTGATTTTTCTATTGTTATTAAATATAGTGCTATCTTTAATTGTGGGGCGTGGTGGCTCAGCGGGTAAGATGCCAGGCTTGTCGATCGGAAGATCGCAAGTTCGGAGGTTCGAATCCCTAGCCCCGCGTGACGGAGTGAGCTCCACTTTGGTGGGTAGGTAACAGCGTTCCACGCGTGCCATATGGCCACATGACTGTGGAAGCGTCTTCAGACAACGCTGGCTCTTTGGCTAACAAACGGAGATGAGCACCGGCCCCTAGAGTCAGACACGACTGCACAAATGTGCGGGGGGAACCTTTAACCTTTACCTATCTTTAATTACTTGTTTTTAATCTGAATTTATGGAGATGGGATTGTATGGCTTTCAAAGCAGGCATCAATTGGAGTGCCTTATAAGCCTTGCCATCAAAATAAATGAAAGATGACAAACTGTGAGCTGGACTATTCCACCATTACAGTATACAGATACAGAAGTGGTTGAACACACACATCTAAGAAGTAAATGTCAATAGTTCTTGGTCAAGCTGGAAGGAAGGGTTGAGTGACACAGCACAGGGTTATGTTCTAGGCCTAAAAATACTTTAAAATGTGTTGGATAAAGAGTTAGAAAATATAAAATTTGCAGATGACACAAAGATTTAATATATTTACTGTCCCCTTGAACAACAGGAGGAGATTTCGACACGTCACTCCCCGTGGTTTACGGAGGAGTTGAGGGCCTTGAAGAGGGTGAAGAGACGTCTAGAGTGCCGCTGGAGAAAAACGAAGGCGGAATCGGACCAAACACAATCTAGAGCCGCTATTAAGGCCTACCTTGTGGCGGTAAGAGCGGCGAAACGTGAATATTTCTCCGCCCTTATTGCATCCTCAGAATGCCGTCCAACGGCCCTGTTCAAGATTACTTGATCTCTCCTGGGTAGGGTGGTATCAACCACCCACCTGCAGGGCCGTGCGGAAGAATTTGCTGAGCATCTGCAGGATAAAATCGCTCGGATTCGATCTAAGTTGGACTCCATGCATGAAATGCAGTCTGGGGAGATGCCGGGAGAGTGGTCTTGCCCTGTTATCTGGGAACGGTTTGATCCTGTTGGACCTGAGGAAGTGGACAGGATCTTTCGAATTGTTAATTCCACCACATGTGATTTAGATCCCTGCCCTTCCTGGCTGGTGAAATCAGCCAGGGAGGTGACATGTGGATGGGTCCAGGCCATGATTAATACATCCTTGGTGGAGGGGGTGGTTCCAACTGCCTTTAAAGAGGCACTGGTGCACCCCCTCCTCAAGAAGCCAGCCCTGGACCCTACCATCCTGGACAATTTTTGTCCAGTCTCCCACCTCCCCTTTTTGGGAAAGGTGGTTGAGAAAGTGGTGGTGTTGCAACTTCAAAGGACCCTGGATGAAGCGGATTATCTAGACCCTTTTCAGTCAGGTTTCAGGCCGGGACATGGGACGGAGACTGCATTGGTCGCGCTTACGGATGATCTCTGGCGGGAGCGGGATGGTGGTAGTGCATCCATCCTTGCTCTCTTGGATCTCTCAGCGGCATTCGATACCATCAACCATGGTATCCTGTTGGGGCAGCTTAGGGAGTTGGGGGTGGGCGGCGTAGTTTTGCGCTGGTTCACCTCCTTCCTCCGGGGCCGATCCCAGTCGGTGGTAATAGGAGAGGAGAGATCTGACCCTCGGCCCCTCTTGTGTGGGGTGCCGCAGGGTTCAGTTCTCTCTCCTCTCCTATTTAACATCTACATGAAACCGCTGGGCGAGGTCATCCGACACCATGGGATGAGGTATCATCAGTATGCGGATGATACTCAATTGTACATCTCCATCCCTGGTGAAGTAAGTGATGCAGTGACAACCCTGTCCCAGTGCCTGGGGGCTGTGAGGGCCTGGATGGGGAACAACAGGCTACAATTGAACCCTAGCAAGACCGAGTGGCTGTGGATTGATGGCCTAGCGTCTTCTGGGAAATTATCATCTTTGGTTCTTGATGGGGTAGCACTGCCCCATTCGCAACCGGTGCGGAACTTGGGGGTCCTTCTAGACTCACGACTCCTGCTCGAAGAGCAGGTGGCAGTCGTGGCTAGGAGGGCTTTTGCACAACTTCGGTTGGTGCGCCAGTTGCGCCCATTCCTGGATCGCGACGCCCTCCGAACAGTCACTCATGCTCTCGTCATCTCCCATGTAGATTATTGCAATGCGCTCTACATGGGGCTACCCTTGAAGACTATCCGGAAGCTTCAGCTAGTGCAGAATGCAGCCGCGCGAGCAATTTTGGGTGCACCAAAATCTGCACACATAACACCTCTGCTCCGCGAGCTGCATTGGGTGCCGGTCTGCTTCCGGGTACAATTCAAGGTGTTGGTTATTACCTTTAAAGCCCTACATGGCATGGGGCCAGAATACCTGAAGGACCGTCTTATCCCCATTTTATCGACCCGCCCCACCAGGTCATTCAGAGAGGGCCTGCTACGAACCCCATCAATTTAAGAATGTCATCGGATGGGGTCTAGGAGGCGGGCCTTCTCTGTGGTAGCGCCCACACTGTGGAACATCTTGCCCCCAGAGTTGAGGCAGATCTCCTCCCTCCCGACCTTTAGGAAAGAGCTGAAGACCTGGTTCTGCCGCCTGGCATGGGAAGGAGGAAAGGATAGTTCCTCATGGGGGTGGTTAATTCCTTAATTTATTGTCCTTCGTTTAATTCCATCTCCATCTGGATTTATAATTATTTATTAATTTATATATTGTACACTGATGTTTTATCCTGTTTTAATTCATTTTATTGTAAACCGCCCAGAGTTCCCCGTTGGGGGAGATGGGCGGTTATATAAATTTAATTAAATAAAAAAAAAATAATAATTTGGTAGAATCTTAACAGCTGGACAATAAGAAGACCCTAGTAAGAGGCAGTTCCATAGGGACAAGTGCAAAGTTCCTCATTTTTGTAAGAAAATTCATGCATGTAGGATTGGATCACCATATTGGCCAGCAGTATATGCAGAAATGTACTGGGTATCTTGGTGCATCACAAGCTAAACATGAGCTAGTTGTGTAATATAGTTACAAAACAAAAAGTGCATTCTGCATCAGCAGAAGTATAGTACAGCATATAGTACAGCAGAAGTGTAAAGATCAAAAGAAGTAATTTTTCATCTATTTTTCATTGGCCAGACCACACCTAAAAAACTACATTTAATTCTGGGCACTTCAATTTAGGCAATCACATACGAGGTGGAATAAAGCTAATATGATAGGCATGACTGTACAATTGAAGTCCTACAGTGAAGTAACCATTGTACTTGGGTACAATATTGACACATCTACAGAAAGGCACAGTTTAGATTGAATGGTCACAACTGCTATTATGGCCTTTTGTTGCCAGGAAAGAAAGCAATTAAGTTGATACAGAAGTGGAAGAGAAAACTTCTAAGAAGTAGTTGGAGGCAGTTGGTATGAAACAGATTAAGATTAATGTCAGGTATTAATTCCTACCAGTAAGCACTAAACAGACTGCCTTGGAAGATGATGAATTTTTCTGGAAGTATTTAAATAAAGGCTAGATGACCATTTTTTGGGGATGTTGTAATAGTGGATTTTTCCATTAGGCAATTGGACTCCCAAGTCCCATCCAAATCTTACATTCCACAATTCTATTCATGCTAGACTGTCTTATTTTCAAGTTAATCCAGGTATTACACATCCTCTCCCAAAATCTTGCCTTGTCACCCACTTGTTCATTGTCAACCCATTCTCTAATCCATCCCTCAATCCTACAAACTAGACTTCATAGCAAGTGGTAGTGTCCTGAAATGGTGTTAATCATTTGGAAGAAGAGAGAAATGCAATATGGTTCTGTGTCCTTCCTCTCATTTTAATGCATGAAGAAACAAACATCTGCCAAAAAAAACGGCTCTCCTCATCCCCACCCCAGAGTACTAGCCTTGCAGGACAGCTTGGGAAAGTAAATAGCATCAGGGTCTGGAGATGGTGAGTTTGACAAGGTTGGGTGAAATGAGGGTTCTGCTAGATTCTGCAAGATTCTGACTTTACCACAGCCTCTTAACATCAATTTCACTCTAGTGAAAATGTGGGTATACAGTACTCCATAGACCAGGGCTTTCCAAAGTGCCGCCGCTGGCGACACTCCAGCAGTGGTGCGGCGGCGACACAGGAGGGCGTGCGGTGGCGCACGCACGGCCGCGGCGCGGGGGGCGTGCGGCGGCGCAGGGGGGCGTGCGGCGGCAGCGCGGGGGGCGTGCGGCAGCGCAGGGGGGCGTGCGGCGGCAGCGCGGGGGGCGTGCGGCAGCGCAGGGGGGCGTGCGGTGGTGCGCGCATGTATGGCGTCAGCGTCAGCGGCTGCCGCTGCCACCGTGCATGCACGCGCCGCCGTTTCCGGGTGGTGTGGCGACACACCACGTTGTGTGTGGTGACACACTTTTGTGTCGTGACACACAGTTTGGAAAGCTCTGCCATAGACATTAGGCAGTGCCCACTAGAGAACGTTTTCACCATAAAATGTTTTGTTTTCCCAGATTTTCTTTTGCTTTCCCCACTTGAATTTTTCACTTAACGCTGCAATAATTATTTCTTAGTCTTGGTTATATCATCTTACCATTTTAAAATATTTTCTTAAGTGATTTAAATATTTTATTATAGACCACTATTATATTTCTTTTAATAAAATAGGATATAAAATTTGTGTAGGTAATGATTGCCTTCAGGCAGGAGAATCTTTAATAAGATATTACATTTCTTCCTTTGGTAAAATTGTTGGAGCCCTCTGTCATCAAAATTTCTCATATGCACTGTAAGTCTGAAGGCCAGATCTTATAAATTATATAATATAGACTTCCCCAATTTGTATGACCTTCAGATGTATGGACTTCCACTCCCAAAATTTCCTAGCTATATGGCCACTGCTGAGAATTCTGGAAATGGAAGTCTACACTTCTGGACAGCATGAATGATTAGGAAGATTGATGTATCAGAATGTGAATTTAAGACAAATTCCACAAAGGAAGGTTAGAAAAAAGAACAATTTATTACTTTATTACTGGGTTCACCACAACCTAAAAGGGCCTCCAGTTAGTATTCAGAGAAAAACTAATCTTCCTTTAAGGTAAATACAATCCCAATGGCCAGTTTGGTCTAGTGGTTTAGGCAATGGGCTAGAAACCAGGATATTGAGAGTTCTAGTCCCGCCTTAGGCATGAAAGCCGGCTGGGTGACCTTGGGCCAGTTATACTCTCTCAGCCAAACTCACCTCACAGGGTTGTTGTTGTGGGGAAAATAGGAGGAAGGAGGTATGTTCGCCACCTTGAGTTGTTTATAAAAATAATAAAGGTGGGATAGAAAATAAATGAATGAATAAAAAATAAACGCAATTTTGGCAAGAGTAGGAAAGGGTGAGCTAGTATCTACCTTTGGATAGTGTAGGTAGAGTAATACAACTGATATCAGTTGGTGGTGGGTATCCAAATCATACTTACATTTGATCTTTCCCATTTTATTTTCTATTGGCACAACCAATTTAATACCTAGAATTCTGAGCAGTGAATATATGGAATAACTGAACAATAGATAAATAAACTAAAAACTTTTCTTAATGAGGAAAAAGAAAGCCAAATGTTATTACAGCACATAAAGAAGAAGAGGTATTTTGAGAAACATTTTGTAAATAGGAAGTAGGCAACATCTATAAAACAAATTATTCATGAGTAGTGCTTTGTCTAGCCTTGTTTTTTATGTTACCCCTTGTGATTAATTAAGCCAGTTGAAGGTTTTTAAAGTTAAAGCAGGGAAAGTTATGGCAGCAAGAAATAACATGTTTATTTGTCATTAGTTTGTGGCTTCTGTCTCTTACAGTCTTTCCCCTCAACACAAACCATCCCACACTAAGCAAAGCTAAATGCACATATTGCATTCTGCAGTGACAACCAGCTGTACATATTTGTGTTAAAGTTATTCTATGTAAAATTCAAATGGATTTCTCCACTGTGATATTCTAGCTTGTAAAGACAGTAATTTTCCATACGCCTCTACGAATGTTCTCAAAACATTCCACCGATAAACACCAGGTGTGGCCTTGGTCATAGCCAAAACATTGTCTTACGTGAGGTAGTGATATCAGTCCAAAATGCCTTATCTCATGGGAACGGTTTCCCGGAGGGAAGACAATGTGCAACACTGCCATCTCATGGCGATTTATAGTAAGTACAACTCTTAATGCATTGTTAGTTTGAAATGTCCTGACCCACATATAGCCAATCAGAATGCTGAAACAAGTGTATATCTCAGCTATGAACTATGGGTCTATGCTTCTTGACTTCTTGACTTTCTGTCTGTCATGTTGCCATGTACTCTGTTCCTGAACTGTAACTATGCCTGGCCTTTTGTACCTGGCCATGGTTTTCTTCACATCTGCTGATGGAACTCTGCTTATGCTTTGTTGTTTTTCCTTTTTGCAATAATGTAACTCATATCCATTATTGCCTTATGCTACAATAAAATATTGTTAGCCCTACACGCTGCACTGTTTGGCTTACTCTGCGCCCGGACCCCATAAGCCAGCAATATCCCACAATTTGCTGTGTTACTTTGGAGTTTAGCTTTATTGAAGGGAATGAGGGAGATCCATATGGAGACTGAGCAGGGGAGAGGGGAAAGAAGCCACAAGGCTTTAAAAAAAAAGAATACCACTTTGCTAGAATTAGCTCTGTTCCTTGTCTAGTATTGTCTCTAGGCCAGTGGCTGGCTGGGAAAATCTGGGAGTTGAAGTCCACACATCTTAAAGTTGCCAAGGTTGAGAAACACAGTTCTAGGTAGATTATTCTGATGGGAACACCTGCAGGAAGCTCTCTGGCCCTTGTTAATCTTCAGTTGTTATTCCCCTTCTTCCTCCCTTATGTAGCATTTCACTGAAATGAGTTGTATATATTGAATTTTGTTTTAACACCATTATAGTTCATGCTTTTCACTGAAGAAGAAAGAATTCACATGCTTGCAAAACTTCACAACATTGGGTATACTGTATTCACCACAAGTTAACTGTTGGGTTCATCACACCAGGGTTCCCCAACCTGTGGGCGCTAGTGGGCCACGGCCTGTTAGGAACTGGGCCACGGGGCTCCTGCCTGCAAACCCCACCCCCCAGTGCTTGTGATTGGCTCCCACCCACAAACCCCACCCCCTGGTGCTTGTGATTGGGTCCTGCCTGCAAACCTCACCCCTGGTGTGCATAATTGGCTCCAGCCTGCAAACCCCACCCCACTGGTCCACGGAAATCCTGGAAACCCTGCCCCCCCGGTCCATGGAGAATCGTCTTTTGAAACCAGCCCCTGGCACCAAAAAGTTTGAGGACCCCTGCATTACACAACTTTAGGACAACTTTGCTATGTAAATCATACGTGTTCAGGGTACCATTGTCAAGAAAGATATTCCTACTGACACCTGCTATAGACCCACATTTAATCACTTGTTTAATAATATCTTACAATAGATTACTATGGTCACTGGTGGGAACATGGAATTCAAAAATATTTGTCCTCAGTGAAATTCTAACATATATTAGGAATATTGTTCAGAAATCAGTACCACTAGTTGCACATAATACCGCAATATACATACAGAAAATTTTTGGCTATTATATTTTCCATTTTAAAACTAGTTGCTAATCAATAGTTGCAAGGGGAGTAAATTGGAGCTCACATAATATTATGGATCAATTCAATCTTGCTAAAGCAGTTTTAAAACCTTTGTAGAAGTTTAAAAGTTTTACCTGAAATGCTTCTTGGCTGATTATTCAACTTAAACATTTATTAATCAAATAGAATGTATGTTGTCGGTATGTAGATGACACTTTCGTCATAATAAAAAAGGAACAACTGGAGGAAACACATGAAACCAACAACAACTTCAATTGAATAAAATTCACAAGGGAAGAAGAAAACAACAACACACTACCCTTCTTGGACATCCTCATCAGCAGAGGAAATGAGGGCATTCTAGAAACACAAGTCTACTGGAAACCTACCCTCACTAACCAAGTGCTCCATGACCAAAGCAACAACCCAACCTCCCACAAGAGGAACTGTGTAAGAACATTATTCAGACGAGCACTAATGTACTGCAGCAACCCAGAACACCAGAAAAAGGAAACAGATCATCTACACAGCAACTTCCAGCAAAATGGATACCCACTCAACTTTATCAAAATGTGCCTGACCACCCAACCCACTACAACACAACCAACAGAAGCTATGAAAATGATAACACTGCCATACATCAGAAACACCTCAGAAACTACCAATAGACTGTTAAAACCACATGGCATCACCTTAGCACATAAACCAACCAAAACCCTTCAGATCATCTTAAGTAACCCAAAAGACCCAGTAGCCCAAGATGAAAAAACAGGAGTTATCTACAACATACAGTGTAAGGACTGTAGCAGCCCCTATGTAGGACAGACGGGCAGAAGAGTAGCAGAGCACATCCATGAACACCAACTAGCAGTCAGAAGACATGATGAAAACTCCTTAATCTCACAACACATGGACACACTCAACCATACTTTCAACTGGGAAACTGTGAGCATCTTAAACCAAGCCAAATCCAAAAACGCTATAGAATTCCTGGAAGCTTGGCACTCAGACAAAGCAGCCATCAACAGACACATAGAGGTAAACAACATTTACATACCATTCATAAGAGACAATAGAAAAGCCAGTAGACCAGAACACCTCCTTGCCAGCAATCAACACCCAGATATGCAAAGATTAACAGCAGGATTAGCACCAGATGAACAATCAAACAGCACAATATACTGTAATCAAGGAACAATTAACTCAGTCAATCAACCAAGCAGCAAACAACAGCCCAATCAAGGAACTCCTAAGGGGAGAACAACACCCCCACCAACACAAGCAGGACAAGCCATGGTATACAAACAGAGAGCAAATTCCACTCCCTTTTTGCATTGAAGAAGTTGCTTAGTCTGGCAATGAAATGTCTGCAAGAAAACAACAAGGCTCATAGAGCACCAAGGACTCCACAGTTAAACATTTATTATTTGGGTTATTCTGTCTGCCACTATAGCAGTTTCTGAAATTCTATGTAAGTTAGAGATATTAGAGGAATTGGTTGAGGCTCCTAAGCCAGTAACACAAATGATTAGAAGCTGAATGAATGGAATGAAATGTACATTTATTATTTATGTGACCTTTAAAATAATGAGAAATTAGCTTGAATGTGGTCTTGTAAATTAGTAGACATTTGTTTAAGATAGTGAAATTATTCTCTTTTGATTTTAAAATGGGATGAATACAACATAAAGATATATATCATGTCTACTGAACCTCAAAGGATGTTAGTAAGGGTTGTTTTCATTTTGGTTGGAAATGGAAATCAGGAATTGTCGGCCTCGCAGGGTAATCCAGATGGGAACCACAACCAGATGAGCTAATTCTACTGTATTGTAAAGCTACATTGACAGAATCTTTCAAGTCTAAAAGTACAATTCCCCCCACCTCATCTTCTTTATATCCTGAGAAACTAGGGAGGGTCTCTTCTGAGCCTCTTGCTCCACCCACTATGTAGCTGCAAGCTATGCTGTCTCTTATCTGACTGTTCCCTTGGCAGTGTCTCTTTACCCAGTCTCCCAAGGTCTTTCCCACATTCCATTACAGGAGTGGGTACAGTAACTCAAGTGATCTGAGGTGGTGTTCTTCCCATATTTTGAATGGAAATCCACAAGATTGTTCATATGACTTTACACTGAGTGTTACATGTTGGTAAGTGTGATGGAATGTGAGGGTGACCTTGGAAGATGGGAGAGAGATGCTGCCTAGGGAATGATCAGATAAAAGAGAAAGGAACCCGCAACAGAGTAATGGCCAGAGAAAGAAACTTAAGAAGGACCTAACTACTCAGGTGGTAAATAGTGAGGGTGGGAGGTTTGTACTTTCAGACTTGCAAGATTCTGTTAATGAAGCCTTACAATAAAGTAGAATTAGCTCATCTAGTTGTGTTTCCTGTCTAGTTTACCTGGGAGGGTTGACAGTAAGGCATATATTCTAGAAAGACATCAAGAACTGTGGAGTTTTCACACATAGAGGATAGACAAAATAATTGTATAAAACTGAAATACCTATATCTGCTTTGTGTAAATGTATTGGTGATATGTGTTAACATTTGCATTAGTCTTTTTTTTTTCACAAAGAGGCAAAGAAGAGAACTTTTGAGCTAGCTCATCAAATTTTGGGGAACTATATGGTTTATTAATTAATTCTGTTTCAAACACATTATTCATAGACCTAGCTCTCTAGAAAAGACTCTAATATTGGGAAAGGTGGAAGGAAAGCAAAGAAGAGGATGACCAATAGACTCAATCACAGTGACAATGAGCACACTGTTGGAAGACCTGAAAGACCAGGTTAGGGACAGATTGTTATGAATAAAATCTATGTATCTGGTCACTGGTATAGGGGCGTGGTGGCTCAGCGGGTAAGACGCCAGGCTTGTTGATCGGAAGGTCGCAAGTTCAGAGGTTCGAATCCCTAGCCCTGCATGCAGAGTGAGCTCCTGCACTCGCCCCAGCTCTTGCCAACCTAGCAATTCGAAAGCATGCAAATGCAAGTAGATGAATAGGTACCACTTCGGTGAGAAGGTAACAGCGTTCCACGCGTGTCATGCGGCCACATGACCATGGAAGCGTCTTCGGACAATGCTGGCTCTTAGGCTAACAAACGGAGATGAGCACCGGCCCCTAGAGTCGGACACGACTGCACAAATGTGTGGGGGGAACCTTTACCTTATCTGGTCACTAAGAGTCAACAATGATTTGATGGCACATAATCAAATAATCAACTATTGTTTATGACATTATTTCAAGGCTTCATGACATTATGACATTACTTCAAGGCTTCTTTTAATATTGATTGCAATTTAATATTTTGAACTATTTCAGACTTTTTAATGGAGAGAATATTACTATGTCATGAAATTATAAACTGTTTATCAGTTTATAAACAACCAGTAATTTCATGACATAGTAATATTCTCTCCCATTAAAAAGACTGAAATAGTTCAAAATATTAAATTGCTATATAATTTAGAAAAGAAGATGACATTTCATTTGAAATAACTTTTCACCCATAGTTTATAATTCTTGGATAGCACATTTTATTAGGCTGATTTAGTTTTTTTTTACTAAAAGTAGATGTGGAACATCTGAGAGTGAAGTGTCAACTTCTTAAACAAGAAATATTTGTCAATTTTCTTAATCCTCTACTGACTATTGATTTTTGATTTTGTACCTGCTTCAAAAATGATTTGGAAAAAGTGTTTCACATCTTGCCTCAGCATGAACCCAGCATCTCTCTACTGTTCTTTAAAGCACACGTGGGTTTTTTTTTGCAGGCTTTCACATTACTCAAAAAAAGATGCCACTGCTTTAAGAGTTGCATTAACTTCAATGAGTTGACTCCTTAAAGTAGTGGCATTTTTCCCTCCCTTCAGCCTCACATAAAGCCTAAAGTTAGGTTGTCTTAATAGAGAGGTGCTATGCTCATGCTCACATTCTTTCTAGGTCCAAAGCACTTCTTTTACATATCTCTGCTTGTGACTCTTTCCACATAATGTATCCCAACTCTGTAACAGATTAAGAAGCAATACTAGGGGATAACTTGCCAGGATCATGTTTACCAGTCTGGATGAGTGGGCTAATTTCTGCAAAACTGACCAAACCACATAACTTCCTGCCCTCCTTCCACAGGTTGTTCTTCCTGCTATCTAAATCAAGTAGGATATTGTTATGAATGTAAGATGTACGTATGATAGCAATATGTGCTGCTGTTATTGTTTTATCATAATTTATTTCAAAATAATTCACCAGACCAATATGCTATGATAGCCTATCTAATTATAAAGCTAGCTCATAGAAAGCTATTTTGTGTATGAATGGAATAATGGGTGAAAAGTGTGAAGTAGGCTGAATCAAGGCCACAGTGAGGCTGAGGAAAGGCTGAAAGCACACAAAGACAACGATAATGGACAAGAATCTAGAGGCATGAAAAAGTAATGGTTTGGAATGTCAATAGCTATGCACAGCCTGCCGAGATAAATACCAGGTTTCTGAAAACTGCTAAACAGCTCATGGAGAAGCATGATCTCCCTGAACCAGATATCAGGCTGTGGGCAAGATGCCACAATTAAACAGAGAAATGTAAACAAAGAATGGTTTCAGAATGTTGTGACAAGGGGTGACAAAAAAACACAAGGTGGCAAAGTTTTCACAATAATTATGACTTGCACCAGACAATCCAAGGACCATTGAGGAAAACATGGAAGTGTATAGTAAGGATAAATAAACACAAATGTTTGGGAGCTGACCAGCAAGAGAACATCACTTTACTACTTGTAGAAAAATTGTGAGCCATGATCCATATCTGTGTGAACTGAACCTGCAAAAAGATCTTGTATCAGTATTGATTTTAATATCTTGGAGAATTTATTATTTATTTATTATTTAAATTTATATCACCGCCCATCTCCCCCAACGGGGAACTCTGGGCAGTTTATAGAGGATAGATGGGCAAGTGTAGGTGTGTTAGATGTGTTTACAGAAGTTGTGAACAGGTGAACAACAGTTGTGTTTATGATTTTTTTTCTCCAAATTAATCTTGGGTACATGTTTTGTTGATAGCTAGTTTGGTGTAGTGGTTAAGGCATCAGGCGAGAAACCAGGAGACCATGAGTTTTAGTCCCACCTTAGACACAAAGCCAGCTGGGTGACATTGGGCCAGTCACTCTCTCTCAGCCCTAATAAGGAGGCAATGGCAAACCACTTCTGAAAAATCTTGCCAAGAAAACTGCAGGGACTTCTCCAGGCAGTCTCTGAGAATTGGACACGATTGAATGGATTTTTTTTAAAAAAAAATTAAATAGTAGGGCCAATAACGTTTTAAATAGTGGGGCCATATGGAGACGGAATATTAATATAATGTTAACTAGTATTTCATAATAAACAATTTTCTATCTGTCTATATCAATTAAATAGTGCTGATATTGGTCTGATTTCTGGTTTGCCCCAGTATTCAATTTTTAGGATCCTGTGGTGTAGATCTGATCTCCCTGTTTTGTTGTGGTAATAAAACCAGTTAAAATAAGTTCTATACCTGATGCCTGTCCTGTACCAATGTTTGTGCATGACATTTAGCCATTTACAGAGAAAGCCCCTTGAAAAACAGAACAACTTTGGTTATCTGGTCCTATGTTTTACAGTAGATTTAGAAAGAGGGGAATAATATGTATATTATGTATATTGTTGTAACTACAGTTCATAACACAATACAGCATAAATATCTGTAAAAGACCTATCTGTAGTTCCAAATCTAATACAGTCTATAGATAATATGAAACTGTTCCAAAATTACAATTTAGCTGAATGTCTAGGAAATAACAGAGACAGTTCTTTTTCTAAGTTAAAAAGCAGAAAAGTGAAATGGTCATTTGATAACTGACATAAGGAATCACATTTGCCAACATCATCAACAAAAAATTACACATTGAACTTCTGAACCTGTGAGTTTATTGATAATCTGATCCAGCACTCTTCCTCTTATTGTTTTCTAGAATAGGCAGTGCAAGCCAGGCTTTTTGCCTCCTAAAAGATAAGCCAAGAAGGCTAGATTATGTGAAAGCCACTGAAGTTCAACTCACATATCCAAGTAAGATAGATGTTATAAAGAGGAAACATTTTTCTGTCAATGGGATACATTCATAAATGTTATATTAATAATATCCAAGATACAATAGCTGTTGCCACAAATCAACTGTCACAAAATAGTAAGGTATTTCATAAAAATAGCTATGTGAATCTCTTCTTATACTCAAGCCAAAGATGAGAAAATTGTCAATAACAGGTACATGGTCTCACATCTAACACACCTACACTTGCCCATCTATCCTCTATAATAAATTCTCCGAGATATTAAAATCAATATTGATACAAGGTGTTTTTGCAGGTTCAGCTCACACAGAAATGGATCATGGCTCACAATTTTTCTACGAGTAGTAAAGGCATATAATTCTAAATAATATTGTGGCGCTTTTATACTTAGACCCATTGAAACTGGTAACTCTTAAACTAATCATGATAACGTATTCCATTTATTTAAATGAATGTACTAAAATCTGGACCCAGTCCTATATATTGAAAGTGATCTGTCATAAAGCTAAATATAAACATCTGAAGCTTCATACACTGTAGTCTATTCAGCTATTATTCCATCTAGGACAGTTGGAGTTCACATTCCATCTTGCTTAAATAGACATTCATTCCATTCCTGCTATCTGAAATCCTTTTACTTGGGACTTTACTTTACACACATAAAACAGTGTGCTATACAAGTGAGCAATGGCTCTCCTACAAATGGGATATACTGTATATTTAAAATATTAACAGTTTTATACATTATTGCCATGCAAAGAATTGATTAGAAGATTTGATTCACAACTAATTCAATTGATTCATCACTTCAAACTGAGTCATCAAATCTGTTTGGTCTAATTAAATTGTGTGATTTGAAACTGATTTGATGATGTATATTTATATTTAGGGGCATGGTGGCTCAGCTTGTCAATTGGAAGATTACAAGTTCGGAGGTTCGAATCCCTAGCCCTGCGTGCAGAGTGAGCTCCCGCACTAGCTCCAGCTCTTGCCAACCTAGCAATTCGAAAGCATGCAAATGCAAGTAGATGAATAGGTACCACTTCGGTGGGTAGGTAACAGTGTTCCACGCACGTCATGCGGCCACATGACCATGGAAGCGTCTTCAGACAGCGCTGGCCCTTCGGGTAATAAACGGAGATGAGCACCGGCCCCTAGAGTCGGACACGACTGCACAAATGTGCGGGGGAAACCTTTACCTTTACCTATTTATATTTAAGGATGCATGCACAAACTTTTTTTGTTCTAAATTAAATTGAACAAATAAACTGGACTTGTCAGATTGAATTAACAATTTGTAGCAGATTTTATGTGATTCATTCACCTATGTAAGGTATCTATAATGAGCTATTCTATATTTTTAGAGCAGCCTAATTATTTATTCTAATAGTTGTTGGTGTTTGATTTCCCTTTATGAATTCTTTAGTAATTTCACTGTTCAATTTAGATTCATGAACTTCCAGATTTTAAAATCACTGAGGGGAGGGGGACGAAAACAGTTATTTCAGTTGAATCATAGAATAGAGTTGGAAGGGGGCACTTAGCTCCTTTTGTCCAACTTAGTGCAGGAATCCAAATTCAGCATCCTAGATTGATGGCTGTTTAGCCTCCACTTGAACATATCTAATAAAGGGGAGCCTACCACCTCATGAGTAATTGGTTCCATTATTGAACTTCTAGAAATGATCCCTTTTGTAGAGTCAGAAACATATACTGTAGGAGGGAGAGGAAGAATGACTAGAAATGGCATTTGACTAGTCTGGGAAATATCCAAATATGCCGAGATAGAAATAGATGTAGAAGTCATAGTAGGCAATAAAGATCTTGAAACCTGCAGGGGGGACAAAGGGACAAACAATTAAACATGCATTATGACATCATTCCACAAATACCACAACTTACATATTTGCATCAGATATCCGGATATAAGTACATAATTGCAACGTTTGCATGATGATACTGAAGCAGGCAGGCCAGAAATGTAGCGTTCCCTATACCAGGGGTCGGCAAACTTTTTTTGCCGGGAGCCATTTTGACATGCTCGTGCACATTTTGAAGTGCTCGAGAACCAGGGGGCGGGGTTTGCGGGCGGGGGCCAATCGCGTGGAAGGGGGCGGGTTTTGCAGACAGGAGCCAATTGCGTGGAAGGGGGCGGGTTTTGCGGGTGGGAGCCAATCGCGTGGAAGTGGGCGGGGTTTGCGGGTGGGAGCCAATCACATGGAAGGGGGTGGGGGGGCTCATGGAGGGAGGGGGTGCAGCCAGCGGCTCCACGAACCCGGCCCGGCTGCCCCACCAGGAGTGGCGGAGAAACAGCTGCCACCCTCCGCTCCCCAGAATATCATGGGGCAAAGGGAAACCTGCCCGGAGGGTTCATCAGAAGCACAGGATCTGGCCCCACGCCAGCCCGGCAAGCAGCTTCGGTGCCCTCCCCTCACCATAGCGAAAGTCCCAGGCGACTGCGGCCCGGGGATCCTGCCACAGATGGGAAACCCAGCCTGCTCTCCCCACCCGCTTCCCACTCTCTCCGCTCCCCAGAATACCCCACGATATTCTGGGGAGTGGAGAGCGTGGGAAGCGGGTGGGGAGAGCAGGCTGGGTTTCCCATCTGCGGCAGGATCCCCGGGCCGCACATCCTTCGCCACCGCCACGGCCAAGAAGGCGAGAAGGGGAAAGGCCTTCGCCAGCGCCTGACATCAAGGGCGGCGCGCGGCGCAGCACCCTCCCGCCCCATCAATCCCCCCACCCCGCCGTTCGGCATCCCAGGCTCTTCACCCTGCGCCGCCCTGCCGCTCGCGTCCCGGGATGCGGCGCTGTCGGAGGCGGCGCAGGAGCGGCTGCAGGGGCAATGTGTGTGCGTAAGAGTCAGCTCCGGGGGTTGCGGGGAGGGGGAGGCTGTGTTTCCCCCCTTTGGGTTGCAAACGGCCTTGCATGTGGGCCTGATCAAAGCCAAATTGCTTTTTTTTTTGAAACGCGGCCCAGGACGCGGCGCTGTCGGAGGTGGCGCAGGAGCGGCTGCAGGGGCAACGTGTGTGCGTGAGAGTCAGCTCCGAGGGTTGCGGGAAGGGGGAGGCTGTGTTTCCCCCCTTTGGGTTGTAAACTGCCTTGCATGTGGGCCTGATCCCACATGCAAGGCCGTTTGCAACCCAAAGGGGGGAAACACAGCCTCCCCCTCCCCACAACCCCCGGAGCTGACTCTCACGCACACACGTTGCCCCTGCAGCCGCTCCTGCGCCGCCTCCGACAGCGCCGCGTCCAGGGCCGCGTTTCAAAAAAAAAAAGCGTTTTGGCTTTGATCAGGCCCACATGCAAGGCTGTTTGCAACCCAAAGGGGGGAAACACAGCCTCCCCCTCCCCGCAACCCCCGGAACTGAATCTCACGTGCCGCGTCCTGGGACGTTTCAAAAAAAACACAGCCTCCCCCTCCCCGCAACCCCCGGAACTGAATCTCACGTGCCGCGTCCTGGGCCGTTTCAAAAAAAAAAAAAAAAGCGGTTTGGCTTTGATCAGGCAAAGCCAAAACGCTTTTTTTTTTTTTGAAACGCGGCCCAGGACGCGGCGCTGTTGGAGGCGGCGCAGGAGCGGCTGCAGGGGCAACGTGTGTGCGTGAGAGTCAGCTCCGGGGGTTGCGGGGAGGGGGAGGCTGTGTTTCCCCGCTTTGGGTTGCAAACGGCCTTGCACGTGTGCCTGATCAAAGCCAAAACGCTTTTTTTTTTGAAACGCGGCCCAGGACGCGGCGCTGTCGGAGGCGGCGCAGGAGCGGCTGCAGGGGCAACGTGTGTGAGTGAGAGTCAGCTCCGGGGGTTGCGGGGAGGGGGAGGCTGTGTTTCCCCCCTTTGGTTTGCAAACGGCCTTGCATGTGGGCCTGATCAAAGCCAAAACGCTCTTTATTTTTGAAACGCGGCCCAGGATGCGGCGCTGTCGGAAGCGGCGCAGGAGCGGCTGCAGGGGCTGCTGCGGCTGGAGATGGTGCTGCTCCGCGGCATCCAGGTGGTGGGCAAGGGCGTGGGCCCGGGATGCGAGCGGCAGGGCGGCGCAGGGCGCCTGGCCGGGGCGGTGGCGGCGGGGGGATGGAGCAGGTGGAGGTTTGCCAGGTGGCAGGACGGGGCGGGCGGTGCTGCTGGCGGAGCTGGAGGGAGCAGAGGGACCAGGCGTTCCCGTGGGCGCAGCGCACGCTGTGCAACTCGCCTTGGAGAAGCCGCCGCGGGAGGCCCTCCGGGTGCACCCTCCCGCCCCATCAATCCCCCCATCAGCATCCTCTCCCCCCGGTAACCCGAGCCCTGCGACGGCCGGGGGAGCCGAGCCAGGCTCGGACCGGAGGCGGCCAAGGGGAGAGCAGGCGGCTCTTCGCCCTGCGCCGCCCTGCCGCTCACGTCCCGTGCCCGCGCCCTCGCCCAGCACCTGGATGCCGTGGAGCAGCGCCATCTCCAGCCGCAGCAGCCCCTGCAGCTGCTCCTGCGCCGCCTCCGACAGCGCCGCGTCCCGGGCCAGCAGCGCCTCCCTGCCGCGCCGGGCCTCGCTCAGTGTGAGAGCCAGGGGGTGGGGTTTGCGGGCGGGGGCCAATCGCGTGGAAGGGGCGGGGGTGAGTTCAGCTGCGGAAGAGCCACACTCAAGGGGCCAAAGAGCCGCATCTGGCTCGTGAGCCGCCATTTCCGACCCTTGCCCTATACCAAAATGGGCCTACTTTATTCTACGCCTAATCAGTACTAACCTAATCACTAATCAAATCTTGCATTTTGTAACATCAGACATCCTCTTGCTTAAATGTTCTTACCGACTTCCTGACCTTTGTAACAGTACGGCAGGGACTCTGGAAGTTCCCTAAAATATTGCTGATGGTGTAAGATAACTTCCCCTTTTCCCATCCTGTTTTGATGTACTATGTATTAACTGCTAATCTTGTGATATCCTGGTTGCATTGATTACAAAACCTATAAAAGATACACCCTGGGGGTAGCCCGGGGTTCAGATTTGCTGAGCTATCACTCTGAACCATTGCTAGCAATAAACCTGTATTCTCTACCTCGCTGGTCTCGTCTCCTGTCATTTGGGAAGGTGAGTTTTCCCGCTACATTTCTGGCGACCGCGGCAGGACGCAACGGGGCCCTGAGGCCCCTCTGGAGGGTCACGACGCTCGCGGGGATTCTGTAAGTCAAGGGGAATTTCCCAGGCACCATCGGACACTTTTGGTTCCAAGGGACTTCCCAGTGACGCCAGCTCCATGTGGCGCCGGCTGACGCCTTCAAGAACCACTTGCGAGGCAATGAGACCAGGCAGAACCCCAGCGCTGGAAGACGAGGAAACAAGTCCTGCAGGTGAGTATTGGGGAAGGGAGCTCCCACGGAGTATGGTTCGAGAAGACGGGAGGGGTTGATCACCCCCGAGGCGGACAGGGGC
This sequence comes from Charina bottae, assembly GCA_023362775.1. Lineage (NCBI taxonomy): Eukaryota > Metazoa > Chordata > Lepidosauria > Squamata > Charinaidae > Charina > Charina bottae. The sequence goes on from JALMGJ010000005.1 coordinate 28,530,912, forward strand.
CAGAGTTGGCCGGCTGCGGTTCCTCGAGAAAATCCCTATTGAACCGGGAAAAACCGGTGAGACCAAGGTGTAAAAGGAAAGGAGGGGAGGTTACGTGTTGTGATTGCTGTGTGAATGTTCGCTGCATTTCCCAACAGTGACCGTCGAGTGTCCGGCACCTTGGGCCAGTGTGAAGCGGTTGAAGTCTGCAGTTCCCAGTGGAGACCGTGACTGTCTGGCTCCCTGGGTCAGGCTTGAGAGCGTGACCAGTCCCTCCGTGTCGTCCCGAGAGCGAAGGACCCCTAACCTTCCTCTCAACCCCCCCCCCTCATTGTCTTGTCTGGTACCCCGGGAGGAATATGGGTGGAGGAGGTAGTGTGCCCTCTACCCCCTTAGGATGCATGATGAAGCATTTTAAGCTTGCCTACGTTAACAAGGACTACGGCATTCAGTGGAGCAAAATGCAGTTAAAACGCTTTTGTGAAAGGGAATGGCCGACCTTTGACCTTGGTTGGCCGGCAGCGGGGACGTTTGACCCCGCGGTGGCCATCAAAGTGCATCAGAGGGTATTTCACCCTGCAAACGGTCATCCTGAACAGGCCCCCTATATTGATGTGTGGCTAGACCTCCTCCAGCACCCCCCTGTATGGCTCCAAAAGTGTAAGGCTGCTCACTGCCGCCTTTTGGTGTCACGCATTTTGCCACCTAGGAAAGGAAAAAAGATGATTCCAGTCCTCCCTAGCTGTCCAGAGGAACTGCCCCAGCCACCCCCGTATATCCCTTCATCAGTCAGCCACCCTTCTACGCCCCTGTCCCCCTCTCCAACGGTGGGCATGAGTGGAGCGTCCGGCAGCACCCCATGGCGACAAGCCAGGATCGATTCAATTTTGCAAGACCTCAGTGCACTGGGAATAGGGGATTCCCCAGGACCCTCTCTTCTCCCAGGACCCTCTCTCCCCCCGACACCCACAGAATGGCGTCCGCCAGCTCCGACTCCCCAGGTCAACCACCAGGTGGATAGCCCTGTAGCTAAAGAAGAAGAAGGGGGAACCCAAGAGGAGGAGGACCTTTTGGGGGCTGCCGAGGACCTGTTAGGAGCTGTCGGAGGCGAAGAGGAAGATGAAGTAGCTCTACGCACCCGAGCGAGATTGCAACCACAGGACCCCACCCTACTGGCCCCCCTCAGGAGAGTAGATCAGTTAATAACTAGAGATGGGGCCACTGTCACAGCCCAATTATTCCAGCACGTTCCCTTTACCACCTCTGATCTCCTCAATTGGAAGCTACATTACGGACCCTTTAGTGAAAAGCCAACGGAGGTCGCTGACCTAGCTAAAACGATCGTGGATACCCACAATCCCACTTGGCGCGACCTCCAACAATTAATGGGGACCCTCTTTAGTCCTGAGGAGCGAGAAATGATCCAGAATGGGGTTACTAAAATTCTGAAAGCTACCATGCCATCCCAGGGTTGGACGCTGGAACGATGGTTAGAAAAGAATTTTCCTTCAGAGGATCAGAACTGGAATCCTTATGATGCAGGGGACATCAATTTAATTAAAAGCTACCAGCAATTGGTTGTTCAAGCAATCGGTGAGGCAGGGAAACCAGTCACCAATATGTCTAAACCTTCCCTGGTCCTGCAGGGACCCGCTGAGAGCCCCGAAGCATTTTATACTAGACTGCTTGACACCTACCGTATGTACACCCCCATTGATCCTACCCAGCCTGAGAATGCCTGAATGCTGACCATGGCTTTCATTTCGCAAAGTGCCCCAGACATCCGACAAAAATTACAGCAGCTAGATGGTGCCCTGGGGAAGCCTATGAGTGAACTGATGGAAGTTGCTAGGAATAAGTTTGCGAACCACGATAAGGAGGAACAGGAGAGACAGGAACAGAAGATGAAAAGGAAGGCCGAGTTGCTGGCAGCAGCCATGATGGGGACCCCAGAAGGCCGGCCCGGGGGAAGAAGGAGAGGGCCTGCTTAACCCCTAGGACGAAACCAGTGTTCCCGTTGCCGACAAAATGGCCATTGGTCGGGCGAGTGCCCGGTAGGACAAAACCAATGTACCATCTGCCTAAAGGACGGCCACTGGAAAGGGGACTGCCCACAGTGAAGTAGGGATGTGCTCCACGAAGGGAGACGTGAGCGGTTTGCCAGAAACCGTAGAGGTGGCCAAGGCGGAAACTTGCGAGGGCGGGGGCGAGAGTCACCTAAAACCCCCCTCATAGGTCTGGCAGAAGTCGAAGAATGGGACTGAGACAGACCGGGTTCAGCCTGCCTCCCAGAACCTATGGTCAGTTTGACTATTGGAGGCAAACCCGTCCCCTTCTTAGTAGATACCGGAGCCACCCGCTCAGTTCTGACTCGCCCTCTGACTCAGCCCTCTCCCTCTATGATCAACATTCAAGGAGCAACAGGGAAAACTATCCAGCGCCCTTTCCTAAAGCCCTTGATTTGCCATGCGGGAGGGAAAACCATCACTCACCAGTTCGTCTACATGCCAGACTGCCCCCTCCCTCTATTGGGACAAGACTTGCTATGTAAATTGCGAGCGCAAATTTCCTTTGAAGAAGATGGCTCGATGGCCATGACTTTTGGCAAGGTCTCAATGACAGTCCCCATAGAAGAATCATGGCGAGTGATGCTCACGCAGGAGGTGGCGAAGAATGCCGGCTGGGAAGATTTTGAGGTTCCATACCTATGGGCGGAAGATAATCTCCCTGGCTTTGCCCGCCACCAGCCCCCCCTCGTCGTAGACGAAATCCCATCAAAGACGCCAGTCTGCATACGGCAACGACGGTACCCAAGACACATTATGCAGGCTATCCAAGATGTGATTGATCGGTACCTGGCTTACCGCATTCTGGTCCCCACTGAGTCGCCCTGGAATACCTCCATCTTGCCAATCCCCAAAGGAGATGGTCTCTTCAGACCGGTTCAAGACCTACGCCCAGTCAATTCGGCCATGGTCACAGTCCACCCGATCGTTCCGAACCCTTATGTAATCTTGGGTTTAATTCCCCCGACGGCAACTTGGTTCTATGTCATTGATCTAAAGGATGCCTTCTTCACAATCCCTGTACATTCCAAAAGCCAACATCTTTTTGCTTTCGAGTGGGAAAACCTGACTACTGGGCGGAAGCAACAATACACTTGGACTCGGCTACCCCAAGGATTCAAAAATTCCCCTACCCTTTTCGGCACTGCCCTGGGAAGGGACCTTGAAGGCTTAGAAATCCCTGAGCCTGACATTGTCCTGCAGTACGTTGGTGATCTTCTCGTCACAGGGCGAACAAAGGCAGCCTGTTGGCAGAATACTTATGATCTACTCCATTTATTGGAGGATGAGGGATATAAGGCTTCCCGCAAGAAGGCCCAGTTAGTTTTGCAAAAGGTCCAATACCTCGGATACGATATTGAGCCCGGTAAACGGACTCTGGGTCATGAAAGGAAGGAAGCTATCTGCCAGCTCCCAACACCTCGCAATCGTAAGGACCTTCGAGGCTTTCTGGGCGCGGCAGGTTTCTTCCGTATCTGGATCCCCAACTTTAGCCTGATTGCGAAGCCCCTTTACGAGGCTACCAAAGGCAGTGATAAGGAACCCTTAAATTGGCACCAAAAAGAGGAGCACAGTTTCCTGGCCTTAAAGCATGCTTTGCTACAAGCCCCAAGCCTCGGCCTGCCTGATTTGGAAAAGCCATTCCAACTCTTTGTGGACACAAAGCAGAATGTGGCGGTCAGGGTTCTGACTCAGACGTTTGGCACCTGGCACCATCCGGTCGCCTATCTCTCCAAGCAGCTGGACTCAGTGGCTTGCGGTTGGCCAGCATGCCTCAAGGCTCTGGCTGGAATGGCATTGTTAGCCCAAGAAGCCCACAAACTGACCTTTGGCCAGGATCTGGCCATCCAGACCCCGCATGCCCTTAAGGCAGTGCTGGAAACGAAGGGCCATCTGTGGCTCACTAATCCTCGCATGCTCAAGTACCAAGGCCTCCTCACTCACAACCCCATGATTTCCCTTAAACAATCAACCACTCTTAATCCAGCTATGCTCCTGCCAGAACCAGACCTCCATGCCACACACGACTGTATCCAGACTATTGAGGAAACTTATGCTAGCCGCCCTGACATGTCTGATACCCCCCTTCAGAATCCGGACTCTACCCTTTTTACGGATGGCACTAGCTTTCTCCAGGACGGAATTCGTAAGGCAGGGTATGCCGTGGTAACTTTAACAGCGATTTGGGAAGGTGAGTTTTCCCACTACAATACCACTCTACATGTGTGGTCACTTTTGGCATCATTGCAGTTTGCTGTGGATGCTGCTGTTTGGAGTCCACTTTGGCTTGTTGTTTATTCGTTCAGTCGCTTCCGACTCTTCGTGACTTCATGGACCAGCCCACGCCAGAGCTTCCTGTCGGCCGTCACCATCCCCAGCTCCCCCATGGTTGAGTCTGTCACCTCCAGAATATCGTCCATCCATCTTGCCCTTGGTCGGCCCCTCTTCCTTTTGCCTTCCACTTTCCCTAGCATCAGCATCTTCTCCAGGGTATCCTGTCTTCTCATTATGTGGCCAAAGTACTTCAGTTTTGCCTTTAATATCATTCCCTCAAGTGAGCAGTCTGGCTTTATTTCCTGGAGTATGGACTGGTTTGATCTTCTTGCAGTCCAAGGCACTCTCAGACTTTTCCTCCAACACCACAGTTCAAAAGCATCTATCTTCCTTCGCTCAGCCCTCCTTATGGTCCAGCTCTCACAGCCATAGGTTACTACAGGGAATACCATTGCTTTAACTATGCAGACCTTTGTTGTCAGTGTGATGTCTCTGCTCTTAACTATTTTATCAAGATTTGCCATTGCTCTCCTCCCAAGAAGTAGACGTCTTCTGATTTCCTGGCTGCAGTCAGCGTCTGCAGTAATCTTTGCGCCTAGAAATACAAAGTCTGTCACTGCCTCCACTTTTTCTCCTCTATTTTCCAGTTATCAATCAAGCTGGTTGCCATAATTTTGGTTTTTTTGAGGTTTAACTGCAACCCTGCTTTTGCACTTTCTTCTTTCACCTTTGTCATAAGGCTCCTCAACTCCTTCTCGCTTTCAGCCATCAAAGTGGTATCATCTGCATATCTGAGATTGTTAATGTTTCTTCCAGTGATTTTAACTCCAGCCTTGGATTCCTCAAGCCCAACACGTCGCATGATGTGTTCTGCATACAGGTTGAATAGGTAGGGTGAGAGTATACAACCCTGCCGTACTCCTTTCCCAATCTTAAACCAGTCCGTTGTTCCGTGCTCTGTTCTTACCGTTGCTACTTGGTCGTTATACAGATTCCTCAGGAGGCAGACAAGATGACTTGGTATCCCCATACCACCAAGAACTTGCCACAATTTGTTATGATCCACACAGTCAAAGGCTTTAGAATAGTCAATAAAACAGAAGGAATTGCTGAAGTTAGTGATGTTGCCTTGCCAGTTAGATCCTCAGGATCAAAATCAAAATCATCATCATCATCATCATCATGATCATCCTAGGTACAACGCTCCTCATTCCTGCTATCAATAATGCATTATAAGCTTTGACCTAATTCCTTTTATTTGCATCATTTCTTGTCCCAAAAGAGAGTTTTGTAATTTCAGTTTGCTTGGCTTATAATCATACAAACAATTCTAATTAGGAACAGGAGAGCAATGGAAGAAATCAAAGATCTTTTAGATGTTATAAAAAATTATTTTCATAGCAGCCAGGAGCAAGCAGCGTATTGGACAAATTCTGACAACCATAGATGTGTTGGTTTCTATTAGAGCATGTGGCAAAATCAGGCAAATCAACACTAAGCAAACAAGCAGTTTCCCCATAAGGTTTTATGGAGCCTTAAGTGAAAGTACTGTATTACAACTCTTAGCATCCTGAAGTAACAATTATGTCTGCAGACTTCTGTGCTTCTTGGTAATATGTTTAGCATACTTTTATCTTGCTAGTATTATCTTTTTTCAATGGCAAAATATAAGGACTAAATATAAGTTATTGTGGCAGAAGTATTTGTGATCTCTTTGGATTCAGTGTGCTTAGCTAAGCACTCAGTGAACAAACAAATATGTTATTGATAATGGAAATAATTAAATATGTATTATAAAATAAGTATCTTATGTATTATCAACAGCAGTGTATGCTGCATTACTACTCCAAACTGGGTAATACAGTATATGAATAGAAATCTAGGAGTGCCTTAGAGTTACTTAAGCTTTCCTAAACCTGACCTGAGGGGTTAATGAAGCAGCTTGGGGCTTTTTAAATACAAATATTTTCATATTGTTTATCAGCTACTTGATCCTTCTAGCACATAAAAAGTAAGATATAGGGGGACTTACTCATGATCACTCATGCCCTGGTCACTTCTCAGTTAGACTACTGTAATTCACTCTACGTGGGGCTACCCTTGAAGAGTATCCAGAAACTTCAGCTGGTGCAAAATGCAGTGGCGCAAGCAGTTATGTGTGTTTCTGGTAGAACGTGTTACACCTCTGCATTGTGAGCTGCATTGGTTACCAGTTTGTTTCCAGGTCCAATTCAAGGTGCTGGTGTTGACCTTTAAAGCCCTTCATGGCATGGGACCAGGTTGTTTGAGGGACTGCTTCTCCCCAATTTCATCTGCCCGTCTGACCAGATCCAGCAGGGAGGGTATGTTATGGGTTTCGTTGCCTAGGGAGCTACATTTGGTGAGCCCTAGGTGGCGGGCCTTTTCTGCTGTGGCCCCTGCATTGTGGAATCTTCTCCCCCTGAGGTGAGGTTGGCCTCATCACTGTTGAGCTTCCAGAGGTCCCTCAAGACTTGTTTATGCCAGCAGGCCTGGGGATCCCAGGGACAGGTAAACTAGTGAGGTGGCTCCCTTGTTTTTAACATCTCTTTGTCTTTTATTCTTTGTTTTAGTTGGGTTTTAATATTTTTAATGTATTTATTTGATTGTTTTAGCTCTCTGTATGCTGCCCAGAGTCACTTGTTTGTGAGATGGGCGGCCATATAAATTTGAAAAATAAATAAATAAATAAATAAATAAATAAATAAGTAAGAAAGAAAGAAAGAAAGATACAGGGGACGTAGTTTTCCACGTGCTTCAGAACTTCATTGCCCACATATAGTTGGCTTGTTCATAGTTTTTAGAAAAAATAGAAGAAAGTGCCATTGTCATTGCATTCCAAGGAAAAATGAATGGCAACACAATAAACTAGGTGTTCAGAATATAAAGCAATATAAATCCTCAGCATTTATAATGAGTGATATTGGAAAAAGAAAACCAGTGTTCTGTGAATGAGATAAAAGTATATTTATTATTTTCCCATAGAAGCCTGCTCTGAAAAATACTGTATCATTTATTTCACAGGATACGACAAAGAAGAAAAAATATAACCAATCAGACTTCCTAGTCCCGATAGATGTTTTCCAGCAAAAGAATAAAGGCACAAAAAGAGAGGTCATAAACATACACAACATTAATAGAAGCAGGTGTTCTGTTCGGAGTATGACCACCAGAACTTTATAGAAATGTGTGTGCCATACGCTAAATAAATAAATAAATAAATAAATAAATATTTATAAAAACTATTTACAAATATAAGTCCATCAATACAATTGAAGAGTACTGGATCAACTGGATGCACTTGAAGGTAGGCAGCTATGCGGTAACACAACTAAAGTTCAGCAGCAAGTATCACAACAGTTCTGCATCAAGGATGCTAGGTAGATTGGTTGACTAGGAGACTCAAGGCCAGTTCTGGGATTACTGGGAGCAATGCTGACAAAGCTGGACTGCTTCCTAGGGAACATTGGACTGGAACTGCAGGGCAGACTGGACTGGTTCCTCTGGAACACTGAGCTGGAACTGCAAGGCAGACTGGACTGGTTCCTCTGGGACACTGGACTGGAACAGCAAGGCAGACTGAACTGGTTTCTCTGGAACACTGGACTGGAACTGAAAGGCAGACTGGACTGGTTCCTCTGGGCCACTGGACTGGAACTGCAAAGCAGACTGGACTGGAACCGTAAGGAATGGAATGGGAGCTGCAAGGCAGACTAAACCACTATCACTAGGCAGAGCTGACTGTAAGTCAGGCAGGGCAAGGTACGATAAACCAGGAACCCCCCAAATGACAGAATGTGGCGACCCAAGACCGATGCGATGAGCCGTAAGAGGGTGAGCAAAGTACTTAGCTGTGGTTGTGGAGCAATGCCTTGACGAAGCTGACGAACGCTGTGAAACTGAAGACGCCAGCTGACAATCACCTGGAACAACTGAAGCTCTCCCTCTGGGGCTTTCTGAGAAACTACGAGCTAAAGTTCCGACTCCTATTGATGCTGAAGCGAGCTGGGCTTCTTTTGCAGCTGGAGTCAATTTAGAAATGAGTGGAAGATCTGGCTCCGGTTCTTCAGCCACCGCTGAAGGACAGGACAGGACTTCAAGGATGAATCTGGCTGGGCTTCTCCTGAAGACGCTGTTAGGTCAGTAGAACGGTTGTCCCCGGCGATCTGTTGCTTGCTCTTTCACCCTTTTATTTTTTTTTCGGCGTGCCTTCTCTCCTTGGAAGCCAATCGGGATTCCCTCTGCTTGGTGCACTTTTGTGCCCGCCTTGCTCTCACACTGATTGGTGGTGAACTAGGAAGTGAGTCAGGAGCACCAATCAGCTTCTCAGGATTATCCTGCGCTGCTGGGTCATTCCCAGGTATGTTGCTCTGCACCTGCTCCTCTGGCGTCTCTGAGTCTTGCACCTGTCCATCACACGACTGATCACGAGTGTTGCACTTTTGAACCTGCACCTGTCCATCATGAGTTCTTGTCGGTTGCTGCACAGGGTAAGGTTCGTTTCTCTGATTAGTTTCATTTTCCTCAGAGTCAGAGTCCAACTGGACTCTGACAGCAAGGCAAAAACAGCATCAACAAATTAGAAATGAAGATCGCCATGACAGCTGAAATATGTCTTGAGCCCTGTGATGCAAAGGCAAGCTAGGTGGAATCCATGATAATTTTCAATGGATGAAAAGGAAGCTCCCAACTGTAAGCATAACCACTGTAGTCCTGGAAAGCTATTTTTTCAATCACCCACCTCAATTTTCAACATTTGATTTTAAAGATCTGTAGATGTAAACAGGCTAAAGCAAGTTATTCAGGTTTTTTTACACTCAAAATTAATTCCAACCAAGGAATTCCCCTCAAAGTATATAGACGCAGAGGTATAGGCAAATTGGATAGTATATGAGAGAGCCAGTGCAAGTAGATTAATAGGTACCACTTCGGTGGGTAGGTAACAGCGTTCCGTGTGCGTCATGCCGGCCACATGACCATGGAAGCGTCTTCGGACAACGCTGGCTCTTCGGCTAACAAACGGAGATGAGCACCGGCCCCTAGAGTCGGACACGACTGCACAAATGTGCAGGGGGAACCTTTACCTTTTTTTTACCTTAAGGCATCAGGCTAGAAACCGGGAGACCATGAGTTCTAGTCCTGCCTTAGGCACAAAGCCAGCTGGGTGACCTTGGGCCAGTCACTTACCCTCAGCCATAGGAAGGAGGTAATGGCAAACCACTTCTGAAAAACCTTGCCAAGAAAACTGCAGGGACTTGGCCAGGCAGCCTCTGAGAATGGACACAATTGTAAGGATTTAAAAAAAAAACAGTATATGAGAGAGATAGAGAGAGATGCAATATTTTCTGAACTGTAAAATTCAGATCCAAATCCACCTGTGATTGCTGACCTTGCCTAGTTTGAGGGTTTATTCCTATCATTATACACATTTTTATTACAATTTTCTCAGAAAGATAATGCTGAACCCTTAATATTTATTAATAGCTTGCTTCCACGTACAAAGTATACAGATTGGTTGTTTGTGTGCATTTGTTTGTATATTTATTAATTATTCTCCAACACTTTAACCTTTTAGTCATTTTCAGATTTTAAGTGCATGGAAAGAGTAAGAATTCATGATTCTATCTTTTAGGCATTCTTCCATATTTCCCAACAGATTCTACTCATGCACCACTCTGTCTTTTGTGGAATTTACATCTGAATAGAGAAAGAACATCTCTTTTTTTTTTCATAAGTTTTATTGAATTTTAAAATACATATTAAGAGCTAATACAAAAAAAAAGAAATAGAAATACAAAGTAAGAAAAAGGAAAAGAAAAAGTGAAGTCAAAAAATAACAAAGAAAATATAGAAAATAGATGTCCTCCAATTTATCCTTGAACTTTAAGTACAACAATTAACTTTAAATGTTAGTCCTTCATACAATACACAGAAACTTTTCTTTGTCATATACCCTATGATTTCTATAATCCAATCTTCTATTCTTCATATAGGTTTCGCCTTTCTTGATATCTTCCAACAATCCATCTCTGGTTTCTACTCCTTGGAATAGTAATCAAATGTTCATTGTTGCATCAATTAAATGTTTTCCATTTGCTCTTTCCATTTTTACATCTATATTTATATCTTCAATAAAGTCCAATTAGTATAACAAATAAAGGCCTTATCTACGTCTAATAAAATACAGTATATTCTGTTCATATTATGACTATATATTCCATTAATACATAATCTAACATATTACATAACATAATACATAATATAGCAAAAATACAAAACCTAACATAACATATCACCTAATACATACAACATATTCTTGTAATAACCTACATTCTAATTCCATCTCATCATCTCATTGTCTTCTCATAAATGTATCTCCAGAAAGAGTAATATATAATATCAACATATTTATATTTATAATCTTGTATCTTACACTTAAAATATCATGTTTTTATGCATCTATACAGTTTCTCATATCTGCGCTTACTCTGTGTACAATACCAAATCCGCATTTTCATTAACCTTGCATTCCAAATCAATATCAATAAATCTCCTGTTTAGGTTATGCCAATATCACAATATGCAACTTGTTTATTTCTATAACTCATGTGGGATGTCAAAATGTTTATTTTGCCATATCTATCAATTTGCATATTAAAATCTTCCTGTCTCAGCTGCCACAATGTATTTATGCCCAAACGTTTAATAGACCACTTCCTGTAAAATATCATAATCTTCTTCTGTACCAATACATTCAAAGTCCTCTTTCCCTGTTTCTCTACTGGTTCGAAAGGTCTTTCCTCTGTTTCTAAATCTGTCCCTTGTATCTTCTGTTCCTGAGCCACCAAAACTATTAATATACGTTCTATGGATTTCTTAATTTGCAAAAAATTTTTGCTGGTTTCTTCCTTAAAATCCTGAAGTGCTGTGAGAAATGCCATTCCACCTACACCCCCGCCTGATTGTATTTGTTGTTCAAACCGTAATCAGCTGCCGTAGCCAAAACAAAGAATTTTCTCAGGGAGCAGGGAACAGCTGTTCTATTATTTATCAATAATGTCTATTTCTTTAAGTGAGAAAAGCTTTTAAAGTAAAAGATGAAAAATTCCACAGAGCAGTATTTCAAACAGTTTGTAAAAGGAAAGATGAAAATATATTCCAAATGAGAGATAGTCCTTTCTAAAAAAAAGTAGGAAAAAAAAAGGTAAAGAGGCACACATTCTCTATACTTTACTCTTTATTCTTCTTTATTCTTCAGGCTGCAAGCTGCTTAACCCAAACAAACAATTTCTCAAAAGTCAGTTAGTTTGTCGAGTGAGAAATACCAACAAAGTCTCTTAAGTCCCAATTTCTCTGATACAAAAGAAAGGCAGAAAAATACAAACTTGTTCACTATGTTGCCAAAATAAAATCTATCAAACTTCCACCAAAATTAATTATAGCAAAGAAAACACAAAATTAGCCAACATTTTGAACGAAGTCCAAAGATAAATTTTAGATAATAAAAATGTACTAATCTAAAAAAGAAAACTAATGTAAAGTGATCTAAAAGCTGGCTGTCACTCTTGTGTCTCCCGAGAGACTTACGTTCTCTGCAGAGCTAGGATCCTCCTTTGGCCATTCCACTGCATTCACCCCCGTTCTTCTCCGCGGTGGAAACAACAAAGAAAAACAGGAGTGGGCAATTCCAATGGCTCTGTGAGCAATCTTCTGGTTCCCCCTTCTCCAGGGGGAAACTTCAGTGGTCTGTAGACCCCTGCAAACAAGATAGAAAGTTAGCCATGTCTCAGAGCTCAGAGCTCTGAGAAACTCTGACTTGTCGAGCTGCCAGCCAGGCTTGGAGTGAGAAAGAACATCTCTTTAAACCTATTAAGTGAAGGAGTATACAGTATATGCCATCATCTACTTTTTGTTAGTCTTTGGCAAGAATATCTGGAGTTTGGGAAAAGAGAAGGAAATTCTCTTCTCTTCCAATCCTCACCACATGTTCACTAGGCACTTGAAAAGAGCTGTTAATCCCTATGTCTAAGCCTTCGGTTTGATTAGAAAAGAGAAAAATCAATTTTACTTTCCTACCAATAGGCATCATAACAGAATTTGTAGTTTTCAGCTGCAAGTTTTCAGAGCCTTTCAAGAATGCATCCATGCAGATGGGAGCAGTTAGGTGAAATTGGGTTAATTATGAACATGACTCCTAAAAACACACCAAAATAAATAAATAAAGTATGTCTCACTGCAAAGGCTTCCAAAGAAAACCAAGCATATTGGAACTAACACTGCTTTATTTCATCTGCCAGGTGACTGCTCAAGCAGCCAGCTTATGATATTTTCCCTCCTCCCTCCCCTCGTGCCATTTCACAAAGACAACAAACTGACAGAAAACAACCCTTGCCCATTTTGCATATTCCAATCTCTCCTGTTTCAGAGGCCTTTCCTTTTATTCCTAAAGTGGTACTTGTTAAAGGAGCTGTGACCACTCAGGCTGTTTTCTTTGAGGATGATAACACTGCTGTAGAAGCTTCATTATTATGCTAATCGAGCACAGTCTGAGCAGCTTTCATAACTGCCACATTAAATCATCTACCAAGGGGAAGCCTCAAGAGCCATTTACATTGCACTGTATGCATATTAATGAAGCTGGAAGCTGCAGAGTTATGGAAGGTTTTTTTGTTTTGTTTCTGTGGGCAGGAAGCAATAGGCTGGTGGGCTTGGGGAGAACATGATGTCAAATGCCTTGGAAAATCAGAGCTGGTTAAACTTTAGCAAGGTTCACCTCTGAAGTTCTGTTATCTGTCTCAATTAAGAGAGATGCTAGAGTGGGGAGAAATTAAACCAAAAGAGAGCAGTGAATTGGTGCAGATCACCATGCAGTGGCTTGTTCTGAATCAGGGAAGATTGGGAGGGGAAGAGGAAAACAGAGGAAAAAATCCTTGCAAGGCTTTGAAAGAATATATTATTATATATTATATGTTATATAAATTATAGCTTACGCATTTGGCAAACCGCTTCCAAAAGCCGTGCCAAGAAAACTGCACCAGAAGTCAACACTGACTCGAAGGTACACACACAAACACTTATTTCTCTGTTTCCTACACAAATGACTAATCAAAGCAGTTATCCAAGATTTAAAATTAATTCATTCATTCATTACCAAAAGGGTATGGGAATGAAAGGCATTTTTCAATTTGCAAAGCTCCAGCTTCTGCTCTGTTGTCTTTCTCTTAAGCAGGTGGTTCAGCAGAATGTGGAACTAATGGCAGAGATCCATGAAAACACATCAAGGCAAGGAACAGGTCAGTGGTGTTTTCTCTGAATAAAGCCCAAAATCTTCTTTCAGTCATTTTCCCATTATACCTTCTTCTATCAAGTTGTATGGGCTGGGTATTAAAACATGATTTTTTTGTTTGTTTGTTTGTTTTTACCATTGTTGAATATGCCACATTGGTTAGGTTCACACCATATGCTAATTCATAAATAATGGTTTATATTTCAGAATAGCTGGATTCACACATTATAACTGTACATTTAATGTAAATCTAGCCATTGGATAGGGAGAAGCTTTCTTCATTGCATATTGCATGAAAGTTGGGCATTGTGGGACCTGAAGTTTTCTTTATCTCACTGTTATCTCATCTCTCACTGGCCTATTCTATTGGACAAATATCAGATTCATTTAATTTTTCTCCCATTATACACTTCCTGCTCATTCTCAACATTTGTTGAAAATATACAGCAAAGGCTACTTTAATGGTAAAATCATGTCATGACATTCTGTTTTCTGACTAGTAAGGGAATTAATGTTTGACTAGCCTATTCTGAACTTGATGACTTAGAAATTTTTAATTACTTTCTGAATATAGAAATAAATTTATATTCAGAAAACATCTTAAATCATGGGTGATGGGTACTAGAGTGGCCAGATGTGTCTGCTTACATGGCTAATTACTTCTTTAAAGTCATCTGTAGTGGATTGAGTTTGGTGAACCTCAAACTATTTCAATTTAGGATTACGCCCTGCCATTTAGTTCACATTATCAAGACAAAATTAAAGCCAGAATTTAAATGTTAAAAGGAAGATATTGGATTTTGGATTATATCTACTCATAGTAAACCTTATGAGTAGAGTTTATTTATATAGCATACAATATTAATACACTTTTAATGAAGCATTTGCAGAGAGAAAAATCCTAAATATACAACATCTCTGTGCCAGTTATGTGTCATGAAAGTCTGGACATCACACATCAAGAACATTACTATGCTAACAGTACTGAAAAACTTCATACAATGTTTCTGAGTGTGTGTGTGTGTGTGTGTATTTAAAAAAGTAACTTGAAATTTCAAGTTTTATTGTAAGAAACTAATTCCTGTTCAGAAGTACTAGTATCTGAGTCTTCTGTCTTCGGAATATTGCCTTGCATATCTGTGACTGGTTAAGAAATGCAGTAGGAAACAATCAGTGAGGGTCTTATATTAGGGCTCAACAAATTCAGTGCAAGTATTCTTCTTTTTACATGGTGAGAATTGTGTAAGAGAGAGGGAATCTTCCATTTTCTCCACTGTATCCCTATCCCCATCCTCATCATTCATCATCTGTCAGAAGGCAAATGTTTGCATCGGGATTTCTTATACAATTTAGTATCCTAAAGAATCAGGATTAAGAAAAATAAGGGGAATGCCCAAAAGCACAATAGATTCCCCATTGCAGATATTTTCTTCCAATGCATGGAGACAGTGAAGTCACTAAAAAGGAATGGGCAGAGGTAGGTAACACATTACTGCTATTCTTCACATTCTAATTGTGAAAGGAAAAGAACACAACATACCCCAAACTATCATCAGTTAACAACTTTGATTATTTCTCAGGGTCTTGTTAACAGAACAGAAAATGCTAGTGGCCAGTTAATGGCTGCTTTGCAGGACTTACTTTTTTTTTTTGGCTGTCATAAGTTTGGCAATGATGCCAGTAATATCCAGTTGGATGCATCAGTGCAGCCTTTGCCAGAATAAATCCAGTGCCTCACAAGTGGCATGTTTGAATGTAGTATGAAAAGAGCCATGAAAATAGAAGACTAGACTGACGTTTTGTTGGATTTTAGAGGTAAAGAATGAAGGAGAATTTTGTTTGGCCTGCATTTTTAAATCCTTTGACATGGCGTGCACTTCCCAGACTGAAAAAACAGATCAGAATGTTAATAAAAATGATTAAAATGTATATTTTAGAAGAAAAACTTCTATTTTAAATCTAAAATGTGTTCATTATTTAAGGAAAAATGCAAAGAATGTATATGTTAGCTGTTGAGTTGTTGAGTTGTTGAGTTGTTTCTTTTTTTTTTTAAATTGGAAGTCGCAGATGGAAGGGTTTTAGGAATAAATCCATGAGAAATTGACCCAGGCTGTACCTTAATGAAAAAATGTTGGGGGAAGGAAGAAACATTTTAGATAAATAGAAAAAATATAACACTTTTTTGTCAGTGATTTTTCTAGACCACCATGGATACAAGAATACAATGGAGCACATTCTAGTCTTGAGAATAATTTCTTGACATGTGATTTACTTATTACATTTAGATCAAAACTTTCCTCTAAAGAGCTCAAGATAGCCTACATAGATTCCCTAAAATGTAAAATCTGGTCCGTGGTTACTGAGAAACATGATTCCTGGGCAGTTTAGAATCTCATGTCAAAAATGTGTTGATTTTTTTTTTTTAAATGAAACACTTCTCTCCTTGGATTCAGCTGTTGTAGTGATATTTTTCACTGCTCCACAATACTTTTCAGGGAATTCATCATAGACACCATTCCACAATCAATATGTAACGATCAGAAAGTATTTACAATAAGCATGTAAACTGTTCTCTGCTTTCTCAGTTGCTCCTTTAGTGTTTTAAAGTCATAGTATTCTTTCTGTCCACCCCACCCCCCCGAAAAAATACGCAACCATTTTATAGATGCCTCTTGTTTTTCTCTTATTGAGGCTTCCTGGATATTTAACATTTAAAAAAATAGGACACGTAGTTGACCAGAATCTGATTGCAATTGCTGCCAACTGTGGAATCTGGATGCACTTGCAAGAGGAATGGTTCGGAGGCAGCTGGGTCTATATTTTGCATTCTCTGTGGGTTTTCTTATGCAGCTGTGCTTGTCAATTCACCCTGTGTGGGCACGCCATTATCACCAGCTTGCCTGGCCTTCCTGCTGCCTACCTAATTGTGTTTGTGGAGCATAGCAAACTGAACAAATTATTTTCAAGTTCTTATCTTTTTCTTGTTATTCAAAGGTAGCATGGTTCAGTGCATGCTGTTTAATTTTACTTACTTTGCTAGCTGATTACATGACAGAACTCAATAGGAACAGCTTCTTTATCAAGAATTGTGTTTTAGAAAAATGTTGCAAAGTAGGGCTGAAACAAATATTCTCAAATATTTGAAAGGTATCCAATTTGGCTCTTTCATTTTTGCCACTCAAATGGTTGAGTGAAAAAAATATATGAATCAACATATTTCAGTGAGAAATGGGGTTGTGCAAGAATTATTTTTAACTTCATGATTCCATTTCCCTGTACAGTTTTATATTTCATTTATTATATTCATATTTCAGTAATTTTCAGTGCTCACATTAGCTATCTTGTGATACTTGTGGAGCAGCAACAGCAGCACTATTTTTAATCATTTCCTCTGTGCTGCCAGTTTGTTTTACGTGGAATATTATAAAAGCTATATCAATATATATACACATACACATACACATACATACATACATACATACACACACACACACACACACACACACATAAACAGTATATATAAGGTAAGGTAAGGTTTCCCCTTCCAGTCGTATCTGGCTCTAGGGGGCGGTGCTCATCTCCAATTCTTGGCCGAGGGAGCCAATGTTGTCCATAGACGCTTCCGTGGTCATGTGGCCAGCATGACTAAATGCCAAGGCGCATGGAATGCTGTTACCTTCCCACCAGAGTGGTACCTATTTATCTACTTGCATTTTACGTGCAAGTAAAACGTGGAGAGACAATGGAGGCTAGAGGTAGTGAGTGCCTGAAGGTATTTTCAATGGTAGGGTAATTAGGCAGCATTTGGGGAATATGCCCAATAAACAAGTACAGTAAATCAAATTTATCCCTGCCCTTCAACTTCCTTTGGAGATGCTTGACACAGAAATTCTTTCCTGAGCATCTTGTGCATCTCATATATCCGAAGCTGTACACCAAAACTTTGGACTGATTGGTGACCACCTCTTCTCACCTACCTTTTGAACCCATCTGCTGTCAGTGAACCTTGAGGATCATGCTTCTCTTGATTTTCTGTCAGCATTAGATCTGCTATGCCAGACTATTAGAGTGAATTATACTAATACAAGCAGTAACAAAGGACACCTTGATTTGATCCTCTCAGGCTTAAAATACTGGCTTTTTCAGATATTAAATATGAATTACCATTTCATTATAATACTGATAATGCTATATATTAACTTATCAGGTGATTTGAAAAAAAATGTTATATACCAAATATTTACATAAAATTGTGGGTTTAAAATCTTCACACTTAAAACAAAAAGTATTCTAAGAATATAGGTCATTGAGATAACTTCCAGAGAACAGTTTGCATAAATGCAAGAACATTTGAAGAACGTTTCAGCTTGATACAAAGTCATACCTTGAGGCTGCTATAGCAGAATTCTCTAATACACCCAAAACAGATATTAATCCACAATTCAGACCAAAATCTCTTACTATTTGATATAGCACAGTCATCCTAATTTTATATGATGAATATTTCATTTACACACATTCATGTTCTGGTAGCTGATGATCAATTACATCATGACAATTCTAGCTTTCTGATATTTTCTTAATGTGATAGACTTTAGCTTTTGTTATGTGACACAGCATGTTACTATAAAATGGCATAGTAAAATTAGGGTTTAACATTATATAATGTTCACAATTATGAATTCTGTTTCTGATCACTTTAACTCATAAACCTTAATCAGCTGAATTAATAGATTACAATTTAAGTATTTTGGAGTAACAGGGGAACAATCTCATTGTATCCAAATTCATTTCCTAATTAGTGCTGTTGTTATTTATTTCCTGATTGACCTTAAAAAGTAACTAACTGGGAACCTGCATAAGTGAATTCAGTATTTGGCATATTCTAACACTATATTACCAAATTATATTATTAACCCTACCTTTTTTTAAAAAAATAGTATAAATTGTTAATAATCCAATTCAAATATCATGCACATTAAGAAATTTCACACCAAAAATGGGGAAAAAAAACTATATTAATAGGTCTAGAAGTCAAAATACATTTGTGATAGCATATGTACATATGTAAAATTATTTCCTAGCTTGGTAAAGTGAGTTATTTTACAATAGGGAAAATTTGCTATCATGGAATGCATGAAACTGGGATGCTATCAATAACTCTGCATTCAAAAATTTCATCTCCATTAAAAATCTGCTCACCTGTTGACCTAAACTGGTCAGCTAAAATGAAGAGCAGGTGGCAACTGTGGCCAGAAGGACATTTGAATAGCTCTGTGTTGTGAACCAATTGCACCTTGGACCTGAATCAGAAGGCCCTTCTCACAGTCACTCATGCCTTAGTCACCTCCTGATTGGATTACTGGAATATGTCCTATATGGGGCTGCCCTTGAAGAGTATTCAGAAGCTTCAGCTGGAGCAAAATGCATTGGCACTTCAGTTATAGGTACCTGTCATTCGGCATATGTGACACCTCTCCTCCGTGAGCTGCACTGATTGCTAGTATGCTTCCTGGTTCCATTCAAGGTGCTAGTAGTTACTTTTAAAGCCTTCATGGCCTGGGGCCAGGTTACTTATGGGACTGTTGTATCTACCCATCCTGTTAGATATTTCAAGAGAGGCATGTTCCAGGCCCTGTCCATTACGGAGTGTCTTCTGGCAGGACCCAGGAAGAGAACCTTTTTTGCCATGACACCCACCTCTAGAACATCATCACCCCAGAGATCAGACTCACCTGTACCTTGCTGGCCTTCCACATTGCCTTGAAAACCTGGTTTTGTCATCAAGCTTCAGGCCCTGATGGAGGGGGTTAGCCCATTTCTTGGTTGCATTAACTGTTATGATTGATTATTAATTGTTTTTGTTAGTTGTCTCAGCAGACAGTATTGTTAGCCACCCAGAATCATGTACAGTATTTGAGTTGGGTGGCCATATAAATTCAATACATAAATAAGATAGAGGATCAGATAAAATTCAAGCAGCAGAGACTTAATTTTATTGATTTCTTAGTTTTAAGTTGTATACTACATCCAACATGCAGTTGTATGTTTGATGCATGCAGTTATAAATTAATTTGCTTGCAATATTCTTCACATTTTCAAATATAATAAATAAAACATAGTCCTAAAAAGTAATATTTTTTCTAGACATAGCTATCATTTATACATTGCTAATGGAGCTGCATTATTTCAATAAATGCTTTGTTACATTGTTAGCAGGCTATAAATAAAGAATCCAATTTAAATCTGATTGCAGCAAATCACAGAATATAATTCCATGGACTGCACTGCTATAACACAGTGTTCTGTGACTGTTTTTTTCCTATATGTTTTAAAGTACAATTCCTATCTCTCATCTAGCATGTGTAATGAGAGATGGGAATATGGATTGCAGAGGTAAACCAACATAATTTGGTCCAGATAGCATTTCATTGCATTTTCCCTAAATTATAATAATAGACCAAAAGGATTGGCCAATTTGACTAATCCAGAAGGGCAATATCAATGCAGGATGGCATCAGCTTTAACCAGAATTAGGTAAGAACCTTAATCAGTAGAAGCTAGATGCAGCAAAGAAACCTTTCTGACCATAGCCATCTTACACTTCAGACACACACACACACACACACACACACACACACACACACACACACTTGGAAAAGAGTTATGTATGTCCTGTATCTCATAAATCAGCTTGCTTGAATGTAGTAGTATCTGTGTACTGAAATAAAAATCAACTGCCAACTCTGACATCTCTATTTGCTACAGGAGACTCCTCTATTACCTGAGGCCCTAAAGTAGGATAAATGTAACTTATTTTGTGTCCTATTGTATTCAGATCTGTACTGCTATATGCAGTGGTGTTGTATAGTTCTTCCTCTTTTCAGCTGGGATATAAAAGGGCCATGGTTACTATAACTGGCCTGAAGAATTCTTAAATTGTAGAAAGATTTTGAAGAGGCAGCTATATTGGCTAGGGTGATCCAGTTAGATTTTACTCATATTTTTGTTTAGTTATCTCCCCCAAATCCTAATGTATTTACATAATTTTCAAAAGATGCACATTCAATGCTATATTCAGAGTGTTGCTTTTATTTCCCCACTGTGTATATTTGAGCTTTATACCAAATGCTGCCTTCCCCTTTGCTTTTTATAATAAGGGTCACAATGGGACACAACATATATTGGATTCTATTAATAAAAACTACTATTACTGAAAGCTAGCTTATTCATTTTAGTACATTCACAATGAGCTGATATTAGGCATAGGAAAATCAATGAAGCATATTTATAAAATACAGAACACAGAATAATTGTAAACCTTTTCTCAAAAACAAAATAAAAAACCCTAAATAATTCAATAAAATCCAAGGAATAGTTGCCTGACTGTAAAGTAATAGATTTATTTCACTCTTTATCAGGAGGCTGTCACTGATTTGATTGGGGAAAGAAATATATAAAAAGAAACATATAAAGTAAATGAGCTAATCAGCTGACTGTTTCATGGAAATTGTTGTTGTATATATTTTTTATGTCTGTAGAATATGTGGCTGAGTTTTTAAAAAGCCAGGCCTCAAAAACTTTTTTCCTGTTTGGGCTCAGAGAGCACATGTTCACCCCCCACTCAGGAATGCTAATTGCCCCCAGGTGCCGGCCAGTCTGAGAGTTTCTGACCAATCAGAATTAGCTGTTTGAGCTTTGCCCATATTGGGAATCTGTTGCCTAGGTGTTTTGGTCACATGGTGGATTCTGTCCACTGAGATGCTGGTCAGGTAAAGGTTTAAAAATGTAAATGCCTTTTGTCCTTTTGTTCTCTGCATTCTGCTCTCTGCTATCTAAATGGCTATGTTAATCAACCATGCCATGCTTTGGCTAAAGAAGAAGATTCAAGGTTTGTTCCTATGTTTTGTTTTAAATAAAGCAACGTTTTACTACAAACTTATCTCTTGGTTTTTCCATAACTCTGATCACAAATTTTATAAAAATACAAAAGGTTATGGGCCCAGCAACAGCTTCTGGATCAGAGACAATACTTATGGAAAAATGAAAGAGAAGAGCTGAACTGATTCAATCTACATCTGGAGAGGCTTCTTTGTTTTTTTTGAAACTTGCCGGCAGTTACAGGAAGTTTCCATTGGAGGCGGAGTTTTGCCTCGTGTTTGCAAGCCTCGTGGTGTTTTTTGGATTACTACAACAGGGGAGAGAAGGAGCCATGGCTGCTGCTGCTACAGCTTCAAATTTTCAAGGTATGCTCCTGGAAAGGCTCTCTAATTCTAATTATTTGAACTGGTCTTTGAAAATGGAAAGTTTCTTGAGGAGAGAAAATTTATGGTCTGCAATTTCTGAACAAATTCCTCAGAATCCAGATCAAGCCTGGTTGAGGAAAGATGAGAAATGCAAAGCCTCCATTATTTTGGCTGTTCAGAATGATCAGCTTATTCACGTGAGAGGCAGAGAAACTTCCAAAGACTTATGGGACTATTTGCGTGATTTATATGTGAAAACTAGTCCAGGCAGCAAGGTTATTTTAACAAAAAAACTGTACAAGGCTCACTTGCCTGAGAATGGAAATTTGCCAGATCATCTCCACAAGCTTCAGAATTATTTTGTGGAACTTCAGGAACGTGGGATGGAATTTACCCCCCTGATGAAAGCCTACATTATGCTTTCTTCATTGAATGAGTCCTGGGACACTTTAATTTGCTCCATGGAGGGAATCCCAGAAGCTGATTTAAATCCATCGTTTGTGTCTACCCGTTTGCTTGCTGAGTGGGAGAAGCGACGAGAAAAAGCTGCCTCCATTTCTACAATAAAGTCTTCTCGTGGCCAGCAGAGGGAGCGGAAGAGCTCTGAATTTCAAGCTTCTGCATTATCCAGCAGGCGATGCTTTACCTGTGGATCCCCTGCTCATCTGCAAAAGGACTGTGTTCAAAAGAAGAAGACTTCTAGAAAGAAGATTCTTCATGCAACAGTTGTTGAGAACTCTGATAATAAAGATTTGTGGGTTCTTGACAGTGGGGCCAATTCTCATATATGTCACAATAAAGATTCCTTTCTGTCTTTGTCTAAAACTAACAAACAAAAAGTTTCCTTAGCAGATGGATCTGTATCCAAGATCGTGGGTGAAGGTGAGATCAATCTTCCATGTTTGGGGGAAACTGTTAAAAATGTTTTGTTTGTGCCTAATTTTCAAAGCAATCTCTTGTCTGTGGGGCAGCTAGTAGCCTCAGGTTATGTAGTAACTTTTAAGAAAGAGGTTTGTGATATTAGAAAGAATGGCAAAATTGTTGCAAAATGTTTGCAGAAAGATTCTCTGTACATTGTACAAAATGCTGAAAAGCAGCAAATTGCTAAAGCTAAGGCTGTTTTTGAAAATAAGCCCTTGCACGATCAGTGCATCCATTTATTACATAGGAGATTTGCTCATGCTAATTTTAAGTACATTTCTCAAATGCCTAGTTATTCTGCTGATTTAAAATTGAAGTCTTGTGATAAATATCTAGACTGTGCAGTTTGCAAGGAGAATAAAACCACAAGGGCTCCTGTGAAGAAGTTTTCTGATAGGTCCACCTCTAGGCCTCTAGAGATCATTCATTCTGATGTAATAGGCCCATTTTCTCCTAGTCTTGGGGGAGCAAGGTACATTTTGACCTTCATAGATGATTTTTCCAGGTACACATTCATTTATTTGCTGAAACACAAAGATGAGGTCTTTGATAAATTTAAGGCTTTTGTGGCTTGGGCGAATGGAAAATTCCCAAGGCCAGTGTCTGCTTTGCAATCAGATCGAGGTGGAGAGTATCTATCCTCAAAGTTTAAAAGCTTTTTGTTACAAAAAGGGATAGAACACATTTTAGCTAACCCTTACACTCCTGAACAGAATTCTGTTGCAGAGAGAAAAGGCAGAACGCTGCAGGAAGCAATGATGTGTTTGCTGAAGGATGCTAGTTTGCCTTTTAGGTATTGGGGAGAAGCTGTTAATACAGCGTGTTATGTGCAGAACAGGCTGTTTAGCAGTGCAATTCAGGATGTGCCTTTTCATTTGTTCTATGGTGTCAAGCCTAAAGTAAGCCACCTCAGGGTGTTTGGAAGCACAGCTTGGGTCCACATTCCCAAACAGCTGAGGCGCAAGGGGGCTTCCAGAACAAAGAAAGCAATCTTTGTAGGGTATGAACAGAGTCAGAGAAGCTACAGGTTCATACTGGATAATCAACTGATAATTAGTAAGAGTGCTTCTTTTGCTGAGCAGAATTGGGATAAAATAAACTCTAGTTCTTCAGTTGATTTATCCATGGGGGAGCAGCAAAGTCTTGCTGATGGTGATTTGCAGGAATCACCTAGTGAAGTCAATGATCAGGAAGCTGACTTGTCTGGAAAGTCAGAGGTTTCTGAGGTCAATGGTGGGAAACAGAGTGTTAGTCCTGTCCTACCTCGCAGGTCTGAAAGGATTAATAAGGGAGTTCCTCCTGATCGTTATCAAGCAGATGTTGTGAAGGCTTTTCACATTCACACAGAGCCTGAGTCTCTGGAAGAAATTAAAGAAATGCCAGCTGAAATAGCTAAGTGTTGGCATGAAGCCATGCAGCAAGAGTTGGATTCCTTAAAGGAAAATAAAACTTGGAAACTAGTAAGTTTGCCTCCCAATCAGAAGGTTTTAGGTTGTAGGTGGGTGTTCAAACTGAAAAAAGATTCTGATGGCAAAATTCAGAAGTACAAAGCAAGGTTGGTAGCAAAAGGTTTTGCTCAAAGAAAAAATGTGGATTATGACAAAACTTTTGCTCCAGTGACAAAAGCTGAATCTATCAGGTTGCTTTTAAAGGTTGCTGCCATGAAGAAACTGTCTGTTTATCACTATGATATTCAAACTGCTTTTTCTGTATGGTGACTTGGAGGAAAAATTGTTTATGCAACAACCTCCTGGTTATGAAAAAGAAAAACATCTTGTGTGTGAATTGCAGAAATCCATCTATGGTTTGAAACAAGCCGCGCGTTGTTGGAATATTAAAATGGATAATATTTTGCAAAAATTTGGGTTTCAGAAGGGAATTGCTGATCCTTGTGTGTATGTAAAAAATGATGAGCAAGGTGTAATGTACTTGTGCTTGTATGTGGATGATTTGTTGCTGCTCACTTCATCTGATGAACAGAAGCATTCCTTTGAGGTTTGTATGAAAAACAATTTCACATTGAAATGTCTTGGAGCAGTCAACAATTACCTAGGATTAGAAATTCAGAGGGAAAAAGATGGCAGTTTTCTCATAAGCCAGAGCAGTAAAATTAAGAAGCTGCTGGAGGATTTTAAAATGCAGGACTGCAAGTCTGTCTCCTCCCCCATGCTTCCCGAGTTTCTAAAAGAGGAGGGGGTGAAGGGGGATGGTGAGTCATCTGAAGGAGATAGTTTCAGATCAGCCATTGGCAGTCTTCTTTACATTGCAAACAACAGCCGTCCGGACATTTCTAACAGTGTGTCCATTTTGAGCAGGTTTGTGGAAAATCCCACATCTGCTGCAAAGTCTGGGTTAAAAAGGCTGTTTCGTTATTTGCAAGGCACCAAAGATTTTTGCTTAAGGTTGTCTGCTACAGACACAGAAGAAAAGTTAGAATGCTGGTGTGATTCAGATTGGGCTGGAGATCTCAGTGATAGGAAGTCTACTTCTGGAAGTGTAATTCAATTTGCAAAGTCCACTATTGCTTGGTTTTCCAGAAAGCAGACTGTAGTAGCCATCAGCACAGCTGAAGCTGAATTTTATGCTTTAGCACAACTGTGCAATGAAGTACTTTGGTTTACTCAATTGTTGGAAGACATTGGAGTCATTTTAAGCCAGCCTGTCACAATTCATGAAGACAACCAAGCCTGTATCCATTTGGCTTTATCTGAGAGTTCCAGAAACCGCACAAAGCACATTGATGTGCGTTTTCATCTTGTTAAAGATTTTCTAGCCAAGAAAAAGGTTGTTTTGAAATACTGTGATACTAAATTAACGTTGGCTGATATCTTAACCAAGCCTCTAGTTGCCAGTAGGCACAGTGAGTTAATTACCAAGCTGGGTTTGTTTCCATATTCTTTCTAGTCATAAAAAAAAGGGGAGTGTTGTATATATTTTTTATGTCTGTAGAATATGTGGCTGAGTTTTTAAAAAGCCAGGCCTCAAAAACTTTTTTCCTGTTTGGGCTCAGAGAGCACATGTTCACCCCCCACTCAGGAATGCTAATTGCCCCCAGGTGCCGGCCAGTCTGAGAGTTTCTGACCAATCAGAATTAGCTGTTTGAGCTTTGCCCATATTGGGAATCTGTTGCCTAGGTGTTTTGGTCACATGGTGGATTCTGTCCACTGAGATGCTGGTCAGGTAAAGGTTTAAAAATGTAAATGCCTTTTGTCCTTTTGTTCTCTGCATTCTGCTCTCTGCTATCTAAATGGCTATGTTAATCAACCATGCCATGCTTTGGCTAAAGAAGAAGATTCAAGGTTTGTTCCTATGTTTTGTTTTAAATAAAGCAACGTTTTACTACAAACTTATCTCTTGGTTTTTCCATAACTCTGATCACAAATTTTATAAAAATACAAAAATTGTTGCTAACATGATTTAGAATACAACTTTTGATTTATTCTACCTGAGCAGCAAATTGTTTTTGTATCATACATATCAGGACAGGGCAGCACTTAGAATCTGTCTGTAGTTGTTTAAAGAAGTGGCTTCTTTTCCCAGAATCACCTAACCCCACGGAGAGGCATCATTATTTGAAAGAGCTGCAGGATGCTGTATTCAGGCTGACACACATTCCAAAGCACCTTTTGGTATCTGAAGTCTGAATTCCTAAATGTGGGTATTTCATTCCCACATCTGTTTTCACAGAACATACCTCTGTTCTCAAACTACACTCAAATAATTTTCAGTTTATTGATACTTAATAAAATTAAGTATCTGTTTCAGTTCTCTAAATGGCTTTGCTGCTGAGTAGCAAGTGAAATCAAGAGTAGCCATGTTACTATTGTTATCAGGAATGTTTGAGCTACATTATGTATATGGGCTTGGAAAATAAGTCTCACTCTGTTCAGTAGGCCTTATTCTCTGGTAATTAAACTAGCTTTGTATATGATTTATATTTAACCACAGTGGAACCTACATTCAAGTAAACATATATGTTCTTTAAGTCTGTAAAGTAAAACTAATTCAAATATTTAGGCAATCTAAAATATTTTCTCAGTTGCTGAGATCCCATGTGGTTGTCAATTTTTTTAACATTCCTTAACAGAAAGGCCCTCTTAGTTGTACATGGAGCTATCCTGTCTGTTGTTACTGTCCAAATTAGCTATTTTTAACAAATTACTGGATTGTTCAAACCATGTTCTATGGTCTGCCTCTTAGTAATTCTGATTTCCAGAAAATTTGGTGGAAATAGTCTAAAAATGTTACTTTGGTGCTTATGTTAAATATTGGGATGGAGGGGGGATTTGTCATATAGTTTTAAATTATCCTTCTTGAAAATGTAACATTGCTCCACAAAGGGCAAAGGTGAATTAAAACTGATAGAGGAATAAAAGAATCAAGTTTGCACATTCTTGATTTCTAGACTAGCTAGCACTAATAGATCTTCAGTCAGCAGTACTGCAGCTTGGATTTGTGTCTTCTATATTTATCCTGCCAAAGGTTTAGCATCCTAAATTATCTAGCTCTGTGGCACAGCATAATTTCATTCACACTAGATCTTTATTGGGTGGATGGAGGTCAGGATAAAATAAATTGCATCAGTCTATTTCTGTGATCAATTGATTGCAAGGTCAAATACAGCTTAAATTCAGGGAAACGCTGGAATGCTAGAGACTAAGGACATTTTCTTAAAATCAATGAGTGCTTGAAAAGGTGTGATAACTAGAAGCTCTGGGCTATTAACATCAGCTGGTCATTATGCTCCTTGAAATTGTTACAGCTTTTATAACCTCTCTTATCTAAAGCAAACAATTAAACATTTTAATTACATTATAGGGATGAC
This sequence comes from Charina bottae, assembly GCA_023362775.1. Classification (NCBI taxonomy): domain Eukaryota; kingdom Metazoa; phylum Chordata; class Lepidosauria; order Squamata; family Charinaidae; genus Charina; species Charina bottae. The sequence goes on from JALMGJ010000005.1 coordinate 28,558,527, forward strand.
AGAAGATAATTGAAGTTATCAGGAAGTAATGTGGCCACATTAATGTGAGTTACTGTGTCACTGTTTACCTATGAAGTTGCCATGTAGTTAACACAGACAAGAGTTATTACCAGTAGCTATTCAATTAGAAAAAGGCATGGCTTTTGTGAGTTCTTAAAAAGAGCCTGTGTCTTTTCTTCTTGTTTGGATGTATAGTAAATGTCTGTAGCTTGAATCATGTCAACTGGATTTCTATTTTCTTAGTGGAAATGATTTTCTATTTTCTTAATGACATGATTCAAGCTACAGACAATTCCACCTGGATGACTGAGAACCTTCATAGACATGTATAGTAAATGCATGTAGATTATAGTATAAGGTCTTTTCTTTGCATGTGCAGTAAATGTACATATGTTAAAATGTAGTCCATTTGGAATGGTCTTTGAAAGCAAGGACCTTGAAAAAGCATATTGGGGGGGGGGAATGTGGGATGGAGAGCAGTTGTTGAAAGGAAGAATCCTACTGACTGCTGCAAATCTCTTGGGTAAGCCTCTTCAGTTCTTTGAATTTCAGTCATTTAGTGTGTTATTTAAAATATCTACCTAGCATTAAATAAACAAACAAAAGCACTTACATACACTACACAATAGCCAGAGATATAGGCAATTCTGAGAATCAAAATATAACCAAATCTGATTGATATATTCAGACCTTATCTGAAATGAGCAGGGAGTAGGGAGACCCTGTCCCACTATTTGGTAACATCCCTGATTTCCCATGCATCCTGAATATAAAAGAGGGAAACAAAGTAAAAAAAGAAGGATATTTTTCTCCCTTCTTACTTCCACATGTTTCAAATTATATTCTTTATTCTGTAAAAAAAAATGCTTATGTTTATAGAAATTATGAGCCTACTGTTGTCAAACTGCATGAAACCTTGTAATCAGTATGAGTTGATCTTCGCTTGAGGAATAATTTATATAAATGGAGATAAACACACACACAGAGAGATAGAGTATTTAGGGACCAAGCTACTTTTACATTTTTTTGTAAAAAAAATACAAAACTGTCCTGGTGAAATGATATTTGCACTAGAGATAATCTCTAGTCAATCCATGGGAAGTTATACTACTATAGGCTAATGGCAGATGTTCTACTGGAGGTGCCCTGCTTGTGAAACAATAGAAATAATATGCTGGAAGCAAGTGCCAGGATACTACATGCTATTTCCTGTTTGTTTTCATCATTTTATCTCTCTCTGGATGCGCCCAACTCACAGAAGCCTCCCATATATTCCTGAGGGCTGGTTAGAACAGTTGGAGTCATTTTTGACCCCTAGCGACCACATAGATAGATTTTCTCCATGATGATCTGCCCCATACCTGGTCTTTCACATCTTCCAACTGTGCACTCATTGCCACTATGGCAATTGGTAGGAGTGTCTGCCCAAAATTGACTGCCATATTTGGGTAACTGGAAGTACATTTAGCTAAGTCATACATGTAATCGAAAACTAGGGGAATGACAGACTTTTTTTTTTGTCAACAAGCAGAATAACATTTTTAATGGGCATATTTCTCATAGCATGGCTGTATTTTCTTTTTTCAAGCAGGGCAAACCACAACTCTTCATCTACAGATCCCTGCTTTTTACTAATAATCATCTCTGGATTTAGTGGACTGTCTACGTGGAGCCAATAAGCTTGGTGGAGCTAAAAAGCAGGCTTGGCTTTTATCACTCCCAGACATTTCTGATGGATGCTTTTAGGCTTTACGCTTTCTCCCACAGCTCTTGCCTGGACTCTGCTTGACATATCCTCTTGTTAAATCATTACAATTTGCAATAGGTCATTTATCTTCTCAGCTACTTCTGACAATCCTCCTGTGCATTGAGCCCCAATAAACAGGGAGACTGTGATGATAATGCCAGAGAAATGTCAAGGTCCAAAGAGTTCAGTAATCACTTCAAAATGACTGCATTGAGAAAATAATTTGTTTGGGGTGGCATTCCACTGGCTTGTCTTTCTTTTTTTAAGCACTGGCAACACTGAACTGTTTTATACCAGCTGGGCTGACAGCATAGCCTTCCTTTACCACCGCATCAGTTAAGTTAGTTTTAAAAAAGCCTTCCAGAAATTAGCCTTATATAAGAGGTTCAGTGGAAGCAAAAGTATGGCAAAGTATGGCAAAATTAATTTATAACTTGATTTGTTTATTTTTTTAGTCAAGATACATGTGGTGGGGTAGGTGGGGGGAATCCTCAATACAACCATAAAAAATTTAAAATCAACAGCAATATGTATAATTAAAACACAGGAATACTAATTAAAACAACATGCCATATAGTAAATCAGCAGCATCAATAATTAAGTTTTCAGTGCCAGTTTAAGATATACCTCTTCCTCCAGGCATTCTGTTAAGTTGGTCAGGTATATTTCTATGGCCAAGGGACTGGAAAGGATTAATTTACAGTCTGATACAAAAAACAATGCACCTACAACCAAACAGTTGCACTTATCTCACAGGCTAGTAAGATAATGCTCAAGATTCTGCAATCCAGACTTCAACAATACATGGAAGGAACACTGACAGAGGTACAAGTTGGATTCAGAAGAGGCCCAGGCACTTGAGATCACATTGTTATCACCAAATGGAGAATGGGAAGAAAATTCCAAAATAACATCTATTTTTGCTTTATTGATTATGCAAAGTTTTTGACTGTACAGATTACTACCAATTGTTGATGGTCTTTAGAAAAATGGGTGCATCAGACTGTGTCATTGACCTACTGAAAAATTTGTATGATGACCAGGATGTAGCTTGTAAGTTATAGTTTAATGTATCCCTATTCCCCAATTCTGCTCTGTGTAAGAAATTCTTCAGAGACAGATTCAAAAAGACTGTTATTAGAAATAGAGAAAGTATCTGCTTCTTGTTATTGGAAATAGAGAAACCATCCTGCTTCTTCCCCACTGCTGAAAATGCTTCCAACATCCATATTACTTGAAACGTTTCTTTGGAAAGATAATATATTCCACAGACTTAATCATTCCTATACTGAAAATACTACATCATGACATTTTGTCATTCAAATACATTCTGATAATTTGTAATCAATTTGCTATTAGTACCAGAGTACTCAAAAATCACATATACACTTACCATTTTTCCATATTCTGGATTGCTTTTTTCTTTGATCACTTGATATTTCTTTCTTTTTGTGTGCTCCTTTTCAAAGATAAAGAAATAGGCATCTGACTGGTTTAATTTGAAAATGCTCCAGGGAACATCATTTGTGTATCTATGCATGCTGCTTAGGTTGTATGTATTCTGTCTATATCCATGGAACTCTAGACAGCTTTTTTTTAAAGCAATTTTATGATATAGAACTTTAACACAATTGCAGTTTGTATCACTGAAGGTAGACTAATGTCAAGCTCAGCTTTAGAAGAAACAATGAGGGCCATTTCAATTGTACAGAGTATTTATAAGGAAACCTCATCTGATAAAGCCCATTTTAGTTGAGATGATAGCAAGGACATTTAGACATTTAGTCTGTTTTGCTTCTGCATATGTAACATTGAAATTGGAATTCAGATGTAGGAACAGCCATAAATTACAGGGGGATTTTAGATTGTACACTTCTTAATATCAAAGAGAATATTTGTAGCTCAGGGTTGAACTGGGGAGTCTTTGGTGCTCTCTGAGCACCAAAGAAAACAACAAGGCTCAGAGAGCACCAAAGACTCCCCACTTCTTAATATAGAGGAAGCTGATGACGTTCATACTCCCTGCAGCAAGAAAGGCAAGGAAAACATAGAAGGTAAGTCCCTTGCTTCCTTGAACGGTATATATCTATTTAAGTAAAACTAGAAATGTAGAATTGGAAAGAGCCATTTGAGTTCATTCTCCTGCTCCATGCAGGAATCCAATTTAGGACATCCATGACAAATGTTCTAGTATTGCCATGGTAGAGTATTGGTACATTACTGTGAAACCAGAACACTAGGTGACATATTTTAGGTTGGTGATTTGTTCACATGAAATTGAATTTAACTTCTTTGCTATAGGGAGCATTTGTTGAACAGTGCTCAATTCAGAAGGCTTTGGCTGCCAGATAAAAGGGAGACTCTTTGCCAATTCAACTTTTTCTCTGCAGCACATGGCACATTACTACTGTTCTGGAGGATTTAAATCCTCTGCAGCAAATGGAGGTGGGATAGATGATTTCAGGAGAAGGGAAGAATTTATGAAAAACACAATAGTCCCCGTTCCTCTACTGGTTTAGAAGTTACCGGAAGATAGAAAACCCTTTTTGAGACTACTCCTTTGTCTTTATAGTGATCATTTTGTGCATCATTTTGACAATCTGTATGAAATAGTTTAGTAGGTTGTTGATGTTGAAGAAGTTGTTTTCTCTCATCCCTTTTTTTGCAGACTGCATTTTCCCTAGATTTAGGTTTGCACAGGGCCGATATTCAGTGGTATGTGAGATCAAAGCCATACCAAAAAACAACACAGAAGAAAGATTCAGAAAAGAATTATTTCTAACAGATGAATACATGAGCCATAGCTTAGCTTCCATGTAGGCTAAGAGGGAAACATTAGTTCCAGCTTGGAGAGTGCAACATTGCCACAATTGTAACTCACCACAGGAGTGTGCTACCCTATGGAATTGAAATTGAAATTGTTTTCCTCAAATAGATTTGCTGCCTGACAAAATTCTTACACCTACCCTTCTGCATTGTGCTCATCAATGCAAGCAACGTATCAAGAGAAATGTGAGACATATTAATAGAGGCTTCAAATTGAAAGGCAAAGAAATAACCCACTTTCTAAAATAATTGAAGAAAAGTCAGGAAAATGTTGGCCAGCTTCTAAGACATTTCTTTCTGAAAAGGTATGTGGTTTTGCAGTTTTCTGGTGGCTCCTATCCCATGATGCCATAAAGAATAGATTTAAAAAACCCTTATCGAGTTGTAAAATGCCATTTTACATAGTGAGGAATTCTGCATGTATTATGAATGATAAGCTTTTCCATTTAGGACAGGATGCAAAATAATCCATGGAAGGGAGAGTCTTTAGGGATCAAAAGAACTAGTACACACTTGACTAATTGTTGTTTGGTGCAGCCACAGAGAAGGAGGGAAATTGCTGTTTGTTGAATAACTGCTTGGGGTTGCTTTTAATTCTCACAAAGCTTACCTAATTACTATTTGAGAACATTCTTTGGCTGATAATGTGTCTAGACCTCCTACTATCTACTTTCATATTGATATGCCTTAAAATGGGAAATGGACTAGGTCAGCACACTGTTTACATCTTCTCCAGATTTTACTGATTGTGGAAACAAAGAAAAGTTCAAATGGTATTTTCTTTCTCACCATTGAAGTGCAATCCCTCTTGAATTTGGGAGAATGTTAGAGAGACCAGAATGGTGTTGTGACTAGAAGCAATCATCTTTATTAAGAAAGGAGCACATAGTTAAAAAAAAGTAAATTAGAAATTAACTTTATTTCCATTCTTTTTATTTTGTATCATGGGTCATACAATAATATTGTCATGAAGTGAACTGATGAAAGGACAATTATCTACCTCTTGGAACCATTATTAACCTGCATACCTTAAAATATTTTATTTTTTTTACCATTATCTTCCAAATAGTCAAATGAATGAAAATTTGCTATTTATCCATAAATAATAGGAATCCTCACAGGCATTCATCTTAGAAATTAGGCCAGAATATCATGGCTCATTCCAGGACTGACTAGATAATTCCATAAACCTGAACTATGAAGAATGGTTTATTAGTTTGCTTGCACATAACCGCAAAAGATATCAGGAAGCCTCCCACAGCCTAACTTTACATAGAGCAGTACTTTAGCAGAAAAATTAGGCAATTTTTCTCAAAGTGATGAGTACAATATCTGAATCTTTTTTAAAAATTGGTAGAAAAATATATCATAATCATAAGCCTGTTAGAAAATTGTCAATACTGTAAACTGCTTTGAATATCAGATCAGCTGTATTTCTATTGTCACAAACCCAGAAAGTTGACCCTTGATTCTGACCTAAATCCCACTGAGAGTCGATTCAGGTATAAATGCAATAACTAAATAAAATTGAAATTCAACAACTTTCTTGAATACAATTTACAATGGCTAAAATCCATGCTACATTTACCTGAGTATAAGCACTACAAAACCTAGTGTAGTTTTCTTTTTATCACAAAGCCAGGCTACACAGATTTCAACTTCCTCTAAAAGTTTTCTTCCCTATCTTGTGTGCTATTCCATCTTTATCTTCATCTTCCAACTAAAAATGTTAAGATTATCTTAACTCTCTCCATTTTGATCCTGATGTTAGGATGCTTTGCTGACTTTGCAGAGTAGTTCATTCTCTTAATGCTACTGTTACATTACCAAACATATACTCTCACCAACCCAATTTTGAGCCTTTTAGGTTTACTTTCATCCCAATTCTGTTCTCTTCTGTTATCAGCCCCTCCAGGTAAACCAGACAGGAAATACAACTAGATGAACTAATTCTACTTTGTTGTAAGGCTACATTAACAGAATCTTGCAAGCCTGAAAGTACAAATCTCCTGCCCTCCCTATTTATCGCTTGAGTGTTCAGGGTGGGTCTTTCCTAAATTTCTTCCTTAAACCATTACCCTCTCTCGGACTCCCTTTCCTTTTATCTGATTGTTCCCTGGGTAGCATCTCTTCCCTCTGTTACCCAAGGTCACCCTCACATTCCATCACATCTGTATATATTATCTTAATAATTGTATATCTCTGGGTTACTCCTCAGTCCCTCTGACCACATTTATTTTATTTTATTTTATTTATTTATAATTCGATTTATATCACTGTTCCATCTCCCCCTAGGGGGACTCTGGGTGGTTTACAAAAAATCAAACAATTAAAATAACATATAATGAAATCATGAAATTGCCCCATAACTGTTTTCATAGGGTATGTCCTCATTATGCCTTTCTTACATTTCAGCCCACAGCTGAGACAGCTCAGTCATATTTAGTTTTTACAGTTTTAAAATAATCTTTTCCCTCTTTTTCTAATGCAAAATTTGCATCTAGGATGCTCCATCAATGGTCCATGGTCATGGGTTGGGACCTGCCTGGTTTCTATTGGCCACCTTAGGCAGCTGCAGGCAGGCTCTCCTCTCCAATCACTGGCACTGCCTTCCATGACCAATTTGACTTGGGCTACAGAAGACACCAGATTCCTCTCTTATATACAAATATCACTAGTCCCCAGAGGCATCTGCCTGCCTTATGCCAGACTAGCACTTTCGAAAGCGCTTGTCAAATCTTTATGGGTTCCATGTGTGCAGAGAAGACTAGTCTTGTACTACATAGAAGGTCAATTTAAACTAAGAAAGAGATCAATTTAGTCAGATATGTGTACTCCTTCATACAGCATATTAATAGTCAGGGTAAGCTGTAACCAAAGCATGGATAACATATGGCCAACTCAGAAAGAGCCAGGCTTGGCACATCAACTATAGCTGTGCAAACACTCTCCTTGCAACAGCTACCACTTGGAAATCCAGTGACAGCTGGTGATCAATGAGCACTCCCAGATTACAAATTTTCACAACCCCATCCGCAGCGAGCATTACCTTGAGTCCAATTCTTTCTTACCAACAGTACTTCTGAGTTGTAGTTGGATTTTTGTCATATATCAAACAATTTTGCCACACATGCATTTGTTTGTATATCGTATAGGACTTTATTTGCTTCCAAAATCCATTCGAAACATACATTCCAAATGTGCACAAACCCACTAAAGAGAAGGGAGGACAGTCAACTGTGAAAGGAGATAGTAAATAGAAGGGATACTTTCACACTTTCACTCTTTAAATTTCACTCAGCTTAACACTGATTAGAAAGAAAGCCACATGTTTTCACAATTTTATACTTAGAGACCTCCAATACAATTTTGTAAGAAAACTGATTTGAGAAACCTTCTGCTGTACTTTTTCCCACAAGAAGTTTTTGTTGATGGAAATTTAAGATGTTATCAGATTCATAGATCCTTATTCCTGTTTTGTTGTTGTTGTTGTTTGTTTGTTTTGCAAATGAAGGAAAGGGGTGGGTATGAAAAGATTTTCTTCTAACAAAGCAACACAATCAAAAATTGAAGGCTGCTTGAAGGGCCTGTGGCAGTTAGGACAATTTTGTCATATATAATCACAACATCAAAAGGCCCCCTATCTCAGCTTCTGTGCAAAGTTAGCTACTGCCCTGCCCTGTGGCACTGCTTATCAGATCCTTATACAGACACGCATGGATCTAGTAAGATAAAGCAGCACAATTAAAGAAAGGGAAAATTGACATAAATTTAGACAAGAGGATACTTCATAAGATGACTTCAGAAATTAAATAATAAACTGTGAATGATCCCTAACCAACGGGGTTAGGGTGCCTAACTTTCTTATTTCTCTAAAAGATAACCAATGGAATAACATTGATCAAAATGCTGCTTTAGGAAGAAGCTCAGTGGCAGGTCCAGCCAGGCCAATCAAAGAGGTCTTGCTGAATTCAGCACTTCCTCTCATTTCACCAGATAAATGGCTCTTGATGTGGGCAATTTTGTGAAGAGAGGGTCTCATGATTAGTTGAACTGAACTAATGGAAAAAACTTTGGTTACTGGGCAGATTAGAAATATAATAAGATATCATCGGTATACGATCTGCCTCATACACTGCTGTGACTGACATTTGCCATTATTTTTGCAAAAGGTTGCAGGGGAGGAACTAAAATAAAATAAAATAAAAGTATCTGGCTACCTGTTTTATCTTAAACCCTTTCCCTTGTTTTAACAGCATGGAAATTCTAAACCTTAGTGTGCTAATTCTGCTCCCTCCATATGAGAGATTGCCTGTCTGAAAAGAGTGTCACCATATGATATTAATTAATCAATTGATTAATTAGATTTATAGCCTGCCTTTTTTCCCAGCAGCACAAACTGACTTAAATAGAGTTATGATAGTGATGGCCTATAATGGAGAGCCTCTACTATTCTTCTCCTTTGATGTAGAACTTACAAAAACTTGTTGGCTATAAATTTTAAGGTTGGGCTCACACAGTACCCATAAATAAGATAGCTTAAAGTGTGATACCTATATTCATTCAATATCCCAAGTGTGCTAATTTTTTTTAACCCTGGTTAGTGTTGGGAGCCTTGATTATTTTATGTTTGATAACTTTATGATTCAAAAACTCAGGAAAATGAATTATTTAAGTAACTGGGACTGCCTATTCTGAGAAAACTCTTGTCATCCTGAACTTCATATACAGTATATGTGTTTGTTTGTTTTATTTCCTACCACCATCTGGGTGATTTGTGGATGGGAATGTGCAGGCAAGGCTTTTCTGTGACTGAACCAGCCTGTGAAATTATCTTCCCTCTGAGATAAGAATGGGGAGGCCATTTTCATCCAGAAAACAGCTGAAAACCATCCTCTTCCAACAGGCCTTTGGAGGATAAATTGGTAGTTGTTGCCAGCTGCTATATACTGTCTTTGATGGTTATGTTTCATGACAATTATATGGATTTATTATGTATTTTTAGACTTTATGTTTTATAATGATTGTATGATGTTTGTGCTTATTGTGAGCCTTTGAGAGTCTCTGACTGGGGTGGCATACAATAAATAAACTGAGTTAATTATAGTGTGTTGAAGACATTTATATTTGATGAGATTAATAGAGGGGACTCTTGTCCAATCTTTAGAATTACCTGTTCCCTCTTCTTTAGTCTGTGGCATTAGAAAGAAAAATTGCCCTCCCTCAAAGACATTATGGCTACACTGACCAATCACATGTAATATGAATCCTCACTATCAATATTGACTATATATGCCACCAAAGCATTTGCTAAGAAATTCTTGAAATAGGTGGGTATAAGCTAGGAAAGTAAAATTGCATTCGATAATTTCGTGGGGGGGGGGTGGCTTATGTTTGCTAATGCCTTTTTAATTACAGACCTTAATGGCTCAGTAATGCATTTCTGGTAATAATAATTTGGTAGTGAGCCATATGACTGCTGACCCAATTCTGGGTACTGCAGAGAAGCAGTTCTATAACCATTTTGCACTTAGGAAATGATGCAGCTCCCATTTAGTTTCTTTAGACAGTTAGCTTGCATAAAAACAATACTTATCCAAAGAAACAGTATAAAAACTGAAAAAGGCTGCTTCAAGCAATACTTGCATTCCTATGGAACTAAGTCCTGAGAAATACTTGGTTTTAGTTATTTCTTCTTCTGCCCATTCCAGATGGTTCAGACAAAGAAAACATTATTTCTGACCTTGGAGGATATATAAGCAGCAGGAACTGAATGCATGCTGAATCTATATTCCACTTAAGGGCTGGGGGAAAAGGTTACTTATATCCAGGCCAACCTAATCTGACCCTATGGGTCATTTAGGGAACCCACTCTTCTGCTTTAGTGAAAAATAACTTTTCATGCATGGGCCTATCAAACACATTGGTACTGGGAAATTCCACATGACTCTGAACTGCTTTTTTTTTTTTTGATACATCACAACAATCCACATGCAAGTATTTACTAATAAAAATGGGCTTTAGGCTGGTCAGAACACCAGTAGATCTTGGAAAGTGTATCAGTGACATCAAAATGGTGATTATGGTATCAGCTATAAGCTTATTGTCAGGATGGGATCCTGCCATTGTGATTTAGATAGATGGGATTGTAGATAGATTGGATTTGTAGTAACTAGTCAGTAATGGCCTAAAAAGGTAAAGGTTCCCCCACACATTTGTGCAGTCGTGTCCAACTCTAGGGGCTGGTGCTCATCTCCATTTGTTAGCCGAAGAGCCAGCGTTATCCGAAGACACTTCCACGGTCATGTGGCCGGCATGACGCATGCGGAACGCTGTTACCTACCCACTGAAGAGTTACCTATTAATCTACTTGCATTTGCATGCTTTTGAATTGCTAGGTTGGCAAGAGCTGGGGCAAGTGCGGGAGCTCACTCCATCACGCAGGACTAGGGATTCGAACCTCCGAACTTGCAATCTTCCGATCGACAAGCCTGGCGTCTTACCCGCTGAGCCACCATGCCTCCAGTAATGTCCTACCATTCTGCTTTAGATAGATGAGGTTTGTAGTAACTAGTTAGTGCAAAGCCTGTAGTAATTAGATAGAGTGTGTGCCATACAGTAGAGTGACTGATAGAGATAGGGATGGCATGCAGGTGTTAGGGAGAGAGGCGCCAGGCTCCATCTGGATACATCAAAGACTGGCCTTGTGAAGTTATGGGAAGTGAGTCAGGAGGGGAGGGGTGGACGAGGAGTGCTTGAGACTCTGCAAGTTTTAAAATATGTTTGCATGGGAAAAATCTTAGTTTTCTCTTTGCATCGGTTCTATTCACTTGTATCAATAAAAGAACTTTTTCATATCCTATCATGGCTTGTGCTAAAAGTTTCTAAATTGATATCAAAGGAGTGAGTCATCACACTTATAGAAGTTGAAGTTTAATGCCTCTGGAAACCACCATATTGAGTAAGGTTGCACAGAAAGTTGGCAGAGCTGTTGCCAGATCCTCTAATAATTATAATGAAATTCCTCAGAGGCTTTGGACTGGCCACTGTGGGAAACAAACCGCTGGACTAAGATGGGGCCTTGGTCTGATCTTATATGCCCTACTTACTTCTCCCCTTTTGGTTGAATGGAATGATATTAAAGGCAAAACTGAAGTAGCAATCGAAGAAAATATTTGTAGCCCAGGGTTGAACTGTGGAGTCCTTGGTGCTCTCTGAGCCTTGTTGTTTTCTTGCAGACGTTTCATTGTCAGGCTAGGCAACATCTTCAGTGCGAAAAGGGAGTGGGACTTGCTTTCTGTATATATACCCTGGCTTGTCCTGCCTGTGTTGGTGGGGGTGTTGTACTCTACTTGGTAGTACCTTGATTGGGTTGTTGTTTGCTGCTTGGTAGACTGACTGAGTTAATAGTTCCTTGATTAGGGTCTATTGTGTTGTTTGATTGCTCCTCTGGTGCTAATCTTGGTGTTAATGTATTGTCGAAGGCTTTCACGGCCGGAGTTCGATGGCTGTTGTGGGTCTTCCAGGCTGTGTGGCCATGTTCTGGAAGTTGTGGTTCCTAACGTTTCGCCAGCATCTGTGGCCAGCATCTTCAGAGGGCAGGAGCACAGACAGAAGCAAAATCTCTGTGCCCAGGTAGAGTGGCAAAACAAACAAAACATTGCCACTCTACCTGGGCACAGAGATTTTGCTTCTGTCTGTGCTCCTGCCCTCTGAAGATGCTGGCCACAGATGCTGGCGAAACGTTAGGAACCACAACTTCCAGAACACGACCACACAGCCCAGAAGACCCACAACAGCCATCTTGGTGTTAATCTTTGCCTATCTGGTTGTTGATTGCTGGCAAGGAGGTGTTCTGGTCTTCTGGCTTTTCTATTGTCATCCCACACTTCTACGGATGCCCCAAAATACGCAAGCCCTTTTCCAAGTAATAAACCACGCATTCCTTTATTGTAATGGTTGTGCATAGTGATTCTATTATTAGAGTGTCTGTGCATATTGTTTCCATTATTTAAGGACAAAATATTATGGTTGTGTAAAATGCTGGCATTTTTCTATTGATTTGATACTTGTTATATTATTGTCTGATAGTTATGAAGTATATGCTACAACATTATATGCTACAACATCATAAAATCTTTTTTTCTAACACAGAGAGCTATATAATTTCTAATGCCTATCTTTTTGTCCTTATCATAGATTTTGTGCTTAAAAATATTCGTAGCCTGCTGATAGTCTCAGTTCCACAAGGTTTCAAGTTATGTCTTCTATGTTGCCATTATAACTAATGAAGTCTTACAACTACATTTAAATTTTATTTATTTAAATTCACATTTCGAAATCTGCCCAATTCATCAATGAATTTATAAAAACAAAGATATAAAACATCAAGCCAGATAAAAAAGAAAGATGGTCCTCCAAATGGAACAAACATCTACTGAAAGCCGATAAAACCTCTCAGAGAAGGAATCCACATCCCATCTTGGCCCAGACTCTGCGGAAAAAGCCCAGTCTTCAGAGTACATTTAAATGAGAGCAGGATCAGGGCTGTTTGAATCTCTGGGGGATACTGTTCTCCAGAGGCAGGTACTGTGACAGAAAAGGCATAACTCCTGGTTCCCATCAAATGACATTGTTTAATGGATGGGATCCAGAACATGCCAGTTCTATCTGATCTTACAAGACATGTAGAAACAATAGGAGAGAGATGGTCCTTCAAATATCTATGCCCTGTGTAATGGAGGGCTTTGTAGCAGACAACCAGCCCCTTGAATTTTACCAGGAACCTACTGGCAACCAGTACAATTCACAAAGCAGAGGTGTTACATAGGCATATAATGGCAACCCCCTAGCTGTTCACACCACAACATTCTGGACCATCTGAGGCTTCCAGGTGCACATTGCAGTAGTCCACATGCAAGGTAGCCAGAGTAACCATGAGAAGGGCCTCCTCCTCCTCCAGAAACAGACACAATTGGTGCATGAGATGAATCTATGAGAAGGCCTTCTTGGTTATGGCTGCCTCTTGCTCTTTAAGCAGGAGATTAGAGTCCAGAAAGACTCCCAAATTATGCACCACTTCCATCTGGGATAGTACAACTCAATTCAGAACTGAAGATGGAAAGTTTCCGGACCTGGATAGTCCATATATGCACAGCCAGTTGAACTTGCCAGGGTTGAACCTAAGTTTATTCCTCCCTATTCAGATCTACTAGGACAAAAGCATGGCAACACAACTTCACCATCCAGAACTCGAGATATAACTTTCCCCTCTTCTCAGAACTGACTAGGACCAGCCATGGAGAAAGGGGAATCACAGCAACACTGTTCCCAGCACTCCCAATCCTCATGGTCAGTTGAGAAGGATATAATGATTGAAGATATTGAAGGCCACTGAGAAATCAAGGAAAGCCAGAATGGTTTTACTATTCCTGTCCTGGGTCTGCCAAAATTCATTAACACGTGCAATCCATACTGTCTAAATACTATGCCCTGGCCTGAAATCTGACTGAAAAGGGTCCAGATAATCCATTTCCTCCAAGTTCTCTGAAGCTGCCGCTTGAGCACCTTCTCAAGTACCCTCCCCAAAAATGGGAAGTTGAAAATTGGATGAACGTTCTGTAGGACCATTGGATCCAGCAATAATGGCACATTGCCACCTCTTTCAAGGCATACAGAACCATCCCTTTTGTCAAAGAGGACATCACCACCACATGGACGCAACCACACATAACTTCCTAGGAGGTTTTCACCAATCAGTATGGCCAAGAATCTAGCATACATGTAGCCAGTTAATGGTTCCAAGAAAAAGTTTACTTCCTGAGAAGTAACGGAATCATACTTGCAGATAACCAAAACTAGACCTTTGTTTTGTCAGCATATAAACACTTAGAGTTTCCTTTTTAAAATGCCTTTTGGTACAGAGTGCAGTGTAGAACAGAATAATCAGAGTAATCAATTCAAAAGTCTTTACACTTCCCCATAACCACATAGGCACTATAGTAATTGCTCTCTTCCACAACATGGATGACCTATTTAGGAGGCCCATTCTCCCAAATTACCAATACTGTTTCTGAGGAAGATATAAAATCATATCCAGTTTAGAGATCAACTCTGACATTGGGAGTGAAATATTGGCTCTACTTCCGAGCAAACTAACTTTGAATTGCACTGCACAGTTATCTTTTTTACAAGACTGTGCTGTATTCATTTCCATGAGACGTCAGGTGAGTTTATAGCTATGTACTCCCTATGTTACAAAGATCACCTTTATATAGCCACACTGGCAAACGTTTCTCTGGTTTAAAATAGTACAGGCCCTCCATACAGAATTTACCAGATTAAAGTGAAGAGAGTGAATACTTCATGATGTAATTATTTTTTCATCGCATTCTTCAGAGTACTAAAAAGATTCTGAAGAATGGTTTTAAAAAGAAGGTTGTTAAGTATTACCTTATGTATGGCTTACAGACACAATATTGTTGGAAGGAAATGTTTCATCAACTTTTTGGCTAAAGCACCTTAACTATATTCATAAATCTCCTCTGTGTTACTTGAATGTTATACATGGCTTCAGTGATTCAGATTGCAATACTTTAAACAGAGAGGATTGTCTGGGTTTAATAAATTCAATAGTAATAAAAAAGAAAAGGTTAGCTCTAAAAAGAAAATATTTATATTGGAGGTAATTACAGCATCTTGTATTTATGCAGCACCTTTTAAACCCATGTTTCTAAAAGTACTTTACAAATGTGATTGAAGCAAAAGACTATGAGCCAAATATTTAGTTTTATCTTCATCACCTACTCCAAACTTACTGTGTGGCCTTGTACTAGCTGCCTAAAATCTGATTTTTATTCATTTTGAACACCATACCACTGTACATAACTAAAGTCTGTAACCTTCTTAGACGATGTATTATAAAAGCATCCCATTAACACATTCACTAGGGCATTGCTTTAGTATGTCTGTAGCTTGAATCATGTCAACTGGATTTCTATTTTCTCAGTGGAAACGTTTCGCTCCTTATCCAAGGAGCTTCTTCAGTCTGTTTTGGACTTTGTTTTCCATCCAAATATTAAGGAGGATTGAGAGTAAATAGTAGTCTCCCTGTTATTATTTTTGTACTAAATTTGAAGATGTTAGCATTTTTCTACATGTTGAATTGGCTGTTTTGAACTTTCAGTTTTCTGCTTCTACTTTCCCTGGGGAACTGTCTGCATATCTCACTTTCACTTATGTAAACACATTTCAGAATTCTTTCATATCTTTGACTTTCGCTGGTTAAGCTCCTAGGGGGCGCCATAATCTACTGCATGAGACATGGAGGATTTTAAACAGACTTTCTCTGACTTCCACCGATATTTTAAACAGATTCTTTCTGATTCCTACCAAGTTTTTTTGGAAGGCATTCAGGACATTGTGGAAAACATGAGGTCTAAAATGTGTCATCTGGTTGGGGATGTCGTGGATGAAACTGAGGAATTTAACAGCAACAGAAATGTCTCTTCTAAGAGTGAGATCAGGATTTCTGTTGAAATGCTGGATGAAGATTGGATAGTCGAGTTCAAGAAATTAAAGGGAGAGATCGAGTTGCAAGCCATAAGTGAGATTGATCTTCTGATGGAATGCCTAGGAAAAGAAGGGGTTATTATGTATGGGAGGTCTCCTGAAGAGAAGTCAGAGATTTTGAGTGGGGCAGTTGCACTGTTCAATTTTTTAAAGAAAAAAGCTCTGTGCGCATTGTGGGGATATGTAAATGCTCTGTTTTATTTTGAAGTGGGATAAGGGTTTAAGAATAATTATCTGGATTGCTTTTAGGGTTTGGCTGATTTCATTTATCTTTAACGATTTGGATTAAGATTATTAAGATATAGGGCTTCCGGTGGGAATGGCAGAATGAACGGCTGTGCACCCTGGTTCAGTGGGTGGAGCTGACAATGCAGTAATTTTTTTCAAGCTCAAGCAAGTTTCCCTGAAGCCCAGAAATGTTCTCTGGATCAAGAATACTTGGAATTATCCCATCCATCCTCCGGACAGCTTCTTACAGCCAGAAGATCACAAACAGTGTTTCGCTTTCGACTGGTAAGAGTCAGCTGGGAGGCGGGGACTCACTTTCCAAGCTGTAGCCTTAAAGGGACACTAAGATCAGCCACCCCATTTCTAAATCACCAATTTTTTTTTTTTAAGTATATGTACCCCAAGAGTACAGTGTTCCACTAGTCTGGCAACGAAACGTCTGCAAGAAAACAACACAGCTCAGAGAGCACCAAGGACTCCACAGGGAGAAATATATTTAGGAGATTTATATGAACTTTTTTTCTTTATTTTAATATAAGGGGAGGGAGTAACTGTACTTAGTGATTTTTATTATGTGTTAAAATGGAATGACTTATCAAAATAATATGGTGTTTTGGTTTAATACAGAGTAAGAGATTGATTATGGAAATTTTTGTATAACCTTGCTGTTAAAAGTCGGAAGCCACATCTTTTTGTAAATTTTGAAAAAAAATTCTCTTGTTTCTGCACTTTTTAATTTTTTTTCTTTCTTTGTAGTTGTAGTTTTTTTTTTTTTGTAGTTTTTATTCTTCTCTGGAAACCTAACAAAAATTACTATTAAAAAAAAGATTATTAAGGTATAATAAAAAAATAATAAATGTCTGGTTTTGGGTTTAATATGATTAAGATTATTAAAATTGTTGTATTATCAAGTACAATGGCAGACAATTTATATGTTTTTTTAGTTTGATCTCTATTATAGTAGACAGGAATGTATAGAATAGTAGTAGGAAGTAAATAATTAAATAAAAGTTATCTTTGGGGGGAAGTTGATTAGGAGGTTTATATTTTTTCTTTTATTTTAATATAAGGGGAGGGAGCAACTCTATTTAGTGATTTTTATAATGTGCCAATGGAATGATTTATAGAAATAATGTGATTTTGGTTTAATATAGAGTAACAGATTGATTATGGAAAATTGTTGTATATCCTTGCTGTTAAAAGTCGGAAGTCACCTCTTTTTGTAATTTTGAAAAATTTTATCTTGTGTTTCTACACTTTTTTAGTTTTTTTCTTTGTAGTTTTTTGTTTTTCTGTAGCTTTTATCTTTCCTTGAAACTTAATAAAATTCTTATATAAAAAAAGAAGTAGTTGGGGAGTGTCCAGGAGGAGAGAGCAATTTGTCTGTATGAGAGTTGGAAAAGTTTGGCTCTGTTTGTCTGAATGTTTAAATCCCATACTCTGTGTTCTTCATTTTAACTAATTGCCATATCTCTAATTTGACTATGAGTCAGAATTCAAAATTATTTCATGCAAACACTTAGTGATGTCAGATTTTCTACAAATATCCCATCTATGGACATTCCTCAGTATGGGCCTGAACGCTAAGTTTGAAATCTATTAGTAATGGCTCTTGACTTTCTGCAGTGGTAGGTTCCACACAGCTGCTCAGAACCAATATATACATATTACTTTTTCTCTCCTCAGAGATGCAGCAAGGTACTTTGGGTTTAAAGCACACAAAAAATTATAATTTATGACATACATAGCCATCACCGATTCCTGTGTGGAGTAAACACTGTTATGGAGAGTGCAGAAAAAGAATAAAAAATAATACACCAACAAAATGAAAAATACAATATAAGAAAAATAGGAAAGGAAACAAGCAAACAAGGTTAAAGGGCAATCCCATGTTCAATGCATAGCAAATAGCATGTTAATGAGCCCAA
Source organism: Charina bottae (assembly GCA_023362775.1). Classification (NCBI taxonomy): domain Eukaryota; kingdom Metazoa; phylum Chordata; class Lepidosauria; order Squamata; family Charinaidae; genus Charina; species Charina bottae. The sequence continues at coordinate 28,576,827 of JALMGJ010000005.1, forward strand.
TTCAATATATTGGTTTTAACTTTTAAATCTTAAATGTCTTCTTGATCTGGGACCTAATGAACTGTCTGGTTCTGTGTGTTCCTCTATGTTCTTTTCAATATCTCATGCTGACTTGTTGACCTTGAAGTCTTCTGGGCAGACTTGAAAAGAAGTAGCAGGTAATGCCAAATTGTTTAAACCACCAGGTTTCCAAGTTTATATGGTTTTAGTCAAAGTTTCTTTGTATCTTATATATATGAAATATCAATTATTTTTAAAATGGAAAACTTTAGCATGGTATCTATCATGATCACATCAAAAAAAAAAACACACCTTAAACTATGACAAAAACAATTGATCAGATCTACTACTGTTGGAAATAAGGAAACAAACTAGCTTAACAAACTTGTTTTATCTTTAATCCTGTATTTCTGTTACATCAAAACCACTGTTTAAACAGTCAAGTGAAGATTAATCTGTCAGTGAATCTGCAACAAAGCCTGGATTCCCAAACAGAAGTCTTAGGCCAGTTCTGGAAGCTAGTAACTACAGTAAGGGGTAAAATCATACTATAAAATAGGAATGAGTCATCTTTTAAAGAAAAATCCAAAATCTGAAGGGATTTGTAAAGATGGATAAAAATATCTCTTTGATAGTGTAGGTCATAGAACATTTATTATATAGTATGGAAGAAATGGAAATTCACTTTTCTAGATACATCCAAGGGAAATTGTGTTAACATTTGACATTGTGGAAAAGTTAAATTGTATGCTCTTCCTAGTGAGTTTTATTCTAGGAAGGAAGGAAATACATTCTGATTAACAACTGCTAACATATTATTAGCAGTTAATAATAATATGTAATAATAATAATAATAATAATAATATGTAATAATAACATATTATTAGCAGCCTGAGATGGGAGTTCTGACCTTTTTATATTAGCTGTGGCATACATGGCCTATCTTTCTCATTCCTCTTCTGTCTTGACTCTCTTGCACTGCTGACTTAGCTGGTTCTCTTCTGGGATCAAACACAAATAGAATGGCTTTATCTTTGAAATTATACAGAAAATGCATCTTTGTAATCCCATTCTTTTATATGCAGCTTTGTGCATATTTTTCATTCAGATTTCTTCGTTTCTAACCATGAACTTCTGAAAGTATGAACACAGGATCTCTAAAATTCACTAAAAATGAAATAAAGTCTCCTTCAAGTCTCTTTTGGAGACTTATGGACACAGCCATGCAGTTTCTAGGAAATAATACAGAAGTGGTTTGTCGTTGCTTTCTTCTGGGACTATTTTTTCCCCTTTAATTTCCTAGTATAGTCTACAGCCCTGCAATTTCATGGTAGAATCCCATTTGAGTACTAACCAAGCCTGTTACTGCTTAGCTTTCAAGCCATAACAAGGTCAGCCACACGCTGCCACCTGCTGAAAAATTCATCTAACATGCTGATGGACTAATTCCCTACTTGCATTACATTTCAAATCACATTTGGCCAATTTCCACCATCTTATTAACAATGTCCTAGAACCACAGTAGAAATGGGGTCCACTAAACTATGTATAGGTCAGGTGGAAGGCTTAAAAATAGTTCATTTTCCACAGACAATTAACAAATGAAATCCTATTAATTATAGAGGAATGTTTCCTAAAGCCAGCAGGTCTAGTTATAGAATTAGAAGAGGTTGTCTTGGCAAATGCATTTCTATTCTTCAAGAGCTATTTTACATATCTACTTCTGGACCATTTATGAATTTCAATCCAGATGGTAGCTCTGGGTATCCAGCTGTCCTTGCTCAAGAGCCATAATCACTCTAAAATACTCCCCCCAGTGTATTCATCTAGCATCTTAGCTGTGTTCACTTATTCACATCTAAAGAGCTCCTAATCAAGCATAGAGAAATGAGGATCATTTCCTTTTATTCTTCTGTTTAATTAAATTTATTCCACCTCAATGCCAGTGTTCATCCTGAATCGTTTGCTATACAAATGAAAAAAGGTAACTTTTTTTAGGAGAACAAGGAGTGCACAGTTGGAGAAAAATCTGGCTTTTTTTTCAGTACTATTTAACACTTAAGTGAAATCTCAGGTGCATATGTTACCATGCATGATAGTGTCTTCTGGTTCCAATTGGAACAAGAAAGTAGTTTGAGAAGATATTGCTTTGCTTCTTTTTAGATTTAACCACCCACACAAAAGTCTGCAGTCCACTCTGATATTAAAGTCCAATAATCTACAGATTATTTCTAATTCAATGTGTGCCACCTCTATATTTGTTTGCTTTCAGGCTGGCAGTTTCTAATACACATTAATGTGTAAACACAATGAAAGGTTTCTATTCAATTTTACCTTGCTTTTAAAAATGTGAGATGAACTAACACTGTCTTAGGAAAAGGGAGTGTTGACCTACAAAAAGTTTTTTCCCCAATTTGGAGCTGCTCAATAAGATATATCAAGGGGAACAAATAAGCATATGCTTTAAGAAAATGTCAGTGAAATTTGGTTCCTTCCTTCCTTCCTTCCTTCCTTCCTTCCTTCCTTCCTTCCTTCCTTCCTTCATTCCTCTCTCTCTCTCTCTCTCTCTCTCTCTCTCATTCATTCATTGGCAGGGCTGATAAACCACTCCAATCACAACCAACTGATTTAGTACTGTTAAATTCGGGGTGGCCCAAAGCAGAAAAAGAAGCTGTATTTTCTTTGCAAACCATCCTGTATGTTTTTCTGCTGGCTGGAACTCTGGACAGCTCATCTAGCTCTTAGGTCTCAGCTCATGTTGCATTCTGTACACAGCTCACTTTACAGTTCATCTAGATCAGGGCTTTTCAAAGTTCTCCCGCGGCGACACACCAACCGCTGTTGGTGTGTCACCGTGGGAAAACCCAGAAGTGTCAGGTTGCTGCTGCCGCTTTCGGTTTTTGCGCGCCGCCATTGGTGTGTCGCCGCAGGAAAACCCGGAAGTGCCACCATTGCGGCAGCGCGCAAAAACCTGGAAGCACTTCTGCCGCTTTCGGTTTTTGCGCGCCGCCATTGGTGTGTCGCCACGGGAAAACCAAGAAGTGCTGATGGCGCGCCATCAGTGCTTCCGGGTTTTGATGCGACACATCTGGGCCCCGCAGGCGACACACTTTTGTGTCACGACACACAGTTTGGAAAGCTCTGATCTAGATAGTAAAGGACTATCCTTTTTTTTTAACCACCTGCCTTGTGGATAGTCAGGGTGGAAGAATAGTTTTATAGCTCCATGACTATTTCCCCTACACTCACACATACACACAAAGGCAGCCTTCAGTACTGTGTTCTTGGTGCCTGTCTATAGACATTGTTTAGAATAAATCTCTCCCTTTTCTCCTCTCAGCCTTTGTAGTACCTTGCAACCATGGTTACAGCTATTAGAAAATGCCTTGGTTGCAAAATTGCTGGCAAGCTATCCTGCTATCATTGCAGCTCACTAGGGCTTTTAAATAAAAACAGAAGGAATGGTGCCTTCTCAGCAGGATGGTTTTCCCTTGTACCACCTATTCAGATTTTTTTTTCAAATTGCAAGACAAAACTGTACAATATGTGCAAGACTAATGGATGGGGAGAGGCATTTTAGCAATTTGTCTTTTTTTCCCCCTTTTTCGTGGAATGCAAGGTTGAGAAGGTCCAGGATCCTTTTCTTGATGAAGGGCAAGATATAACTGACCAGGCTTTGGGGAGGCACTGAAAAAGATGACAAGTCTTCTTTACTAACCTATTATTAGTCAACTGGAGGGACTTACGGAGTTCTCTGTTTGTTCTTTCTGTGTTTGATCAGTAGTAAAATCAATCATAGGCTGGCTTCAAATTGATTTGTAACAGATTGGGAAATGGAAATAGTGCCAAATAATAATAATAATAATAATAATAATAATAATAATAATAATGATAATAATGCCCGAGTTCAACAAGCAGTAAATTACTACTTTTCAAGCCTAAATCATAACCCTAGATTTGACTCCTTTGTCTTCTAGTTTGTAGTTAAAATAGGATTCAAAATTGAAGCCAGTCATATTTATATTGGGTTCAGTTATCTGTAACTAATAATAATGCTTTATATAATATACTTTTGAATATGACTATAACTTCTTGGCTTCTTGAAAAGGCACTTTTGGAAGAGACAATGGGAACCTACTCTGGTATTGTCCCGATAAAACCAAATGGATATTCACAACCAAAACAACAGTGATGCTGGACAATGAGACTTTCAGATTGGATGGTATCTAATATACTACTGGATAATAGCAAAGGGAAAGTACTGGTGCTTATGAATGTGGCTATATTAAAATATAGGACCTCCAGTTTTTGGTGTGTCCAGAAGCAAAATCAAAGTTTGATGCTGCAAAGATAAGCATACTATTGGTACATGGATTGTAAGAACTATGAACCAAGGCAAACTTGATGATGTCACAGCTGAAATGTCAAGTTTGAACACTGAGATTCTGGGAATCAATGAAATGAAATGGACTGTAATGGGTCACTTTACATCATCTTCTACTATTGACATGGAAACCATAAACGAAAAGGAATGGCCATTATTACCAACTAAAGAGTGTCAATGTTAGTGCTTGGATACAATACAAACAATGAGGAAATTACCTCAGTTTGAGTCCAGACTACACCAGGTTTCTCTCAACCAACTAAAAAAATGCTGCAATAGCTTTCTAAGGACAGAAAAGCTTCAATAAGTTGATTTCTTGTTGAAAATTAAGGAAGTAATTACAAAAAAAATCCCAGTGATTGCCATGTATCAAATGCAAGCCTTATTTATATTGAAATCAAGCATCAAATTCTTGGTCTCTCTCTCTTTCTCCCAACAAATGTGATGTGCCAGACTAGAAGCTATTCTCTTAATTAACACAGTGCTGGAAAGAAAATTAAAAGTTCTCCACAATCTAAAAGATGTACACATAGATATCATGAAGTGGCCAATAACAAAATTAGATTGACCATATACAGTACCTGGCAAGCAAAGAAAGAGAATCAGTTCTTGGTAATGATTCACCCAATAGAAAAAGTAATAAATACTTCCTTCTACTTAATTCACATACTTTTCCTTTCATGTGTCAAGAAAATTCAGTCCAAAAGGCATTTATTCTGAGGGTGGGGGAGAAATTAAATTATGCAATTATGTATGTAATCCTATGCATGGAGTCCCAGAATTTTAAACAATGAAACAGAATACCCCCCCCCAAATCTAAGCAGTCATATCTACCTTTTTTCCAGTTTGTATCAAGCTCACATATTTTTCTCCTTTTCCAACTTTGCATTAACATTCATTAAAAACTTTCTCAGAATGATGTTTAAATATATATTTCACTTTTGTACATCTGTTTTTATTAATCAACTGTATATTACTAAGAACTACACTGCCACATTCAGACATGTCTGAAAGTTCTGATCTATGTATTCATCCAGAATTGTGGATCAAGCATTGTTTTGTTTTGATATTCTGAAATACAGAAATTCTCAGTTCTCTATAGCCTATTTCTCTCCTTCTATAAAAAAGCTAATAAAGGTTAATGCTTGATTTTTCAAAGGAAATATTTGGACTAAATGAGATAAAGTTATCTTGAGAAAGAAACACAGGACCAAATTAAACTTACCATAGCTCTTTGATAAGTAGTCATAATTCAATAAGTATGGAGGGTTCCATTTTGTATTCTCTGTATGACAAGACTTCTGTGACTCTCCCCAAAGCAGTATTTTGTATAAAAAGATCATAATGAACATTTGTTAGAACACTAATTTAGTATGTATTATTGTTCAGCATGGCACAATTTGGATCACTGGTATGTGTGTATAAGAGTTCAGGCCAGTTTTCATGACCCTATTGTTGGTGTATTGTTCTTTGAGGAGTAAGTTACAGCAATAAAGCCTTATTAGGTAAGCACCTGCAAACTTTAAAAGGTCAGGCAGCACATGATCCAGGTTAAAGAGTATAAAAGAGCCTGCCTGCCATACCCTTCCTTCTTCTGCTTCAATGCCTGCTTGCTTACTACTCCTGCTTGCTTACTACTTCTCCTTTCTGGTATGTGGATTTGTAACACTTCCAGGGATCTGGAAGAGAACTGTAAATAGTATCTGTTTGAATAACTAATACAACTGCAATTGATTTACTACAAATGACTGGCATCATTTATTGGTCTCTAATACTAATTGCTTTCTGATACTTTGCGTGTGCAAGAAAACACACACACCAACACCTATTACCTTACACAGTTTGGGAACCTACACATTTAGGCAAATATCTGCAAAGGGGTGATATCAATAAGCCAAAACAGGACAGCACACTTTTTTATACCCTGAGAAGATGTAGATATTTAATGATAATTCAACATGGACGTTTTTCTGCTGTTTTTACCTTGAGGATCCAAGGAGGGCAACTGCTTCCAATGTTTACATAGCCTACAAGGGATTGTTTTAGTGGCAGTTTCTTGGAATGCCACTGATATTATGCTCTTTTTAGTCCCTTTGTATTTTAGATATGCTTTGTTGCTGATGCTTTTTTTAAAAAAAAATTATATGGTTGCTTTAGTCTGCTTTGGTTTCCTCATCCCCTCCCTCACCCAATCCCATTTCAATCTTCAGATTATGGCATGATAGTGTTCACTGCATTAAAAACATCAGTTATAAAGCTATCAACAAATACTGTCAAGAAAAAAAATACATGGAAATCAATAGCAAAGTAATTTGGATACTAAGAAAAGTTTTAACTCCCACATGTTTTGTGCCACATCTTAGTTCAGATTTATAATAGAAAATAAATAAAAATAAAATAATTAAAATAAAATAAAATAAAATAAAATAAAATAAAACACATCGCACATACACCAGCTTTATTGAAAGAAGCAAGAGAGCTACGGTAGTTAAGCCACTGGACTGGTGCCAAGGAAATCTAGGTTCAAGTCCACCTTCGGCCATGGCATCTATCTGGATGACTTTGCGACAGACACTCTCTTTCAGCCCAACTTGTTTCACAGGGTTTGGGGAAAATGCATGGAGGAAGCAAACATTAGATATGTTTGCCTTTAGCTTCTGAATGATATAAATCCAGTAAACAAATAACATTTTCAGGTGTTACAATCTAGTTGGACTTCCAGTTTGGCCCCACTATGCCACTAATTACATTTGTAGGCCTTATCGATTGACCCAGGGCATCCCTGGATCTCACTCAGCCCGTTATTATGCAACAGGTCATAAAACTGTAATGGGAGAGGCTTGTTCTCCCACATGGGTCTGAACAAATTGCCCTTTAAGCAATCTTTTTGAAGTCCTTGATTATTTGACATAGTTTACATAAGTCATTCTTCAGAGTACAGAATTCCTACACTTCAAAACTGAGTAGAAACATAACAAACATATATCTCTTATAACTATCTACTCACACTCAAATTTATCAGGTTCTTTCATGTGTACCACATCTAACTATGTAAATGTATGGATGCCCAACCTGATATTGAGGTTTATAATAACGGAGAAGAATCCAATTAAAATCAGATGCTGAGGTTTTCCTTTGCCCTCTGCCAGGCCCTGACTTCTCCTCTTCTGGTTAGTGCTGTTTCCCAGCTCACATTTTAGCCTTTCCCCCCCCCCCCCTTCCATACTAATACTTCTTTCATCTTCTGATTCTCTCAACCTTCTTACCTTTTAATCCCACACCTTCTGTTCTCCTTCCTGTTCATTATTCTATTTGTCCTCCTCAGCCTCTGTGTTTTACTTCTTCCTCCTGTTATCATTTTATCATTAAATAATATCATCTCTCCTTTTTCCATACCATTCTAAGTGTTTCACTAGCCTGAAATCTTACCAATTTTTAGTGGCCTTGCCTCCCATATAGAAGAGATAGTAAATAAAAAGATTCTAAATTTATCATCTAATTAGGGATGCAGGATTTTTTTAAAAAATAATGCAAAAATATCCCCATTATGAAACTGAATGATTGACAAGCACATTATTATTGATGTTATTTTTCAAACAACAAACTTACCTCTTGTTTGAACCTAAATCTTCCAAAAACCATTTTGCTTTCTCTTCTTTTAACAAGATCCACCACCTTAATTCCTGCTCCCTTCTCAGAGGCCTTCTCATGTTTTGAAAGGGATAGACCAACCATTTGTGACAATTGGCCTGAAATAAAATCTGTCACTTGATATCATACTCTTGGGGGCAGGTTTGCATCATTCCAGACAAGATGGAGAACAGTTTATAATGAAAACACTCTAAGATAGAAAATATTGATTTATTGTCATCAGTACTCTCCCAAATCTTCTCTTGACATCATATGAAATAATATAGTGCACTGTTCCAATATTACTAGAAGTATATATTTTTCTTCAGTGACATTTGTGCACTGTTCAGAATAAGTGAGAAGTTCAAAGGGAAAGATAATGACAGCTCAGCTTTCCATTTTAAAGAGGAGCATCAAATATATATAAAAGGAACTTTTAAAAAAAAAATTCTTACCTCACACATGCGCTTGTTATTCTTAGTGTTTGTCTTTCATGGTTTCAGGGACCATTTTTGTACTACATTCACCTAGTTCTTATAACAAAGCTATCAATACATAATGCAATGAAGGGCATTGTTTATCTGACTTTAAACAGCCACAGAGATGACACTTGGGAAAGAATGTAACACTTAGAAAAATGTGGTTTAAGCCTGGGAAAAGAAGAGAACTCTAAATAGAAATTTAAATTGACTCTGCCTTAACTCTCTTTGGTATAAAAGGAGGGTAAAAATGCTTTCAGGCTTTCAAGATTTTGTTACTATAGCCTGTATCAATAGAATTTCAGTATTTCTTGTGGAGTCAGTTTACTGACCTGGCCTTCCTCAAAGGAGTCTGACACAGATATGGGCTGAGAGGGAGTGACTAGTCCAAGGTTACCCAGCTGGCTTCCATGCCTAAGGGGGAACAAGAAACTAGATCTCCCTGCTTCTAGTTCTGTACTTAAATCATTAATCCATGCTGGCTCTCTTAGCTCAAACATGCAATTTATCAATCCTTACAACATTAAACCAAGAATATATATTATTTATAAACCATGTTATGTATACAGAAGTTTACATTCAACATTATAAGAGCAGAGGGGTTTTTTGTTGGAATTTCTCTTCCCTATTCCATTCATTCATATTTATCTGAAGCCTGCTTCAGCACGGTCTTCAAACTGTCTGTCGATTTCGCTGTACGATTCCACAGAATAACATTATGGGATATAATACATTGCCTACAAAGTAATCTGTCTGTCTGTCTGTCGTGCATGCTTCAAGTATGATTTAGAAGAAATGTTTTGGGCCTTGCATGAGTGTAGCATCTCTCTTTTCTCATTTATCCAGGTTTCTGTAAGAACTTTAAAAAATGCCATTGCTTTAAAGCAGCCACACCTTTTTTTTAGTCTCACATAGAAATATGGAAAAGTCAGGATACTTTAGTGAAAAGCAGATGTCTACTAATGTTTGCTCCAAGCACTTGTTCTGAATGAGTTTTGAAGAAGGTATAAATATAAATACAGTTATATGAAACATTAATCCTTATTATTTCATGTTATTCCTGTTTTATAGAAGCAAGATCTAGCATCAGTACTGTATGGAACTTCCTCTTTCAGAAAATTTTCCAAGACATAGCAGAAATGTTCTAGATGTCAAAATTCTACATGTAACTCTTGAAATTATATGGAAAAAGATACACTAAATGTGGCTAATGCTGTAAAGAAATTCATTACACAGAGATGTCCTGCCATAGGTACAGTAGTAGAAGCAAAAATACTAAGCTGTCATGCTCCAACTGAGCCATCTTATCAATTGGTTCAGTATGGGCCACACAGCTGGTAATGAAAGATTTCAGCCAAGAGTATTTTCTATCCCAACCTACTGAAACCAAACCTGAACCTTGGACCTACATAGCCATGATCCCCTTCCCTAATGTGAAGATCAGTCATTCCTAGTAGGAATAAAAATAGCTGATTGGATTTGCATGCACTGCAAACATCAGCATTTGTTAACTGTTATTCAGGCTATGTGGAACAGTGCAGCAATAAAGTAACCACTTGAGAATATTGGCAGAGACTGGTATCATTAATGAATGATACCTGTCCTCCCCCAGGTAAATCATATGTAGACTTATGCAGCTAAGTAACCTGATTCTCAAAAATAAATTATTTTATGCTCTTTCTACTACATTGTATTCAGCAGAACAAGGAGCATATTAAAAGTAAAATGTAGTATTTTATCACAACTTAACACTAGCTGTAAACATTTTTCAGCTAAACATCCATGTATCAAATAAGGACCCCACAAAAAGTTAATTGGCAAAAAAAGAGATGTATTTGCATTAGCTGTTTCTTGTTTAATATCTAAATTCACACAGCCTACAGAAATGCACACAGATATATATGGCATAATTTGCCATCCTATATACATTTCAAATAGAAATTTAACAATCTCCCATTCATTTTGAGAACACTATATTGCTCATAAATCAAAAAGTATATATTCAATATACTGTTGTGGAAAACAAAAGAAATATTGGAACTATATGTAGCTATTTAATCTGTCCAAAGTTATAGCAAGAAGTGTTGAAAGTGGACCTTAAACTTCAGGTATCCATTTTTAGGGAAAATGCTGAGAAAGACCTACTTTTCTTCCTGCAAAATGCATAACATAAAAAACAGAGTGTATTGTCGAAGGCTTTCACGGCCGGAGTTCGATGGCTGTTGTGGGTCTTCTGGGCTGTGTGGCCGTGTTCTGGAAGTTGTGGTTCCTAACGTTTCGCCAGCATCTGTGGCCAGCATCTTCAGAGGGCAGGAGCACAGATAGAAGCAAAATCTCTGTGCCCAGGTAGAGTGGCAATGTTCTATTTATAGAGCTAAATTATAGGAGATTAGGTGGGGTTTTTTTGTTGTGTTGAAATGTTAACGAGTGGCTGATGAGCGTGATTAGCATGTTCATTGTGAGAAGTATTCCCATGACCTGGTGGTTGGACTGAGTTCGTTGACCTTTTGCAGGCTGTGTTTTTCAGGACTGGTAGCCAGGTTTTGCTAATTTTTAAACTTTTTTTATTGTAACTGTGCTGGTGTTTGTGAATTTCAATGGCTTCTCTGTATAATCTGGTGTAGTGGCTTTTGGTGTTGTCCAGTATTTCTGTGTTTTCAAATAGGATTTTGTGTCCTGTTTGCTTGAGAGCATGTTCAGCTACTGAAGATTTTTCCGGTTGCTGTAGTCTGCAGTGCCTTTCATGTTCTTTTATCCTGGTGTGAATGCTTCGTTTTGTGGTTCTGATGTATACTTGTCCGCAGCTGCATGGTATGCGGTATACTCCTGCAGCGGTGCGGGGGTCCCTTTTGTCTTTAGCTGATTTTAGCATTTGTTGTATTTTTCTGGTGGGTCTGAAGACTGTTTGAAAGTTGTGTTTTTCCATCAGTTTTCCCATGCAGTCAGTGACTCCTTTGATGTATGGCAGGAATACTTTGTTTGTGTGGGGCTGTTTTTCTTCAGTTGGATGTTGTTTTCTTGGTTTGATGGCTCTTTTTATTTCATTCTTGGAATAGCCATTCGCCTGTAGGACCCAATTCAGATGGTTAAGTTCATTGTTGAGAAATTGGGTTTCACAGTTTCGATTAGCACGATCCACCAAGGTTTTGATCATGCCTCTCTTTTGTCGTGGGTGGTGATTGGAACTTTTGTGTAGATACCGGTCTGTATGGGTGGGTTTTCTGTATACTTTGTGTCCTAGTTTGAGGTCCGGTTTGCGTATGACCAGCATATCTAAAAATGGAAGTTTGCCGTCAGTTTCTTTTTCCATAGTGAATTGTATATTGGGGTGGATGCCGTTTAGGTGGTCCAAAAATTTCTCCAGTTCTTCTTCAGTATGACTCCAAATTGCGAAGGTGTCATCCACGAACCGGAACCAGACTGTTGGTATAATGGGTGCTGATTCCAAAGCCTGTTTTTCAAAGTGTTCCATGTAAAAGTTTGCTATGACTGGGCTCAGGGGGCTTCCCATGGCAACGCCATCCATCTGTTCGTAGAACTCATTCTCCCATTGAAAGTAACTAGTTGTTAGGCAGTGTTGAAATAAAGCTGTAATGTCTTCTGGGAAGATTTGCTTGATGAGTGCCAGGGTGTTCCTTACTGGCACCTTGGTAAACAGGGAGATCACGTCAAAGCTGACCAGTTTGTCCATGTGGTTGAGTTTTAGGGTGCTGATTTTGTTGATGAAGTGTCCTGAGTCTTTGATGTGGGATGGAGTCTGTCCGATGTGGGTCTGTAACAGGGTAGCCAAATGTTTGGATAATTCATATGTTGGGGAGCCAATGGCACTTACAATGGGTCTGAGTGGGATAGAGTCTTTGTGGATTTTGGGGAGTCCGTATAGTCTAGGTGAGAGAGCTTCTGTCTTGCAAATATGTTGTAGTACGTTGGGATGCAGGGAGGAGCTCTTTATCAGTGTGTTGGTTTGCTTCATGATTTTGTTGGTTGGATCCCGTCTTATTGTTCTGTATGTGGTGGGGTCTAGTAGTTCTCTGATTTTGTCTTTGTATTCATCTATGTTCATAATTACCGTGGCGTTGCCTTTGTCCGCTGGAAGGATGATGATGTCTGGGTCTGAATTGAGGGTCTCTATGGCGTTTCTCTCCTTCTTGGTAATGTTGCTGGTGGGGGGCTTTGCTTTCCTCAGGATTCTTGCCACTTTACCCCTTATTTCTTCTGCTTCTTCCTCTGGACGTTGGTGAATAGCTGATTCCACATTGGCAATGATATCTTCCACTGGAATTCTGGTGGGTGTAATTGCAAAGTTTCCTCCTTTGCTTAGGATGGAGGTTTCTTCAGGAGAGAGTAGGCGTTCTGTCAAATTGATGACAATGCGTGAAGTATCCAGTGCTGGTTTTGGTTGACTGTTTTGGCATTTGTTGAATTTTTGCTTTTGTCTGTTTGTGTAGTCAAAGATGTCCTTTTCCATTTTTCTGTAGGATATGGTATCAATCTTGTCCCATCCTGGCTTCTCATCCTGGCTTCTCATTTTGTGACTGAGGCTCATATGTGTGTCGAATAGATCTTTTTCTGTGATGGCAAGGTTTCGGCGGGTTGTGTGAATTCTCTCGCACAGGAGGGCTTGTTCAAGGTGGTCGTAAATGCGTCTGGCTTGTGACGATTTGAAGGTCCTTTTCGTTCTGAGAAAGGCTGGAATGGTCCTGGTATCTCTGCATCGCATTAGGAAGGTTAAGGAGCAGAGTAGGTGTGCTTTTCTGTTCCGGAGTGTTTCCAGTCTCCGTGTCTGTATACAGTATCAAGTATACATCGGAACCACAAAACGAAGCATTCACACCTTTCTCAGAACGAAAAGGACCTTCAAATCGTCACAAGCCAGACGCATTTACGACCGCCTTGAACAAGCCCTCCTGCACAAGAGAATTCACACAACCCGCCGAAACCTTGCCATCACAGAAAAAGATCTATTCGACACACATATGAGCCTCAGTCACAAAATGAGAAGCCAGGATTGGGACAAGATTGATACCATATCCTACATAAAAATGGAAAAGGTCATCTTTGACTACACAAACAGACAAAAGCAAAAATTCAACAAATGCAAAAACAGTCAACCAAAACCGGCACTGGATACTTCACGCATTGTCATCAATTTGACAGAACGCCTACTCTCTCCTGAAGAAACCTCCATCCTAAGCAAAGGAGGAAACTTTGCAATTACACCCACCAGAATTCCGGTGGAAGATATCATTGCCAATGTGGAATCAGCTATTCACCAACGTCCAGAGGAAGAAGCAGAAGAAATAAGGGGTGAAGTGGCAAGAATCCTGAGGAAAGCAAAGCCCCCCACCAGCAATATTACCAAGAAGGAGAGAAACGCCATAGAGACCCTCAATTCGGACCTAGACATCATCATCCTTCCAGCGGACAAAAGCAACGCCACGGTAATTATGAACATAGATGAATACAAAGACAAAATCAGAGAACTACTAGACCCCACCACATACAGAACAATAAGACGGGATCCGACCAACAAAATCATGAAGCAAACCAACACATTGATAAAGAGCTCCTCCCTGCATCCCAACGTACTACAACGTATTTGCAAGACAGAAGCTCTCTCACCTAGACTATACGGACTCCCCAAATCCACAAAGACTCTATCCCACTCAGACCCATTGTAAGTGCCATTGGCTCCCCAACATATGAATTATCCAAACATTTGGCTACCCTGTTACAGACCCACATCGGACAGACTGCATCCCACATCAAAGACTCAGGACACTTCATCAACAAAATCAGCACCCTAAAACTCAACCACATGGACAAACTGGTCAGCTTTGATGTGGTCTCCCTGTTTACCAAGGTGCCAGTAAGGGACACCCTGGCACTCATCAAGTAAATCTTCCCAGAAGACATTACAGCTTTATTTCAACACTGCCTAACAACTAGTTACTTTCAATGGGAGAATGAGTTCTACGAACAGATGGATGGCATTGCCATGGGAAGCCCCCTGAGCCCAGTCATAGCAAACTTTTACATGGAACACTTTGAAAAACAGGCTTTGGAATCGGCACCCATTACACCAACAGTCTGGTTCCGGTTCGTGGATGACACCTTCGCAATTTGGAGTCATACTGAAGAAGAACTGGAGAAATTTTTGGACCACCTAAACGGCATCCACCCCAATATACAATTCACTATGGAAAAAGAAACTGACGGCAAACTTCCATTTTTAGATACGCTGGTCATACGCAAACCGGACCTCAAACTAGGACACAAAGTATACAGAAAACCCACCCATACAGACCGGTATCTACACAAAAGTTCCAATCACCACCCACGACAAAAGAGAGGCATGATCAAAACCTTGGTGGATCGTGCTAATCAAAACTGTGAAACCCAATTTCTCAACAATGAACTTAACCATCTGAATTGGGTCCTACAGGCGAATGGCTATTCCAAGAATGAAATAAAAAGAGCCATCAAACCAAGAAAACAACATCCAACTGAAGAAAAACAGCCCCACACAAACAAAGTATTCCTGCCATACATCAATGGAGTCACTGACCGCATGGGAAAACTGATGGAAAAACACAACTTTCAAACAGTCTTCAGACCCACCAGAAAAATACAACAAATGCTAAAATCAGCTAAAGACAAAAGGGACCCCCGCACCGCTGCAGGAGTATACCGCATACCATGCAGCTGCGGACAAGTATACATCGGAACCACAAAACGAAGCATTCACACCAGGATAAAAGAACATGAAAGACACTGCAGACTACAGCAACCAGAAAAATCTTCAGTAGCTGAACATGCTCTCAAGCAAACAGGACACAAAATCCTATTTGAAAACACAGAAATACTGGACAACACCAAAAGCCACTACACCAGATTATACAGAGAAGCCATTGAAATTCACAAACACCAGCACAGTTACAATAAAAAAGAAGAAAGTTTAAAAATTAGCAAAACCTGGCTACCAGTCCTGAAAAACACAGCCTGCAAAAGGTCAACGAACTCAGTCCAACCACCAGGTCATGGGAATACTTCTCACAATGAACATGCTAATCACGCTCATCAGCCACTCGTTAACATTTCAACACAACAAAAAAACCCCACCTAATCTCCTATAATTTAGCTCTATAAATAGAACATTGCCACTCTACCTGGGCACAGAGATTTTGCTTCTATCTGTGCTCCTGCCCTCTGAAGATGCTGGCCACAGATGCTGGCGAAACGTTAGGAACCACAACTTCCAGAACACGGCCACACAGCCCGGAAGACCCACAACAGCCATAAAAAACAGAGTTACAGAGGATAGATCCTTGATTTTTTTTTACATGAGATCAACCTCAAATTACTGATCACATCCATGTACTGTATACACTGATCCATAACAATCACAGATTAAATATATTTTGGTGTTTCTGTAGTGCAGAAACATAGCTCAGATCAGAAGCAATCACACAATTTTTACATATGGCCTAGCTGCAACCACTGTCAAACACAGAACCACCAAAAGCCAGCCTCCAGTTGTTTTGAAACTGCATAGTATAAAACAGCTTGATTCTAAATTTTCTGTCTTATTGTATGCATGGGACTATTTTTGCCTAAAGTGGAAAATGAGTGATCTATAGACTGATACAGGCAATCAAGATCAATTTGATCTCTTAATAGCAATTTGATCTCTTAGTAGCATTTTCCTTTAATAGGTTATTCTACAGTATTTCATTGTATCTGTAGAAAAAAATAGGTGGAGTTTAACTTTGAAGGGCAATTTTTCACTTTATATTGATTTGCAGGAGCTGTCCTTGTTATAGGTAAAGGTAAAGATTCCCCCCGCACATTTGTGCAGTCGTGTCCGACTCTAGGGGCCGGTGCTCATCTCCGTTTGTTAGCCGAAGAGCCAGCGTTGTCCTAAGATGCTTCCATGGTCATGTGGCTGCATTACATGTGCAGAACGCTGTTACCTACCAACCGAAGTGGTACCTATTCATCTACTTGCATTTGCATGCTTTCGAATTGCTAGGTTGGCAAGAGCTGGGGCGAGTGCGGGAGCTCACTCCGTCATGCGGGGCTAGGGATTCGAACCTCCGAACTTGCGATCTTCCGATCGACAAGCCTGGTGTCTTACCCGCTGAGCCACCACGCCCCTTTCTCCTTGTTATATGTTTGCCTATTTTGCTAGAAGCCAAAGAGATTGTACAGTTCTTCCACAAATTCAGATACTATTTCCTCAAACAGATGTGGAATTTCTGTTGAATTTCTGCTTGAACATGTACTATAAGAAAGTGGATCTTTGGGAAAACAGCCTGCTTTGCACAGATGCATTAGACACAATGATGTCAGGCATATCTTTATGAAGTAACTGGGAACATTACATCTTATATTAGGACTGTGCAGTGCTTTGGATTCAAAAGGAAAAAGGTGCCAGCAACTTCTTAAATCGAGTATTAGGTATGTCTGCTGCCTTGAGTTATTTATAAAAATAATAAAGGAAGGATAGAAAATGAATGAATGAATGAATGAATGAATGAATGAATGAATGAATGAATGAATGAATGAAAGAAATGCATTTCTTCCTAGGATCACAATTACCTGTATAGTGTAGCCACACAATCCTGGGAAAACTTGAAGCTTCTTTAAGCAGTTGCCAATAGGTGCTATGTGAGTACCCCCACATGCTCTGAAAAACCTTTCTGAATTTGAATTGGAATGTCTGTGTATTTAAATGCACTAGAAGGAAGAAATTCTGAATTGTGGCTGTGTCAAAATATACACCTGCATCATGCATTGACATGCACACAACAATAGATATAATAGCAGGAATATGTTATCAGGAACTTAGATGACAAAAGTTCTGATCTTGTGAAGTCAATTCTCGTGCATATATACAAGCATTTGTTAGAGATGTGTCACAGACAGTATGGAGTCAAAGGTTTCACTATCAATTATAGATGGAATATATAGGGCTGTGCATGCTTTGAAAATATTAAAGTAAAAGCACTGCAAATAAAAGCACAGCATCTCTGTGTTATTTGTTGAAGCAGCCCATCATTTTCCACATGAGGCTGAAAAAAAGATGCTATTGCCCTGAAAACATTAACTTCAAATCAAGGATTCTTCAATACTTAGCTTTTTTTTCCCAGGCTCATACAGAAAACGGGGGGGGGGGGGGGAGTTGGCGTATTTTAATGAACTGTAGAGAGGTATGGTGTTCATGAGAGATCCAAAGCATTTCTTCCTATTTATTTATTCATTTGATTTATTTACTGCCCAACTCCCAATGACTCTGGGTGGTTCAAAAGTTTTTTTAAAAAAATAAAACCAATTTAAAAATACAGTAATAGGTGATCATGTGATTGCGGGGCACTGCAATTTTTCCAAAAAGGGTTTTTTTCTACAGCACCTGAAAAAGAACATGCTGCACTCTAATAGGGCATGCACAGATTGTTATCTAGATTACAAAGGGAAATGTAGAAGTAATATTATTTGTGATATTTAGAGAAGCAATCTAATACACACTTACTTGACAGTTGGTCTTCCTAAATTAAATGGGAGCTACTTATGAGTAGACTTATTAAATTAGATTCAGTACACACAGATTTACAGAATTGGTTACAAAGCAAAAGTAAATACAACAAGTTTACTAAAGCATGGATCATTATACCTGGAGGTGAGGTGGGCCCCCACTCTCCCGGCCATCTGGAAAGGAGTGAAGACCTGGCCCTGCCATCTCACATGGGGGGTGAAGAGGGGTGGCCAACCCTGGGGGTGGCTGGCACCTTAAAGTCACTCCCCAGAATTTAAATCAAGAACTTATTACCAGCCATCTTTTTGGAACACATTATTTATTAAGAAGACTGTTTTTACTGTTTTATTGTATTTTAATTAATGTTTTATTCCTGTTTTATGTAATCCACCCAGAGTTGCTCTCCGAGTGAGATCTCTGAGTGAGATGGGCGGGGAAATATATATATATATATATATATATATATATATATATATATATACATACACACACACACACACACACACACACACACACATACACATACATACACACACACACACACACACACAGACACACAGACACACAGACACACAGACACAGACACACATACACATACACATACACATACACATACACATACACATACACATACACATATAAATAAATATAAAATTACATTGTAGGAGGGTTTACTGGCTGTAGCTCTCAACCTCTGTGGCCACAAGAACTTCCAGAAAGAGGGGAGGGCCAGGAGCATCTTAGTGCAGTCAGGGAAATGCAACCTTGCCTAGAATAGGCCACTCTTTCATTCCATCATCTTGTAAGGATTTATCCTCTATTTAGTGACTCTCATTCAAGCCAGACACCATTTTGCCTGGTTTAAATGGAACAGGGAGATTGAGGTGAATGTCATATACATGTTGACACCACTTTCCCACAAATCTCTGAATGATCTGTCATAGCCACTTCACTGAGATATTAAAAAGCTCTCTGAATCTCTACAAGCTAACTGTCTTGAAATGCTGACTCCGAGGTCATTTTTTGGTAGAAGAACAGAGTAAAAATGAATATAAAGCATAACTTGTCAAATGTCCACTGCTACAAGAATAAAGGACAATGGGCTGACTTGCTATGGTAAAACAAAAGTATGTTAAGCCAGAACTACCAGGCTGTTTGTGTGATCAATTCACCATAGCTGTGGATTGGTTTTATGCATGGTACAATCATCCTGGATAAGGAAAGAATCCCTCTCTGAAATAAAAAATACATGCCCTTAAGTCTGGATCCTAGTGAGCAATGCTGCGCTAACACTTTAACATCCCCTTTTTCAGTCTGGCAGATATGCTTGGGTGGGAATTCTGAGAGTTATTGGCCCAAACATCTGGGTGACCAGGTTGTAGAAGTGGTTGTTTTAACCTAACAAGCTATTCTTAGACATGGTTCTAAGAGCACAGAAATCATGCTTTATATCTTTAAGGTCTACTTGGCTTCTGAGTGGCATGGGAAGGAAGGAAGGAAGGAAGGAAGGAAGGAAGGAAGGAAGGAAGGAAGGAAGGAAGGAAGGAAAAACTAGGATAGACTTATTTATTTATTTCATGGATTTATAGGGCTGCCCAACTCAAACAAAGTGATTCTGGACAGCCCTATATATTAGATTAGAGTTTCTCAACCTTGGCCAGTTTCAGATGTGTGGACTTCAACTCCCAGAATTCCCCAGCCAGCAAGACTAGTTGGGGAATTCTGGGAGTTGAAGTCCACACATCTGAAACTGGCCAAGGCTGAAAAACTATTAGATTATGACTATTACTCCCTATACATTTAATATTTACCCCTATGTGGTTCATATTTGTTGTAAGGAGGGCAGAAACTCTTCTTATCATCTACTTTACATTGCAAAGCCCAATGAGTAGCTCTAGAAATGAAAGGCAATAGAAGAAAGAGGGGATTCATGAAGTAAATTGCAATCATTAAAAAGGAATTTCTCACCTGTGGCATTCAGAGTGTAAAACCAGAAGGCTACCCACTGGGTACTTTTTCACTTTGTAGTTTTCTCTTGTGCAGTTCTGGCAACTTGCTGTGAACAAATTAACTTAATTAATTACAAACATTGCATCCCAACGGGAAAAAATGCCAGAGGCTAGTTAATAGATGTCTCAGTATGAAAGGAAGTAACTGCTAATTCTGTCTTTTCCTGTTGAACACAGCTGGTCCTGATTTCCTTCCCTTTCTGTTTCAGGCTTTGTGTTGTAGGTATTCATTACAAGTACATAAAGGTGTATCTCCTGCTTCTGCATGGGGAAATGTGTGCCCGCGCATACTCTGACACACAAATTCCCTTGTGCATTTACATAAGGTAAATAGTGAGGTAAAATAGTATTGGAGCTAGTGCTGAGCAGATACTGTTTTCCACTATGCAGGTTCAAATCTCTCGTTAGCCATGGAAGGTTACTAGGTGACTTTGGGCCTGTCACTCTCTGTTTCATCTTAACATACCTCACAGGCTTGTTGTTTGGGGAATAAAATGGAAGATGGACTGCTCTGTAGATCACCTTGAGCTTCTGGATGAATGGTGGATGGATGCATGGTTTATAAAGACATAGATAGAAATCTAAAAACAAAACTGTGGGTTGGTTGGTTGGGTGGGCGGATGCATGGATGGAGAGATAGATATCAAAGGCGATATAGACAGACAAGCAAAGAAGTATGCAAATATGTATTTGTTCACCTCTCTATTGAACATTTCCCCCTTTTTACCAATACAAAATAATATGTTCATAAACTGTATTCATACTAGCAAACATCATTAGAAGCCTAAAACTCTTTTTTCGAGTCTATTTTTTATTGTTACAGAATTATTTCCTATCATATGATCATTTCAACATCAGGCAAGCATTTCTAGGGGAGAGACAGCGGAGGACAGGAAGGCCAGGGAAGCCTGGCGTGCTATGGTCCATGAGGTCATGAAGAGTCGGACACGACTAAATGACTGAACAACAACAAAAAAGCCCAAGTTAATCTTTGAAACTGAGTGGGCCTAATGGAATTTAATACTCAGTTTGTAGTAGTGTTACTTGCAGTTTATAACCCTTTCTACTTCCAAATCCTTCCACTGAATTTTTATTTAGTTTGCTTCAATTAATTAAATTTGAGATGAGACAATTTTGGCAGATTTTAAGACAAAAACAAAAACTGGATACAAAAGACAGTAAAATAACTTCCTATCTCAAAAATACCCTTTGGAAAAAGCACATCTAACTGAATACTGGGTAGTAATGTTCTGAAACTGCAGTGATTTTCATAAAGGTTTACTCATTCTTCAGTGAATCCATGCTTGGCACTTACTCTAACTCTAATGCTCCATTTAATTCTCTAGATTATTTAGAGTAAAACTACAAATTATGTTAATCACATAGAAAGCAATGAGGTTCTTTCATTCTGACTAGAATATGTGAGTGGGTTCCCATCTGAATTAGTCACTACACACAATGGGAGGGGGGAGGGACTTTCTGCCAGCTGCTTTGTTTCAGAATTTCTCCCTGTACATGAGTTTCAAACTGGAAAGAGACCCTCTTTTGCCATCTAGTGGAAACATTTCATGCTCCATTGAGTTGGGAAGTTGTTTTGAAGAGGCCAAATGTTTATAAAATACATTTTTTACTGTTCTTGAATGATCAATAGCTATTCATAAAAGCTGAAGGAAGAAACAATAATCATATTCTTCAGCAATCATTTAAAGTCCACTTAAAGTTAATGGTATTTGATCCTAGTAAAAATAAGCTATGATTTGCCGTCAGTGGATATCAACTTTGAGACTTCCTGCAGGTTAAAAAAAAAAACTACTTAAGAAAATTGGCTAGCTTAATGGCTTATTGTGTTGCATCAGGCCTGTAGACATGCTCACCGAACAGATAGTTACTATTTTTGCGCGCCGCTGTTGGTGTGCCGCCACGGGAAAACCCGGAAGCGCTGATGATGATCAGCGCTTCCGGATTGTGTGGCGACACACCAGACTGTGTGGCGACACACTTTTGTGTCTAGATAAATAGTAAAATAGATTTCTATATAGATTTCTATATAGCACATTATATATTGTTGCAGGATTATCAATTATCAATTCTATGCAATGCTAATATAATGATTGGCTATTCTGATTTTATGTTTTGTTGATTAGATCACAGTTTGCTGGGTTGATATATCACATTCAATCATAAAACATGGTTTCAAAACAATGGGTAGATTCTACCAAGACACTAAGACTGGGTCCATGCATTATGGTAAACTCATAAAAAGCTTTGCTTTTGATTTAGTGCAATGTCTGAAAATAGCCATTATGGTTATAATCCACAATTTATAATTTCATATTTAATACTATTGTGGATTTTTACTACTGAAAACTATCTGTGGACATGATCAGTAGAATTTAGCATGCAAATCTTTACCAACAATGTATATAATTCCCAATCTAAGAAAAAATGTAACATTTTCATGTGTTATCTTGGTCCCTCTAGTCCCTATTTTATCTTACGTCGTCAGGCATAATCATTGCATATTAGAGAATTATTTTGATTGCCACTTTTTGATTGGAATTTCCAGACCTTTATAGGTCTGCACTGGAATTTGATTCTCCAAGTATTTACCTTACTATATTTCCATTGAATCAGAGCCAAGAAGTTAGTGCTCCATGGTTTGCCTTTAAGAATATTGTCAGTAGAAAACCTGCAAAACATATTAGAAAAACTTGTTTTTAGGAATCTCCCTGCAAACATTTTCATAGTTTCTGCACTGAAGTCAGTGAAATCAATGGGAGGGCTGTGGTATAAATGGTCAGTGAATTATTTGGCCCACCCTGAAACACATTTTGGATGAAAGCTAGTAACAGTCCAATAAACTCTGAAGCAATGTTTATACCAGCTGTGAATCTGGGCCTTGACATTTTGATTTTCTTTATTTTTCTTGTTCACTTTTATTAAAACTGCTTAGATTTTTATTAAATGTAAGTACTATGCCTGCTGCTGTGATATTACACAAAATGGCAATGGTATCTTAACACATGCAGTATAAAAATCAATACCAAATAATCCATGTAATGACAAAGCAATTTCTGTTTTGTACTCAAATGTTTATAAAGGTGTTACTTTATTCTCAACTGTTACCAAAAATTCACTTTTTAAAAGTTGGCTGCAGAATCCCTTTCCCCATTTGTCTTCTTTCAAATATAATGATGTTAGTCAACTGGAATGGTTCTGGCCATACCACAACTGCCTGTCTGCTTAGTTCTCCTTTTACATTAAAGGTACATGCAGATGTTTACTTGTATGGAACTAACATCATATTGCTGCAACAGGTGGGAAGGAGAGAGTATGCTTACAGGGCTTCCCTCTTCCTTTTCATGTCAGAGTTAAATCTGGGTTTTCCTTGCATTAACAAAAGGTGGCTTAATGTTTATTTATTTTAATCTGTAAGCCTGACGAAAAGTTTGGCATCTATGAAAACGAAGGCAGGCAAAAGAATCACTCTTGACTCTATTTAAATAACGATTTTGTGCAATTTATCAAATGAAAGACTTCTTGAAAAAATAACATTTGCCAAGTATTAATGTTCAAAGAAGCTAGAAGTTATTAAAGAATTATCTAATCATGTTCTGAATTAAGATATGAACTTACCTGATCAGCACCTCCTAGAGGAACGCATGACTGGAATTTAATTATTTACCTGTTTTCATGCTTTCCAAATGTTCAGACAACATTCTCAGCTCATAAATATATCAAAGAAAATAAATTAAAAATGAGCATTTTAAAGAAATACATATTTTAATGAAACTTTTCATGCAGACTTTCTTAAAACATAAATTAATGCAGTCAAAGGACAGAAGTAAATTAACGACTTTCTGCAAAGCGGTCAAGTGACACATGGATTCCACCATCCCAAGGGTGCTTTAGTCATGTTGTCATAGGTGTCAGATTACTAGGATGACAATTTTCAAATCAAGTAATTAAAAGGATTTCTCAAAAGCACTGTACAACTATCAAGGCAAGGAAAGCAAAACCATAATAGAGACATACTTTTACAGAAGAAAAAAAATTAAACACATTAAACACATTAAAAATTAAACATTAAACACACTCTATGACCATTCTAAATAAATAAATAATACAGTCTCATTATAGCAAATTTACCAAATAAAACATTAACCCACTTAAACAAATTATGTCATAATGTAACTATCATTCTTTAAGCAAGTGTTGATGAAGTGAAATGGTGATTACTGTATATGGAACCTGGTAACAGAGTCACAACCACATCTTGTCAGTCTGACAGTAGATAAATAACATGAACTTCCCCTGCCCTATTTAACCTTTGAGCTAATAGCAAACTCCTCGGGGAGTTGGGCAGTGATAAATCCAATCAATCAATCAATCAATCAAGGATATTACCCAAGAATTTTAGGATATCACAATGCTACAGTTGAAAAATAGGAGCCAGAATGCAAATGTCTGTTGTGAGAAGAAAACATAGCTGTAGCAAGCATTATAGAAATCTAGTAAAATGGAAATAATAATTGATATGTGTTTCTCTTTGGATGTTTGGATGTCAGCTCTATATAAAATACAGAGAGGTGCATAATGGGGGCAGAGTTTCCTTGTGTATCAGAAGGATATTAAGTCCCATGAGGTAGAACTTATAAATGAAGCACGCTCTTCCACAGAATCACTATGTATGTCCATATTAATTCCCAAATAGTTAATACTAGGGGCATGCTATTGGCCTTTCCACTGACCAAGAAGTTAAAGCTGATATATCAATAGAAAATTAAATTAGAGGGATATCTGAAAAAATGAAACACTATAGTAATGTGTGACTTCAGTCAGTCTTACATAGTTGGAAAATCTGGACATGACACAACTGGATATAACAAAGAGACCAAGGTCATGGTGCAAAAGAGTATGACAAATAATAAAATATATTCCAAATATATTGGGAATAGGAAACTAACCAGAGAGGACATTGGATAACAGGGGTCTTAAAAGTGAACTAAATTAGGAAAGTGGATGAGTTCTTCTGTTCCCACTGCTGAATGTAGATTAGATGCTGGTTTTTTAGGAGGAAGGTTGGATAAAATGAGATGAATAGAAATAATGAGAGATCACATTATAAGCCAAATGAAGAAACTAGAAATGAATAAATCACTAAGTCTAGATGGCATCTATTTAAGAATTCTTAAAGAACTGGTATCTGAATTGTGACTCTTCATAGCAAATGTAACTTTTCTTTAATATCAGCATCTTCATTCTCAAGAACTGGAAAATCACCAGCATGACTATTTTTTTTTAAAAAAAATAGAATTGACGGGCAATAAAGAAATCTCTAGGTTGGGTAAGCTTAACAGCAGTTCCTGAGAAAATAGTTGAAAGTACAGATTGCTACGACTATGCTGACATTTTATACTCGGACCAAAGCAATGTTATACCAGTGTACATTCAACACATAGTTTAGTTGTGTAGTTCTATGGGTATGATGCTTATTGTTGACTGGTGATGATAATGATATTTTAATTTTGTATATTCTTTTTTATTCCGTTATTGCACCCTGCCCAGAGTCTGCTAGGAATTGAAAAGGCTATTATATTGTGTGATATAATATCAGTGACCTCAGTTCCTGAAACATAGTAGTGTCCTGTATGGTTCTGCATAGAATGCCTGAAGAAATATTCATTCCCATTAAACTCAAAGCCTCCTGGACTTTGTAAACAGAGGAGTTATATCCACAATCTCATGACTGCAAAACCTCTGATGGTCAGACTGTTATTTAAACAGAATAACATCATAGAATCATACAGTGTATCAGTGGGAAAGGATTTTATATAGCAGTTCCTCCTAATGGTCAGCCCGAATCTCCTTTCTTTTAATTTCAATCTATAAAAATCCACTTACCTGGAAATGATTGCCTGATTGTGAGTCCCATGTGGGCTATTTTATTGCAACTCTGTATAAACAACTCTATTTACATGAGTTTTCATTTCATCATTTTCTGATTATCTGAATGGTTTTGAACTGAATGTGGCTTAGAACACTCAAATAAATGAAAAACTATACCACTAAAATCATAATCTTTTCAACTGAGAAGAGGTTTAAAATCTGCAAAACACCATGCTTATGTTATGAATGTAATTTTTCTTTTGGTAACATTAATAAAATCATCTTTCAATAATTACTGAATCCACAAAGTTTGGTCTACATTTCAATTACATCATTAGATCTAAAGTTTATTCTAAAGCTCTTTAAAGTTGGACCATTCTGTGCTATGATAGCTACAGTGAGATGTTCAACCCCTGGCAGAAGTATTTGCATTTGTTTTAGTTTAAGAGAACAGTAATTGCATTGAGGTCTTTTGAAGAGAGGAGTTAGCTACTCAAGGAATTTTGGGAAAGAAAAAAACACAATTCAGAAGCCTAAGTAACATTCAATGGGTAAATCACTCTATTTGCTATAAGGATATTAGCTGCAAATCAACACATAGCTAAATAGGCTTAAATTCCATTGAGATCAATAGAACTCAAGAATACTATTCTGTAGGATTTTTAGTTGGGATTTAGAAGTATGTAACTATCTCCTTTCTCAGTCAATTCTCTTCAGTGATTAAGAAAATATTTAGTTGTTCTTTCAAAGCTTTTCAGTCCTTATTATATCTATAATCTATATCTATTAAAACTTCACACTTTTATCTGTTCAGTGTCCTACAATAAAAGGAAATAACCAGGTATTCAGGAGAAACACCAAGGGGCTGCTGTTGTTACTATCCCCAACACGTCACCTTAGCTGGCTACATGACACTGCCTAATGTCAGGGCCAACCTTGAGAAGCAGAAGTTGAAAATATTTTGTGATAAGTATAATCTTCAAGGCACTGCAGTTTGGATGGTTTCATTCAGAGCCAAGCCTCAGAGCCACATTGGTTCTCAAAGGGTCTCTTGAGAAGTCACTGCCAAATTGTTATTACTTAATGTAATAAAGGGAGCAATGTATTAATTACTTGAAATCTGGCTTTTATTTTTCGGTCAACCAGGTTTTTTTTAACCAAGCTCCACTTAGTTGCTGGAATATAGTCCAACTAGGGTCGTTTGCTAAAAAAATATTGTGCCCTTGGTTTTCCATCTTTGTTTTACAATTCTCCTTCTGAGCTTTTCCTTTTAATCATGGCTATATAAAATACTTTGGAATAATGAATCTATTAATTCCCTCTGTGGCACCACCTGGCAAATTTTATCAGAATCAGGAGCTAAGCAGAGTCAGTCCTTGTTAGTTCTTGGATAGGAGACCTCTAAGGAATACCAAGGCAGTAGGCTAGACTAGGAAGTCAACAAAACAAGCAGAAGAAGATAATGACAAGTCATTTCCATATTTCTGCCCCCCAAATATACATGGACATGTCCATTAAGTTACCAACAGCTGAGCATGATTCAAAACCAAGCAGGACAGATGACAAAATGTGAATGATGGCATCATCGTGCAAATGTCATGGCAAGTACATAAAGGCAGCACTTGCATGATGATGTAACCATGCACTTGTGTTTTAGGCATCATCTACAAATGCCACTAACAAAGGGAACATGCACATTTTGACAGCCAGTGTTCAAATTGTTCAAATTAGAGTCTTACTGAGTTCAGAATTAGGTATATGATTAAGTCTAATAAATTCAACTGTTTTTTATTGTACATTTTTTTCCTTTCTACCTGTTAACTTTTGCAGTATTACTCACGAATTGATGTACACAAAATATAACAAAGAGCAAATATGTGAAGCACACCCTGAAATTAAATTTAAATAATTAGAAACTTGTGAAAATAACTGTATTGTTGGATTCTAGTAATTTATAAAACAAAAGTATTGAAATAATGATTGTAACATATAATATTAGGCTATGTAATGTTACATCACATTATCATTATACCTAATACAGTACATATTAATAAACATCTATAAAGGCCTTTTGTTTATTCGTTTTGTTTTGACATTCGTAAAAAAACAGTTGGCTTCCTGTCTTAGTGGGTTAAAAAGGATCGTGTCAGAATAAGAGTATAATTGACTGGAATGAAGCCAAAAATGTATGTTTAATGTTTGTTAATAGTACTTACATTAGGAGATGGTGTAGGACAAAGATCGTTTGGAGGATTTAACAATGCCACATCCTTTAAACCTTTGCTTTTATCAAATTGTGGCTTTGTACTTTGTGCTGAGTTCTATGAGCTATGTCTTTTCGATAGCTCGAACTATAATGGTGCAAGTGTATTGAATTAATTCATTCCACTGGAGAGGTTAGGTTTTTCCAGTGAAGGCCTGGTGATATTTGGAATTATGGCTTGACATGCATAGCACTTACTAGGGATGTATAAGTACTGTTCTGGGAATGAATGTATTAAAGAATTCTGAAAAATTCAATTTCTTCTTTGGACCACACCATTTCAGTTCCCAGGAGTGTGGCAGAAGATTTTCTGGAAAGATCTTATCTTTCTCAGATAATATATCTTAGACCAGATCTCCCTTGAGGTAAAAAGAAATTATTCAAAACCTACCATTTCTTCTCCAGACCATGCCAATCTAGTTATTCCTGGAAGTCTCAGCAACAAACTGAGCTTTACAGTCACTCAAGTCCTTAGCATTCAAAACTGATCAAGTTAGCTTGGAATTGAGACAGAAAATCCTATGGTACTATCAATAAAATTAGTGTTGAGCTTTGATTTATGGCAAAGCCTGAAACAGGGACAAATCAGGGCAATCAAGGTGGACTTGCCTTGTCTAAATTTAAAAACTGCTGGAAAACATTAATTCTGATTTGTTGATTCAGGTAGTACTGCTGCAGCCATCCTGAAAAGTAAGTGAAAACAAAATTAAAACACTAATATGCTGTCTGTGTAAAATGTCTTGATAGAAAGGGGAGGAATGGAGAAGGAATATTGGATTCAGAGATCAATAGGCCCATTGTCAAATGACTCATATGATTGGATCAGCATCAGTTGCCCAAATCATTGTCATACATTGGTGACAATATGGAGAATGAAGACAATAAATTCCTTCTGGCTGTCTGAAAAGGTCAGAAAAGGGCACAGTGAAGCAAGTATTAATCACTTTGTACTCCCAATAATTATTGAGTGCTCTGAGAACACAAAGGGAATGGTTTAACAAAGCAGCAGCTACAATCATAACATGAGAGAGAGGGAGAAAAAGAGAGAGATGTCTATGAAGGTTCATGTCAGATTCAGGGTAAGGGTTGCAGTTCAACTTGGGATGAATCAGAGTTACTGTTGCCTGAACAAATATCCAGGAGACTATCAAAATGAGATTTTGGTAGAAATATAAAATTTCCAGAAATTTCCAGAAATAATGTAGCCTTGGAAAAAAAGAGGATCCAAGGCCAATTGTATTTAGTCTGAATTGCATCATTAGGGACCTTCATGAGATAGTCATAGCATTATATTTACATGAATTTACATGCTATAAAAACAATAGTGAATGGTATAATGAAGAAAACTAAAGCAGGCTAACCCACATGATCTGATATAGTAATACAGAAGTTGTTTATTCGTTCAGTTGCTTCCGACTCTTCGTGACTTCATGGACCAGCCCACGCCAGAGCTTCCTGTCGGCTGTCACCATCCCCAGCTCCCCCACGGTCGAGTCTGTCACCTCCAGAATATCATTCATAATACAGAAGTACAGTATTATAAATCAAAGATAAATTAAAAAGGGATAATTAGGCATTCAGATTTAAAAGTAATAGCTAAGAATCTAAACCATGATTCTTGCCTGATAAACAGCGAACAGATTTCCAGATACTACCAGCAAACAGATGTTCAGGTAGGCAAGTGAAATAAATTGGACTGGGCTCTGAACTCTGTAACAATCAGGAAAGATTTCTAGTGCTCAAATAATCCAAAAATACTAAGCATATGAATTTCAGATTTTGGAGTCTCAGAATAGTTTACCCAGGCAGGGGAAACAAACATATCAAACTGGTACAAATAGAAAATGTCATTTGCAGAAATTCAATTATAATCCAGTTATAAGATAAAATACTGCCACAATCCATTTCTTAGTGACTATAGCACATAAATTGCAGAATGAATTTGTGTGGGAGGCATACTGTATACCAGTTTGGCAAAATAGAAGAGTCTAGAAAGACAAAATATTAACATGCCAAAGAAAAAAAAGTTGCCTTATCTCACTTCTTGCCCCCATGGGAAAGGGACAAGGTAGCAGGAGGCAGATACTATAATTATATATACGGTTGTGAAGTATTGTTGGCCTATTCAAACCCAAAGTATCTTTTTTATGTCTGTCCATATGTCAAAATTAGCACATTGCATAAGGATCAATAGCAATTACTTTTCCCATTCCATTTCTAATTCTGTACTTAATTATGAGGAATGAATGCAAAGTGAAGTGGGATTTGGGTAATTTTTAAACTCATTGAGGTGAATCTAGAGGAACTAACATGATGAACTGGCATTTCCTTCAGCTGAAATAGGTGCCCTAAGGAAGATGACCTTGATGGAAATATGTAGGAGCCGTTGCCTAGGTAAAAGGTGCTCAAAAACAGTGAGATATCATTTGGAATTGGTTAAGGCAGATGTCTCCCTAAATCACTTAACTATAACGAGGAGGAGGACGTACAGCACAATCAGATTTGCAAGATTCTGCTATAGCCAATCTCAGTAAAAGTATGTCTATGAAGGTTCTCAGTCATCCAGGTGGAATTGTCTGTAGCTTGAATCATGTCAACTGGATTTCTATTTTCTTAGTAGAAACGTTTCGCTCCTTATCCAAGGAGCTTCTTCAGTCTGAGCAAAGTTGGTAAGGGAATCCTAAATATGTTCCTAGGTAGCTGTGTGACCTTACACCTGGGGCTAGGTCATGGTTATATTGAGATGTAATTTTTAAGTCCTTTTATTATCTAATGGAGGGTCGTTAAAATCACCATGCTGCTGTTGAGCTTCTGAAATGGTCTTAATCTTCCTAGGCACAGAAGACAAAACGGGGAGGAAGATGTGGGAGAGTTTGTGCCTGAGGCCCCCACCTCTATTCAAGGAAGGATTTTCCAAGTTGGCATAAATGGATTCCTTGACCCCTCTCTCAAACCACCTATCTTCTCTGTCTAAAATGTGAACATTAATGTCCTCAAATGAGTGTCCTTTTTCTTTTAGGTGAAGATAAACTGCTGACTCTGGTCCTGTGGTGTTATTTCTCCTGTGTTGGGCCATCCTCCTGTACATAGGTTGTTTGGTTTCTCCAATGTAGAGTTCAGAGCACTCCTCACTGCACTGGATTGCATAAACTACATTGCTTTTCTTATGTTTTGGAGTTTGATCTTTGGGGTGTACAAGCCTCTGTCTCAGTGTGTTGGTGGGTTTGAAATATACAGGTATGTGGTGTAAGCTCAACAGCAGCATGGTGATTTTAACGACCCTCCATTAGATAATAAAAGGACTTAAAAATTACATCTCAATATAACCATGACCTAGCCCCAGGTGTAAGGTTACACAGCTACCTAGGAACATATTTAGGATTCCCTTACCAACTTTGCTCAGACTGAAGAAGCTCCTTGGATAAGGAGCGAAACGTTTCTACTAAGAAAATAGAAATCCAGTTGACATGATTCAAGCTACAGACTCAGTAAAAGTAGTTTTAGCCCTTCTGTGGAGATGATTTCCTGGTCTGGTCCATCTAGTGGGGCTGATATCAATCAGTTAGCCACTCTTAGTTTTGCGGTATAATTTAAAATTTTATTTTATTATTTTATTTTATTTTATTATTTTATTTTATTTTATTTTATTTTATTTTATTTTATTTTATTTTATTTATTATTTTATTTTATTTTATTTTATTTTATTTTATTTTATTTTATTTTATTTTATTATTTTATTTTATTTTATTTTATTTTATTTTATTTTATTTTATTTTATTATTTTATTTTATTTTATTTTATTTTATTTTATTTTATTTTATTTTATTTTATTATTTTATTTTATTTTATTTTATTTTATTTTATTTTATTTTATTTTATTTTATCCTGCCTTTATTATTTTTAAATAACTCAAGGTGGCTAACATACCTAATACTCCTTCCTCCTCCTATTTTCCCCACAACAACAACCCTGTGAGGTGAGCTGGGCTGAGAGAGTGACTGGCTCAAGGTCACCCAGCCGGCTTTCATGCCTAAGGCGGGACATGCATATTTGATAATCATCCCCTCAACGCCATCACCTGTGCTAATAATAAAACATTGAAAACCCCAGGACAGAGCTCTGTGGCACACCATCGAAACTACTTTTTAAGATGATATGGAGCCTTTTATGAGTATTCTCTCAATATAGTCATTCAGCAGATTATGCATCTAACAGTCGAATCATCTAATTCATATTTTACAATTTTATTAATAAGGATAGCATGACAAATGTGGTTCAAGGCAAACTATGCCCATGGCATTCCTCAATCTATTAAACTAGTAATTTTGTCAAAAAATATGATTTGATTAGTCTGGTATGACTTGGGTGTGCAAGCATATGCTGGTTCTTCTTGTATTCTTATCTAGGTACTCACAAACTTACTGTTCTTTAGGCTGCTTGAGGACATTGTCCAGTATGTACAGCAATGTCTCAGATCATTAATGTCCTGGGTCCACTTTCTTTCCTTTTTCAAAGATAGGGCCATTTGTTCTCTTTCACTCTTCTGAAACTTCACCAATTATCTAGAAGTTCTCAAGATTACAGATAGTAATTCCGCAACCATCTCTGCTAGTACCTCTTGCCATTTTTTTTTTAAAAAAAGATCAAGTGGAAAAAGGCTATGCCATGCCATGTTTGCCTAAAGAGGCAAAGTTTTGTTTGTTTTTATTATATGGAGCATTTATTGCAAGCGTTGTCTCAAACTGTACTTTAGTCTTTTTGATGCAATACAATTTCTGATAATTGTCATGTGTTCCTCTTTGGTTATCCTCCTTCTATTCCTACCCAAGCCTTTTTTTTTCTTTTTAGCATTTTCATGTGTTTATAGTATATGTACTCACACAGGTTTCTTTAGAAGTCTCCCATTTTTCTTTCCAGCAGAGATTGTTTATGGTTTCAGTATGTTATTTCCCAAGATTTCCTAGTCTTTTTAAACACCTTTTCCCTTCAGGATTTGACCAACCTTCTGTTTGAGTTATAAAAATCCAGTTTTATGAAATTCAATATTGTCAAGCCTGCCAAGACCAAAGAAACGAGAATGACATGCGTTTCAGTAAGGCATCTTTAATGCTTGTCTGAGTTAAATGCAGAATCCTGGAAACACGAATAGGAATTTCACAGCCTCCTTTAAAGTGAGTTAATTAAGGCACAGTCTCTTTGAAACACTTTTTCCCAGATATATCCCCACCTGAGCTAAATTGCTGTTTATGAGATAATCAGTCAACTGACTTTCTCCCAGTTTTTCCAGTCTCCTCACAATCTTTCACAATACATACAGTAGGTTTGATTCTTTTCCATTCTTCCTCCTGTTAATATCATGAACTCAAGTATAATATGGTCACTTTCTTTCAAAGTTCCAATCACCTTTGGTTTTTCAACCAATTGCTCTCTCTTGATAAGAATGAGGCCCAAGATAGCAGATCCCCTTGTTCCTTCTTCCATTTGTTGACAAATGAAGTTGTCAGGAAGAGAGAACAAAAATTTGTTGGACCTCTGACTCTCGGCAGAGTTAGATTTCCAACAGATGACAGAACAGTTGAAATCTCCCATTGTCATTACCTTGTGCATCTTTGAAAGTGTGGGTTATCTGACACAGAAGAGCCTCATCCATTTCTTCTCCTTGTCCAGGCAGCCTATAATTAACTCCCACAAGTTTCAGTATTGCCTATGGCATCATATTTGTCCTCTTCTGTTGGCAACTTCCTTTACTCTGTACTTTGTTATAGAAATATGTGAGCTTTTTATCTTCTTCATTTTGTTTATTGATTTTTGCAAGCTAGTTATTATAATTTCCAAAGAGAAGGAAAAAGAAATAATGCTAACACAAGTACAAGTTTAAAGGAATATTAAGAAAAGAACAAAGATGCTGGTTTGCTAGGAGAAATGTGTGAGAGTGTGAATGGCACCCTCTCCTGGCTTTGATGTTCTAGGTTCCTGCAAAGTTTTAAGTCTTCCTGCCATCCTCATGCTTCTCCATTGTCTCCTGAGCTTTTGCCATCTTCTGTCTTTTGCTCTAGTTTAGTTCCCACCTGATGAAATCTATGAGGTGCCTGCCAGATGCATCCTTTCCAGCCTTTGTGACATGTAGTCCAGCTCTTGTTAGGAATCTATCAAGGAGATAGTACAATCATTGGTTGAAGAACCTAATATTTCTCAGCAGGAACATCTAATGGCCAATCCAGAATTCTGTTATCTTTTCTTACACTATGATCCTTAACTGGAAGGATAGACAAAAAAGTTCTCTTCATCCCTACATGAGACAGCAAGAAATTATCTATATATTGATTATTACTGGATACCATACTACAAAACTGTACTATATATCCCAGTTCCAGATGTAGGATACCTATTGTATGACTCTGCAACCCTTTGGATTCAAAAGTAAAAATGTGTTTCAAAGTGTGCAATCCTGGAAAAATGTGCTGCTCATTTAAGGAGTTGTAGGTAAGACACCAGGCTTGTCGATCTGAAGATCGCAAGTTCGGAGGTTCGAATCCCTAGTCCTGCGAGCGGAGTGAGCTCCCGCACTAGCTCCAGCTCTTGCCAACCTAGCAATTCGAAAGCATGCATATGCAAGTAGATTAATAGGTACCACTTTGGTGGGTAGGTAACAACGTTCCGCGCGCGTCATGCGGCCACATGACCGTGTGGAAGTGGAAGCGTCTTTGGACAACACTGGCTCTTCAGCTAACAAACGGAGATGAGCACCGGCCCCTAGAGTCGGACACGACTGCACAAATGTGTGGGGGGAACCTTATTATGGACAGGTGCTACATTTGTTCTCCCAAATGCAACAAAGCATATTTCTGCTTTCAAATCCAAATCATGGGACAGCCTCCTATATTAGATGGTCAGTCATAAGAATAAACTGGAACAACTTACATTCTTTGATATATGTTGTTTTCTTTTTGATTCTTTTAAAATGTAAGCCACCCAGAGCTGTTGTGGAGTCCAGTGGCCTCGAAATTGAAAAATTAAATTAAATATTGTAATTCATATTAGAGTATCTCACATTGACACAATTAAGGAATTAAAATGCTGTTCAGTCATAAATTATTTTTTTATTCTGTTCAAGTCAGATTCAGAAAGTAGGGAAGGTGGGTTAAAGAATATAACTGAAAATCTCCAGCTATGATGGTTGTTCATTATAATAATTCTCATTAAAGATAAAGGATAAGGGATGAAGAACAGACAGAAAACCTAGTTAGAAATGAAAATTAATAGTGGTACATTAAAATATTATTGGTGCATTCATCATTCTATGAAGTTTAATATGCTGGTCACTCTTCCAATAACAATACCTAGAATCTGTTACTACAAAAAGTGGAGGGAGGGTCCCCTAAGACAAAAGATAGAGAAGGCACATACAAATTATAGCATTTACAGGGGAAATAGTGATAGAAATTGGAAAAATAAAATAAATAAGAATAGATTATTATATTTGAAAATACTTTTAAAACATTGCACTAAAACCCTTGATGTGCAAGGTAAGGTTTTCCATAAAAGAAAATTTCCTTCTATTCCATTTTATTCTGCATGCGTTATGATTATATTCAGGAGAATATTTGATATATGATAAAGAAAAAGCCAATGTGATTATATCATCTCAGTAAAATGTCAGAATCTTCATTTGGTTCAAGATATACAGACCAATCTTTTGAACCATAGTGTGGATATTTCAACTATTCTTCATTCCTACTATTTATTTTAGAGTAAATTTGTTATTTGTTCATACGTTTGCTTAGAGTCAGTGGATACATTTTGTATTTGGACTCAAGTACAAATCAACTAAAAATATTTGAGGATACACAGCACATTAACAGTTGACTTGACAAACTACATACCATCATTTATTCATGTTATTTCTCTTGATCCCCTTTGTAATGGGGAATGATCCACCAGACCAGATATCTTAGCAATTGCCTTTTTGTTTATTGTATTGGAACACAATTTCTCTGAGTGATTGGACAATGTCCAATTTATGAATATCAGATCTTGCTTTTTCATGCTATGTAGTTTTGTCCCATTCCCTTACATGGCCCAGATGACCGCACCTGAGGGAGAACACCAGGAATGCTTAAGCTCCAAAGCTGTGAAGAAGGAGGTTTGCATTGGCTTTGACTCATTTACAATCTACAACCTTGTTTGGTTGGTAGGTAAGTATACTTGATTTCCATAATTAAATTGATGTTCATTAGAAACCCTTGTTGCATTGACTCGTGGGACAAATAATATGTCCTGTTTTTTTCAGTTGGAATATAGACAGTGAATGTGTAATAGCTTTTATTTTCTCCAGTTTTATGTAATTGGACACATCTTTAGTTCCTAACAGAAAGGAGAAAATAATAATTTAATTTGTGGAATTGTTGGTAGATGTATAATGATACCTGTTCTATTCAGAAGACAGTCTTCCCCACTGTAGTACCCTCCAGAAATGTTGGAATCCTAGCAGTTGTAGTCCACTGGGAAGGGAAAGCCTGGATGTAGAAATGTTGACAAAGTAGACTAAAGACTAAGTTATATTATGCACTGTTAACTCTACCATTTAAAGAAGGGTGCATCCACATGTATTCATGGCAAGATAGAACAAAGACTTCCTGAGTTGCTGAAAGGTAATCCTATACAAAAATACACTTGTTTTGGTCTATACGGGCCATATGTGTTCATAGATTATGTTGTTGGTTTCATTTAGAGTGTAGACATGACAATAGGTCATAGATATGGAGTCAAGAGATTTGCAGCTAATGTAGATCCAGACATTCCAAATCCCTTTGTAATAATTGGTGGGAAACATTGCAAAATTTTGGCTTAATCAAATAGCTGAAGTAGTGAGGTCATCTCCCCCTCCTCTTCTTTCACCCATATCCCACAAGCTGTCTTTGTGTAATGATTCACACTTCCTTGGGGATGGGTATATTTCAACCAAACACACAAAACAGTTATTCTTAAAATTTTCAGTTTCTTGATGGTTATTTGCTTTGGTTGGTTCAGTAAGTTAGTAGAGACTGATCTGGGTGAGGGATATTTGCTTTGGCATCACAATGGATTGCCTTTAATAAATTGTGTTTGTTCTGGCACAGCCCTTGCTTCGCCATCTGTTTCCAATGTTAGAATAGTTAAAGATTGAACAGACATGTCATCCCCCCTGCCACGTGCAGGGGCAAAGCTGGTTTACTACATGAAGATCAGTTGAGTACCAATAATGCAAAATTATGCAGAAATTGAAAAAGAAAATTATTTTATATTGGTTCTTAGTGTTTGCTCAACAAGAACACACCTTTGAGCTTGTAGTCTTCAGAATTCCTCTTTCTTTCTTTTTTGTTCATATTTATTTAGTTGTATTTGTTTCTTTTAAGGATGAAATGTTTGAATAGGCATATCATTATCATAAAAGTTCACAGAAATCAACCAGCTTGTCCTATACTGATTTTGAAAACACTGTGTGAGCATTTGGACAGATTTTTTTTTCTTCACAAAATATATGCTGCTCATTAGGGAAAAATCCCCATTGGTGGAAATGAGAATAGATTGAATGTGGTAAAAGCTTAAGGGGAACCTCATTTCTTCCTTAATGACAACACTTCTGTTGCTGATAGTTTCAGGTAGGGGGTGATTTTGTTCCCAATTACTTCAAGGCAAGGGAAATGAGGTGATGACATTTTCCAGGCAACAAGACATGCTGGCCAATAGAAAAGGGAAATGGGTGTGCCTCTGAGTGAAGGGCCATGTTTCTGACAAAATTCCTAGAGATAGCCAACATTAGGATCTATGGAAAGTGTTACCATGTGTTCTCCATTCACATAAACCTCAAACACACATTTGTATACTTCACAGAATAAAGGATTTTGTGTCTAACTCCAACTAAGAATTTTGGAGTTGTAGTCCAAAACATATGTAGAGTGCCAGACTGGGAAATGCTGGTCTGTGCAATCTTATTATATGATATAGCACTGCTGCAATGGTAACTTGGGGGAAAATATTTTACTGTACATAAGCAGCTCTCATTGAGTTCTCATAACACTTCTGATTGGGTTCACATATTTTGTTAAGCCACAATGCAGTTTGGTTTTTGCTTAGCATATTGTATGAATCTAGAAACTTGTGGCTTATTCATAAAACCAAGGTTAATAAAATTGTCACTCAAGGCAATATATGAACCTAGCCTATGTCATGACATAGCATCAACCTATGGGAAAAAATATGTTTGACCACATGCTGTGATAAGTTACAAAGAGTTTGCAATACAGGTGATCTTTTTAGATGTGGTTGGATACCATTATTCAACATGTGACTTCTCCTTCCTGATTCTCTTTATGCTTTTTAAACCATCCTTGGAACTGATCCTAAGCAATCAGTCATGTGTTGCAAGGGCCACTCATACAACGTTCTATTTTCCATACTTAGCTGTAAAAGTCTGCATGAATTAAATGGATATATTTGTTTCAACTGCAAACATAAATAAATGCATTGTTTGCTATACCACAAAATATGTGATCAGGAAAGATTTTTGGATTACTGTTTATTCTGAGTCACAATTACTTCCTTAGCAAATTAATAACAAAGATGTATCAGCATCATTTTTCATGTGGTTTAATTATTTTATTTACATGTTTATATCAAAGTTAATTATGGATTTCACAATCCATAATCCTGACATCAAAGTGGAAAAAAAGGAAGCAGCATTTAGCTTTATAGCTAAACCACAGCAATGTAGAGATTGGAATGCA
This sequence comes from Charina bottae, assembly GCA_023362775.1. Classification (NCBI taxonomy): domain Eukaryota; kingdom Metazoa; phylum Chordata; class Lepidosauria; order Squamata; family Charinaidae; genus Charina; species Charina bottae. The sequence continues at coordinate 28,615,782 of JALMGJ010000005.1, forward strand.
GGAAATAATTCTTAACAAGGCTATGTTTATAGGAAGTCATATATTTAAAGGATATTCACAGTACAATTTTGGTTAAAGTAAGACCCCCAGAATTCAATGTATTTTATTTTCAAATAAGCGACTATGAGATTACCACTTTTCTTGGTGGTGATTGTATGTACAAATATATGAACAAATATATCCCCAACACAATCATACAGCACTTATATTGCAGACTTTATTTGAACAGAATTACCAGTTAAGAAGTCTGCATATCAGAAGCTGTGATATGAAGATCCTGTCAAAATCTATGTGGGGAAAAAAATCCTGTTTTTCATAGAAACTCATGATGGAAGACACCAGTATGTAATTTATAGTCTCTTGACTGGGATTTTACATAGTATTAGCTGGTAATAAATCCATAATATAGTTTTTTCCCTTTCAAATTTCTTCTTAAGTCCTTGTCTGTAGCTTGAATCATGTCAACTGGATTTCTATTTTCTCAGTGGAAACGTTTCGCTCCTTATCCAAGGAGCTTCAGACTGAAGAAGCTCCTTGGATAAGGAGCGAAACGTTTCCACTGAGAAAATAGAAATCCAGTTGACATGATTCAAGCTACAGACAATTCCACCTGGATGACTGAGAACCTTCATAGACATATTCTTAAGTCCTTCTTTTCTGCATATTCTTAGTTGTTCCCCTACCCCCCAAATCTGTGGTACAGCATCCTTCACATTCTCATACAAGGAAAAAAAAATCACACTATATATTGGACTTATTTCCTCAAAAGAAGTACCACGTTTTCTGAACTCTTTCTTACCTATCCCTGTTTTTCCTTCCATATTAATTTACTTATCATCTATGTTATAGTATAAACTCCTTAGGGTCAGAAGTCTATTTTTTTGCTTGTATCAGTCTGTGAGGGAATATATTTTCATAGTGTCCCAGTCCATTGACCAATTTAACCTGCATAAAATACATAATTAGCATTTATATCTCACTCCAGTGGATTATAAAATTTGAAGAAAGGTCTCAGATTTCATATATTATGAAATTCTATGAAATTCTATGAACTACCTGAGGGACCGTCTTATCCCCATTTTATCGACCCGCCCCACCCGGTCATTCAGAGAGGGCCTGCTATGAACCCCATCAATTAAAGAGTGTCACCTGATGGGGTCTAGGAGATGGGCCTTCTCTGTGGTGGCACCCACACTATGGAACATCTTGCCCCCAGAGTTGAGACAGATCTCCTCCCTCCCGACCTTTAGGAAAGAACTGAAGACCTGGTTCTGCCGCCTGGCATGGGAAGGAGGAAATGATAGTTCCTCATGGGGGTGGCTAATCCCTTAATCTTATAATGTCCTTCCTTATTAATTCTATCGTCCATCTGGATTTATAATTATTTATTACATGTATTGTATAATTGAAGTTTTATATTTTATATTCTATTTTAACTATTTTATTGTAAACCGCCCAGAGTTCCCCGTTGGGGGAGATGGGCAGTTATGTAAAATAAATAAATAAATAAATAAATAAATAAATAAATAAATAAATAAATAAAATATTATCCTTCATCAAAACTCAGTCTTCTAACAGATCTGAGGGCACCAAATTAAGATAGGCTGCAGTATCTTATGAAGTAATTCTGATGCAGAGAAACTTCAGTGGAACCAGTAATCCCATATATCTCCTCTACTGCCTCAGTTGGCTTGAACTTCTGTTTGAGGTAGAACAGCTTGATGCTTTGAGTTCTAATTAATGTCATCAGCCTAATTGTTCTGTTGTGGGGGACCAAAAGCCTAATATCCTTTCACAGAACCCCCTGGTTTACTATAAGTGAGTAATGAACAATGGAACTGAATGGGCAGACTCAGGATCTAGAAAGGGAACAGGGAGCATGTTTGGCAAAGAAGTATTTTATCATGGCAACAAATTGAGAGCAATCTATAATGTGCACAGTAGAAATTTAAAAAACACTTTGCTTCTAATTAAAACTCGCACATTTTTTAAAATTAATCTATCAGTAATAACCACCCAGCAACAATGGAGTAAGCAGTTCCAGAGTCATTTTTAATGTTTCTTAGAACAGGATTCAGGTACAAGTAGATTTATTTCACTAATTAATCAGGGATAGAGAAAATGTAAGCCCCTGATGTTGATGAATGGTTATTCACAGTATCCATCATTATTGGCCATCAGGGCTGGGAATTGCAGAGGGCCACAAGTGCTCACTCTTGATCTAGTTGCTCAAGGCCAAATTAGGTGTGACGATGACAAAACTTTATTTGGCTGAAGAGCTGGGAAGACGAAGGCTACATGGAAGAAATGCCCAGGTGGAGACACTTCCTTACTCTTTACTCCCTTGATCGCCTTTCTTAATCAATGCTTGATTAATGCTATGGCACTATCACATCTAGCTTGGCTCAGCTGAACCTTGCTGAAGCGCTTTTCATTTATTCTTAGGGCCCAGATTCTGTGCTGCATTCTTTTGCATTACCAACTTTCTGGTGCTGCAGTAAGGCCACCTTATGCAATTCAGCTTGAAGTTCATTTTTTAAAAAGTATAATAAAATAAAAAGAATTATGGAGCTCTAACTGGAAGTGTCTCCCCAGTAGTTAACTCCAAAGAGAGTTAAGCATGATTCATATTGTGTTTGACTGAGGTGATGTATGATTACAGCCTAATCTTATACTGATTTAAATGTGCCTGCCAGTTGGTCTGAGATGTTTCGGTTACTCATTTATTCACAAAACTGAAATAGGATAAGTTTCAAACATCAAATAGATGGCTGAGCTAGTCCAATAAGTGTGATGTAATGGTTAGATATAAAGAAATGGAACCGATGAGTAAGCAGAGTCAAAGTATTTTCTTACACTTGTGTTTTTAAATCCATAGGCTAGTGTTCTAATTTCAGCTTTTAAACACCTGCACACCTGTTATTTTGCATGTCACAAATAGAACTGTGAACAATAGCCAGAACTTCCCTTCTTTTGAGAATTTAAGGTTAATGGTTCAATCAATGCCTAAGGGGTATGGAAAAATAATAGTTTCTTCCAAACATGACTAACAAAAATTATGATAACAATAAGTTGAAATAAATATGTACTTGCCAATAATGGCAATGAGTTCCACCGTCAGCCATTTATGTGAACCAAGTCAACCCCCCTGCATTTTCAAGGAGGGGGGGAAAAAGGCTTTGGTACTGCTGTTGATTATATCCTTTAATTTGATTCACTGCATTGACTTCATGCCCTGGCCATCAGAAGCAGCCGAGATCTGCCTTTCCTCCCATTGCTGCCATTCAAATGGAGTGAAGTGGAAGCTCCCCCCCCCCCACACGCACACACACTTTGTTGGTTTGTCTTCCTCTGTTGCCAGGGTAGAGGATTTTGGCTGGCTCTGCCAGCTGCCAGAGCATCATACTGTGAAGCTGCTATTGCTGTTTGGGAAGATTTTGCTGGGTTATTTGTCATCAGTCAGAATGGGTTCCTTCTCCTTTGATCTCAAAAGGGAGAAATTGGCTAATCCTACAGTCTCTCACATACACCCCACCTCCAATGGCCATTGAAATTCATCTTTAATTGCTGGTTTATTTCAGAGACAGATTTCTGACACATGTTGAAGAACTTGCAACCAAAAATACAATGTTCTAAAAGCTCAGAAAGCAGATGACATTATTTGGGACTCAGCATAGAATCAATCTAAGGCATGCTTTGATGGCTATGGTGCCTGCTCCCACAGTTCTGATTGGTCCTCTCCTTTTACCACCCATTGGAATAAAACAATAAACCAACCATATAAAAGGCATATGCTGTGATAGATATCCTTCTGATACTTAATGATGAACAAACATTATGCACAAACTCCTCACATACCTCAAACATGTCCAAATAGTTTTTCCCACATAAAGAAAAGAAACTAATAAAAATACGCCAGTTCCCTCTCTCCTAATAATTATTTCTCTTTCTCTCTCTTTATTTTTCAGTTCACACTTATGATCCACTTTTCACAAGGAATTCATTTGCTGATTCCAAAGCAGTTCTGCAGACTTAAATGGAGATCAGTTCAAAGATGGAAAGATCCTTTGCCTTTTATGTTGAAATTGCATAATAAAAGGGAGCTCTTTTTTCTGGATGGGTTTTGAGAAACTGCATCTATAAAAATAATTAATACCAAATAGTTCCCTATCCAAAACATACAAATTAATACAATTAAAACTATGATCCTCGATTCTGTAGTATAAATGGTGCTGTCAATGAGGTAGACAGTTAAACTGGTACTAGTCCAGCACACTGAGCCATGCATAGCATGTGATGCTTCCTGCTTGCTGCAGTATAAAATGCTATTTTGAGTAGAGGACCATGAGAATAAGAAAACCAAGAAATGACCAGAGCTGTTTTAACTACACCTTTTGTATTATTGGAAGCCCTGCATGTACTGACTCTGGTACTTTGCAATATATAAACAAGTAATGAATAAGATAACCACAAAGTCATCCTCAGGATATGTCTTAAAGATGAATGGACTTAGCGGTCTTATTCTAAAATATTTTATTTACTTCAAAGTGTTATAACTTGGCTTAACATTAGAAAAGGCTAGAATTCCACTTTACCATCTCAAGGCAATATCTGAAATTTAATCCATGGAAAATATTTCTAGTCATATACTTTATTAAAAAGCATTTAAATCTTTTTGTCAAAGAAAAGAAAAGAAAAGAAAAGAAAAGAAAAGAAAAGAAAAGAAAAGAAAAGAAAAGAAAAGAAAAGCTACTAGTTAGTTTGTTTGCAAATTTAACTAAAGAAAATATTGGAAACTTCTAATAATTTGGAATCATATTCAATTAACCAAGAAAACATTAAAAACAGCAATATTATAGGGGACAGCTCTGGCGTGGGCTGGTCCTTGAAGTCACGAAGAGTCGGAAGCGACTGAATGAATAAACCACCATCAAATAATTTGTTAAAGCCAGTCTAACATTTAGCCTTTGAAGTTAACACAGTGAGAAAAATCTGTCTTTTAAGCCTTAGAAGAGGCTCCCTTTTTCCATCTTACTGTCAGGATATTTTAGAATTGGTGGTGGTTTTGAACTTACTTCACTGCATGGGTTGAAGTAAGATTTCTTGTTATTTCTGTTGCACTTCTGTCAACTGCAACCTCCTTTTCTTCTCACATTCTTCATTTGAAAAAGTCTCATGGGAGAAGTTCCCACATGACATCTTGCCTTGGGGTTTAATTGAAGCATGAGAAGGCAGGAGGTATTCTGTTGTAGAGATAGCAATGTGTCAGAAGGTAGTTCTCTAATCAGTTTTTATGAGGTCAAGAGACAGGGCAAAAGTCTAACACTAGAGTCAAACAAACCGAAAGGCAAACTTGTAAAATCCAAAAGCTATCTAAGGTTAAGCACCAGAGGTTTTTGGATCAGGCTGAAGAAATGACAATCAAAGGAACCAAGTAAGAGCCAGCATACTGATACCAGTCGCAGTAGTTACTAGAGGAAGATCTAGCTCTGGTTCTGGAGTGAGATGAGCTCACTGGTGATTAAATCATGTTGTCTTTAAGAGTTGGCAATCTTAGTAGATCCCCATTGTCTCCTGTGGATGGATGCTGAGACATCTTTGTTATTTCAAGCTATTTGTTCCATCAAAAACAGAAAACATGAAATAAAACTTGTTGGTTCATTCTATTCCAAAGAAAAAGAGGAATTTAGTAGTGTGATTAACTACCTCTGAGAATAAAAAAAGCAAACCAAAACCAAAGTCATAAAACCCATGCCCACATTTAGCCTTGCATGCTGGCTGGAGTTTTTCTGTCTATCCTGCTTAAAAGGAAACAGATTCAGGTAGCTTATTACTAATTATCACTGGTCAATTTTAACCCTGTTTGCTTTGCCAAGGGTATTGTATGCCCAGAAAGAGTTGCAAGAAAAGGAAATCAGAGAATAGATCCAAAAACAGTTCAAAGAACCATTGTCAAATCTCAGCTGCCTTTTATACTGGAATCCAAAGGATTAGAAATTGAAAAGGATGATCATATACAGTAGATGTGTACTTGGCTGCAAATTCTCCATCTGATTGGATTACTTCGGGAGGGGTATCTGTTAATTTCCCTTATTTCCCCAGAACATAGCAACCACAGCATGAGGGAGAACGTCTTTTGATGCTTCCACCACTGCCTGTAACAGTGCCTAAGGAAAATTAGTAAAAAAAAAAAAAAAAGACTAACAGAAGCTACTACTTATAAGAATATCCTCCCCCTACTATACTATGATTGCATATTTTACTTAACCAGAAATAAGGTCGAAATCACTGATATTGTTATTTTCATTTTCTTCCTGTTGTTTGTTGTTGTTTATTCGTTCAGTCGTTTCCGACTCTTCATGACTTCATGGACCAGTCCACGCCAGAGCTTTCTGTCGGCCGTCACCATCCCCAGCTCCCCAATGGTTGAGTCCGTCACCTCCAGAATACCATCCATCCATCTTGCCCTTGGTCTGCCCCTCTTCCTTTTGCCTTCCACTTTCCCTAGCATCAGCTTCTTCTCCAGGGTATCCTGTCTTCTCATTATGTGGCCAAAGTACTTCAGTTTTGCCTTTAATATCATTCCCTCAAGTGAGCAGTCTGGCTTGATTTCCTGGAGTATGGACTGGTTTGATCTTCTTGCAGTCCAAGGCACTCTCAGAATTTTCCTCCAACACCACAGTTCAAAAGCATCTATCTTCCTTCGCTCAGCCTTCCTTATGGTCCAGCTCTCGCAGCCATAGGTTACTACAGGGAATACCATTGCTTTAACTATGCGGACCTTTGTTGTCAGTGTGATGTCTCTGCTCTTAACTATTTTATCAAGATTTGCCATTGCTCTCCTCCCAAGAAGTAGACGTCTTCTGATTTCCTGGCTGCAGTCAGCGTCTGCAGTAATCTTTGCGCCTAGAAATACAAAGTCTGTCACTGCCTCCACTTTTTCTCCCTCTATTTGCCAGTCATCAATCAAGCTCGTTGCCATAATCTTGGTTTTCTTGAGGTTTAACTGCAACCCAGCTTTTGCACTTTCTTCTTTCACCTTCGTCATAAGGCTCCTCAACTCCTCCTCGCTTTCAGCCATCAAAGTGGTATCATCTGCATATCTGAGATTGTTAATATTTCTTCCAGCGATTTTAACTCCAGCCTTGGATTCCTCAAGCCCAGCATGTCGCATGATGTGTTCTGCGTACAGGTTGAATAGGTAGGGTGAGAGTATACAACCCTGCCGTACTCCTTTCCCAATCTTAAACCAGTCCGTTGTTCCGTGCTCTGTTCTTACCGTTGCTACTTGGTCGTTATACAGATTCCTCAGGAGGCAGACAAGATGACTTGGTATCCCCATACCACCAAGAACTTGCCACAATTTGTTATGATCCACACAGTCAAAGGCTTTAGAATAGTCAATAAAACAGAAATAGATGTTTTTCTGAAATTCCCTGGCTTTCTCCATTATCCAGCGGATATTGGCAATTTGGTCTCTAGTTCCTCTGCCTTTTCTAAACCCAGCTTGTACATCTGGCAATTCTCGCTCCATGAATTGCTGGATTCTACCTTGCAAGATCTTGAGCATTACCTTACTGGCATGTGAAATAAGTGCCACTGTTCGATAGTTTGAACATTCTTTAGTGCTTCCCTTTTTTGGTATGGGGATATAAGTTGATTTTTTCCAATCTGATGGCCATTTTTGTGTTTTCCAAATTTGCTGGCATATGGCATGCATCACCCTGACAGCATCATCTTGCAAGATTTTAAACAGTTCAGCTGGGATACCGTCGTCTCCTGCTGCCTTGTTATTAGCAATGCTTCTTAAGGCCCATTCAACCTCACTCTTCAGGATGTCTGGCTCTAACTCACTGACCACACCGTCAAAGCTATCTCCAATATTATTATCCTTCCTATACAGATCTTCCGTATATTCTTGCCACCTTTTCTTGATCTCTTCTGCTTCTGTTAGGTCCTTACCATCTTTGTTTTTGATCATACCCATTTTTGCCTGGAATTTACCTCCGATGTTTCTAATTTTCTGGAAGAGGTCTCTTGTCCTTCCTATTCTATTGTCTTCTTCCACTTCCGCACATTGCTTGTTTAAAAATAATTCCTTATCTCTTCTGGCTAACCTCTGGAATTTTGCATTTAATTGGGCATATCTCCCCCTATCACTGTTGCCTTTTGCTTTCCTTCTTTCTTGGGCTACTTCCAGTGTTTCAGCAGACAGCCATCTTGCCTTCTTGGTTTTCTTTTTCTTTGGGACGTTTTTTGTTGCCGCCTCCTGAACAATGTTGCGAACTTCTGTCCATAGTTCTTCTGGGACCCTATCTACTAAATCTAGTCCCTTAAATCTATTCTTCACCTCCACTGCATATTCCTTAGGAATATTAGTGAGCTCATATCTAACTGATCTGTGAGTCTTCCCTATTCTCTTTAGTCTGATTCTAAATTTTGCAATAAGAAGTTCGTGATCTGAACTACAGTCAGCTCCAGGTCTTGTTTTTACCGACTGTATAGATGTCCGCCACCTTTGGCTGCAAAGGATGTAGTCAATCTGATTTCGGTGTCGACCATCTGGTGAAGTCCATGTATAAAGTCGTCTTTTAGGTTGTTGGAAGAGAGTGTTTGTTATACACAGTGAGTTGTCTTGGCAAAATTCTATCAGCCTATGTCCTGCTTCATTTTGTTCTCCCAGACCATGCTTGCCTGTAATTCCAGGTGTCGTCTGACTACCCACCTTAGCATTCCAGTCTCCTGTAATGAAAATAACATCTCTTTTTGGTGTATTATCTAGTAGGTGCTGCAGATCCTCATAGAACTGATCTACTTCTGCTTCTTCAGCATCTGTGGTTGGGGCGTATATTTGGATCACTGTGATGTTAAATGGCTTACCCTGAATTCGAATTGAGATCATTCTATCGTTTTTTGGATTGTATCCAAGCACTGCTTTAGCCACTTTATTATTAATTATGAAGGCTACTCCATTTCTTCTGTGGTCCTCTTGTCCACAGTAGTAGATCTGGTGGTCATCTGATGTGAAGTGGCCCATCCCAGTCCATTTCAGTTCACTGACACCTAAAATGTCTATATTTAATCTTGACATCTCACCAATAACCACATCCAATTTGCCCTGGCTCATAGATCTTACATTCCAGGTTCCTATGGTGTGTTGATCTTTAGAACATCGGATTCGTCGTTCACCACCAGCACCGTCGGCCGCTAGCCGTCCTTTCGGCTTTGAGCTAGCTGCGTCATCACATCTGGGGCTAGTTGAACGTATCCTCTGTTCCTCCCCAGTAGCATTTTGACCATCTTCCGACCTGGGAGTCCCATCTTCCGATGGTATACCGACATATCTTTGGTTGTACTGATCCATTTAGTTTTCATGGCAAGAATACTGGGATGGGTTGCCATTACCTTCCCCAGGGATCGTATTTAGTCTGACCTCTCTGCCACGACCTTCCCGTCTTGGGTGTCCCTTCACGGTTTAGCTCATGGTTTCATTGAGGTGCTCAAGCTCCAGCACCACGACAAGGTAACGATCTCCTTTGCTGGAGATCTTCCTGTCTTCTGTTCTTCCTGTCTTCTGTTCAATCTGTGAGGGCTATTCAAACATTTAAGCCATCACATGGCAAATACAAATGTATTTCAGAACAAGAGCTAGAACGCTTTCTATCTATATAATTCCTTTTTTTTTTACTACCCAGAATTTCTCAAATATTACATATATAGGAATATTACAGGAAGAACTCTGGCTTGGAAATGCCAAACTACACGTGAGTATCATGTTATCTGTAATAATATTTTGCAAAGCCAATTTTATTTGTTTATTTATTTATTATTTTCTATCCCGCCTTTATTATTTTTATAAATAACTCAAGGTGGCGAACATACCAAATACTCCTTCCTCCTCTTATTTTCCCCACAACAACAACCCTGTGAGGTGAGTTGGGCTGAGAGAGAGTGACTGGCCCAAGGTCACCCAGCCGGCTTTCATGCCTAGGGCGGGACTAGAACTCACAGACTCCTGGTTTCTAGCCCAGCACCTTAACCACTAGACCAAACTGGCTATTATTTATTTAGAAAAGTAAAGAGAGAGATCAATATCTTGGACCACACATGAGATGAATGTCCCATTGAGTTCCATACATTAGAACAACATATTTCATGTGTGGTCAGAACCCAAATATTATATATAATACAGACTTTTATCTGAAAAAAAAAGTACAATGAGAACTGCATAAGTGGAACTGATTGGGGTTAATTGAAAATATGAATTGTATTTTCTTTTAGTTCTGCATTTTACTCTATTTTGTTATGTATTTTATTATTATTATTATTATTATTATTATTATTATTATATAAGACAATTATTATTCTCTTGTATTTTGTATTCTGATATGGTCTCATAGCTAATCAAAGATTTATTTATTTTCTTACCACTTATGTTCAATTTTATTTGTTTTTCAGTTTTTTTTTGAAAGGAGAACATTTGACTGAAATTCTTATGAGTCAAGTATGGTGTTCTTCTATTACTTTAGTGAAGAAGTAGCCAAGAAATAGCATGAATAACTGGCCTTTCTGTTGGTTCTCAAGTGGTCTCCATCCTCATTTCCATTAAATCTCAAGGGCAAATGTCAAGCTGGAACTCTTCCCACAACCTTTTCAGATTTGGAAATGTGGATAGTTAAGGAGGCTTCTGAGTGAACAGAGTGTAATCATTACTAGCAGCAGCAGAAGCAGGTCTTCTATTTCTGGCAACACATTAAGCTCAGAAGCAGCACCAGAAAAATAAACAAATGTAATTGTCAAGCATCCTGAGACCAAGGTAGAAAACAGAAGTTTCTTGCCAGGGGGTTGGGGTGTGTGAAGGAAACTCTGAGAAATTGCAAAGCAGATTTTTGGCACAGCATTAATCCGTAACATCTGCCTGTGTTTGCTGACAGTGCAACCATACTCATGTCTATTCAAAATCAAACCCTACTGAATACAATGGGACTTTCTCCATGTACTGGGTTATATCTGCACTTGTCTATATTATTCAATCAGATATCAGTCTAGCTTAAAACTGCACCTACATTTTCCCCTAAAGCAAAAATAGATTGCAAGGTAATTTCTACCTACAGAGGCACTTTCCATATAGAAATTTTTAATAAAAATAAGATGAGAGATCATATTTATGAAACCTAAGTAGAGCACAACACTCACTGGGCATTTTGCCATTCCACTTTAATCTGCCATTATAACAAATACTTTTCTTTAATGACAGGTATTTCCTGGGATTAATAAGCGTGACTATATAATCATAGTGGAAAAAAAGAGAAGTATGTATAATTTTGTTCACTTTCAGAACCTTTATGGCCCCTTTTTGTTTCCAAACATTAGCCTTTTATTATGAGGTCACAGGTTTGAAAAAGAGAAGGCAAGGTGTTTCAGCATCCATAGCCACAGTCTATACTAATGCCAAGGCACATGGCACAATCAAGATCTGTGAACTCTCCTGGATTCTGCTGTTCCTCATATGGAAGCTATTAAATCACTTCAGGGCTTTTGACTCTAAATTGACTCTCATGTTGAAGGCTCCTTGCAGCAGAGAAATCAAAGAGAAATCAATTGGCCCCTGCTGTCAACAGTGGCAATGAGGAGGAGCATTCAGAAGATGGATCTTTGATGATCTTCTATCTCACAAGCAAAAGCAGAAGTTATCAATTTCATTGACCTCTAGGGATGATTTTGCAAGCTTCTTGCAACACAGCTGTAAAATATCACAGACAAGGAAAAAAAGAAAAGGACAGTCTTGTTTGAGAATGGTGAGAGATTATTTGATTGAGGAAATAATCTCTCATTCTTTTTTACTTTGCTTTCAGGCCTGCCAGATTAATTACTGGGGGCAGAAGGAAAAAAGAGACATACAAGACATTGTGCTCTTCACATAAGTCTTCTGTCATAATTGATGCTGATGTTGTAGTGGATATATAATAGCTTAAGATTTCTCTCAGCTGTAGAAGACCTACTGTGCTAAAGAGATCACAATTAACAAACCTAAATAGTTGGTTGGTGTTAATACATTTGTTCAGTACTACTAGATACCTAGAAGATGTCCAGGTAACTTAAAGGCGTACTCCCTATGATACACTTTACATGTACAGATGAAAAATGAACCAAGAAGAGAGCAGCTTAAGCTTTACAATGCATGAAATTAATCATGTATGGAGCACAGTGAAAGATGCATGTTCATGCTTCCCCATAGGTAGAATGAATATTTGTATGTAAATGGATTTCAGACTTCCAGAGCATGCTTGAGGTTGGCAAGATGCAATACGATCATACAGTTTAAATAGTTTCATAGAAGGAGGAATTTCAATGACTGAAACACATGCTGAAATTCTCTTGTACATAATTGTCAAAGATTCTGCCTACAAAATAGATTGACCATCACGTTTGGTATCTTACAGAGGTTGTAACTAAAGCATAGCTAAAAAGCTGACAATATCGACATACTGTACTACACACAACATGTTTGTTTGTTTGTTTGTTTGTTTGTTTATTTTTCAACTTCTATCACCGCACCATCTCCCCCAAAGGGGACTCTGGGCGGTTTACAAATACAACAATTAAAATGTATAAATATAACTAAATATAAAAACATACAATTCTATAAACATTACATCTTATACTATATTGTTGTTACACCAATATTGCTTCCGTTCAGTTTTTAACTTCATCTTCAAAATTTAGCCTTTTAACGTTAATGCACAGCCCTGGTATATGTGGCTGAGAATTATTATTTTCCTTGTGTTTTTGCAAGCATCAGATGTGGGATATTCTGACAAGAAAGCAATGGGTAGGATCATTATGAGTATTAAGACATTGTTCTTCTTGAAGTTTGCTGCAACAACTCGCTTCTTTCAAAAAGCCCAGCTTTCTCATTATGAAAGTTAGAATGAAGTCTACACCACTTGCCTATTTGTTTTCTTTCAGATGCACATTCAGGAAACCAAACAACCAGCTGGAGAGCAGATGATGGCACAGATTCCTAACTTTAGCTTCAGTTCAGCAAGACTGGAATAAAACTATTGCATTTAGGGACATTTGATGGGGGGAAAGCGGAACTGAGCCCACAGTCAAATCACTTCACACTTTCTGCTAATTTGATTCCCAAGTCTCTACAAGCCATCTGGCAGACATCCTCAACATCCAGAATTAAAGAGGCAGGTTGATTCTATGTGGAAAGCCGGATGCTGAAAGGTGTAAGAATAAGCAGAATTTACCCCATGACCTTTCACTTCTCCATTTGCTGTGATACAGACATTTGTTGCCACAAACACAGCAGAGTTTTGCTTGTGGAACTTACTTGGCTGAAACTCAAAGCAGTTGATGGAGGGATCTTGTTTTCTTAGAACAATTTCACATGGAGTCTGCATCACTCTAGAATCAGTTCTACAGTTGTGTGTTCCCATGCAATTGTCTGTATTTGTTAACCAATTTATTTATTTTTAGTTTAGCTGCAGTGTGTGATGGCAAAAGCTACCCCCCCCCAAAAAAAAAGCAGTGAAGACAATTGCATTGCTGGATTCAAAATGGTTGAGTGGATTGGGAGTAGAAACAGTGCCACATGGAAGTGCCTTTTCTGTCAAAACAGATGGCAAATTCCAATGACCCTATATACTCAATAGGTTCAGAGTATCTTAATGATGGTTATTTGGATTGGTCTATCATGTTCAATGTTCAGCTCTGATAAATCTGTAGGTCCACTCCCCACCCTAAAGATGGAATTTCAACAATTCACTAGCTGGAATTATCATACAAAAACTCCAAGGCAGGACAGGTGGTTGTATCACCTTGTGATGTAGAAACTGTCAGAGTCCAGTTGCACTCTGACTCTGAGGAAAACGAAACCAATCACAGAAACGAAACTTACCCTGTGCAGCAACCTGCAAGAACTTGTGATGGACAGGTGCAGGTTCAAAAGTGCAACATTCATGATCACTCTTGTGATGGACAGGTGCAAGACTCAGAGATGCCAGAGGAGCAGGTGTAGAGCAACGGACCTAGGAATGACACAGCAGCACAGGAGAATCCTGAGCAGCTGATTGGTGCTCCTAAATTACTTCCTAGTTTACACCAATCAGTGCAAGAGAGAGGCGGGTAGAAAAGCGCGCCAAACAGAAGGAGCCCCGATTGGCTCCCGAGGAGAGAAGGCGTGCCGAGAACAAAATAACAGATCACCTGGGACAACTGTTCTACAGACCTAACAGCATCTTCAGGAGAAGCCGAGCCAGATTCATCCTTGAAGTCCTGTCCTGTCACCTCTGAAATATTGGAGCTAGATCCTCAACTCATTTCTGAATTGACCCCAGCTGCAAAGGAAGCCCAGTTTGCATCAGCATCAAGAGGGATTGGGACGTTGGCTCGTAGTTTTTCAGAAAACCCCAGCAGAAGAGCTTCAGTCATTCCAGGTGATTGTCAGCTGGCGCTTTCGGCTTCACAGCGTTCTCCAGCCTTGGCAAGACAAAACTCCACTGCTACAGCTAAGTACCTTGCTCAACCTTGTGTGGCTTGTTGCGGCGATCTCGGGTCGCCACGTTCTATCATTGGGGGGCTTCCTAGTCTATCATACCCTGCTCTGCCTAGCGTACAGGCAGTGTTGCCTAGTGATAGTAGTTTAGTCTGCCTTGCAGCCCCCATTCCATTCCTTGTGGTTCCAGTCCAGTCTGCCTTGCAGTTCCAGTCCAGAGTCCCAGAGGAACCAGTGCAGTCTGCCTTGCAGTTCCAGTCCAGAGTCCCAGAGATTCCAGTCCAGTCTGCCTTGCAGTTCCAGTCCAGAGTCCCAGAGGAACCAGTCCAGTCTGCCTTGTAGTTCCAGTCCAGAGTCCCAGAGGAACCAGTCCAGTCTGCCTTGCAGTTCCAGTCCAGAGTCCCAGAGATTCCAGTCCAGTCTGCCTTGTAGTTCCAGTCCAGAGTCCCAGAGGAACCAGTCCAGTCTGCCTTGCAGTTCCAGTCCAGAGTCCCAGAGATTCCAGTCCAGTCTGCCCTGCAGTTCCAGTCCAGTGTCCTAGAGGAACGAGTTTAGTTCTCCTTGAAGTTCCAGTCCAGTGTTCCAGAGGAAACTGTCCAGTCTACCCTGAAGTTCCAGTCCAACATTCCAAGGGAACCAGTCCAGCCTTGTCAGCATTGCTCCCAGTGATCCAAGAACTGACCTTGAATTTCCTAGTCAACCTGATCTACCTAGCATCCTTGTTCCAGAACTGTTGTCTCTACTTGCTGCTGAACTTTAGCTCTGTTACCACATAGCTGCCTACCTCCAAGTGCACCCAGTTGTTCCATTACTCTTCAGTTGTACTAATGGAGTTATACCTGTAAATATTTTTTATATAATAAAACTATTTCTATAAAATTCTGGTGGTCATACTCCGAACAGAACAGAAACCAAGAAGAAAAGGTCAGTTTTTACAACAAACGTTTCACCTCTTCATAAAAAAAAGAAAAGAAGGAAAATAATAAGGCAGGAGGAAGCCATGACTCTTCCTTACTAAAAATTCCTCCTGCCTGCCCAATTCCTGCATAAGTTTTATTTCTAATAAATCTTTGAACTTTATGTAATGTTAAGATAAATGTTACCACTAATGATAGATCAGCTTCATATCTCATGCAGCTTCATAATTTATCAGCTTCATTGGTCATTCATGATAAGAAAAAGTGTGTTGCCATAGAGGAGAAGAGCTGTAATATAAACTTAGTATAAGTAAGTTAATCTTTCAATACTACACTATACAACTTGCAGTACCCAGACTGTGATGAAACTTAAGATACCCAATGTGGTCTGTACAATATTTGAAAGTAACTATTGTGGCCAAAATTAATCCAAGATATTTTTCTGCCTGAAGCAAATATAAAGATGGTACCTCATTTCCAGTTCTTATAAATTATGGACAGGCCACCATATTTTATTTTGGTATTTGTTATGAAATAATCTCTGACATCCCAGCCAAGAAAGTAGGCTAGTTGGGGAACTCAGGACAGCCTTTTAAATGAGAGGAACTCTTGAAGAGTTTATGAGGACTTTCATTGCTCATGTGCCACTTGAAGCTGGCACCTCTTTCTGGCCCTATTTGTCACATAAAAATGGGATTTGGGAATCAGATGGAGAGTATTTGTTTGGAACAGAAAGGGATGAATAGATATTCTAGGACCATGATCTAATACAAACTGAATAATATTAAATTTTGGTAATAATAATAATAAGCATGTTGAGGTTTAAATAAATATAGTGTATAGGTACTATATAGAGTCCCAATCAGTATATGGAAATAAATGGATTAAGACACAAGACAACTGAATAAGTAACTGATATTTTATATTTACTGTACCTGGAATGGGAAATTTGTGGGATTCATGATATTGCTGAACCACAGCTACCAACATCTCTCTTCACTGGCTGTTCTAACTGAGGCTGCTAGGAGCTACAGTTAAGAATCACAGAAGTCCTGAAGATGACTTCTGGTGATAATAGTATTCCTTACTGTGTGTTTTTAATTTTAAACAAAGAATGTAGTATTTAAAAATACATGAGATAAATTAATAGAAATAAAGTAATCCCTGGCAGTTTATGCATTAATTCAGTTTTCAATTAAACTAAAAAATGGAAACATTTCACTCAGTTATCTGACATGAATAAACTGCCATGAATAAAAGCAATTTTCTTTTCTTGGTAAGGAGTTATTCTTCAGTTCTGGTTCATATCTAAGTCCAGGTTTAACCTGCAAATGTTAGCTTAATGGTCTGACAGTGGTTCATGGAAATTATTCCATGTAAAGAAGGAAAGACAAGTTTCTCAAACTTTAATTGCACCAATTCAGAAAGCACTTAAACATAATTCGGTTGATGTTTCATGCAACTCCATTACACACTAGTGCAAAAAAGATCAACTTATGCTTTCAGTAATCAATAACAAATACATATTAGCCAAAATTATGAGGGTGGTGTTAATTTATTTTGTTGTGTTGGTGTTAGGGCAAATCAGTGGATAAAGGGAATGCTGTTATTATGATTTGTTGATTGTTTTGATTTCCTAAAAGACAAACTTTAGAACAAACCCTTCTCCCAAAATGAAGTGGAGTTGATCTGAATTTGGAGAGTCACTTTCAGGAGTAATACTGTCCCCTGCCTATAGAATTAATATAAATAAACAAACAAAATCACCAACGCTCAGTTGACTAGAGTCATAGTCCAGCCATGCATTCCTTTCTTCTTACAAAATCATTTCCCAAATATTTAAACATTTACCACTGTTCTTACACACAAAGGCACAGATATGATTAATGGAGGATAATGGCTCATAAAAGGATCACTTTCAGAGAAGGCTTTCAAGAACCTACTATTGCATCCAAAGGTCAAGAGCTCTTGACGATCGGAAGATTGCATGTTCAGAGGTTCGAATCCCTAGCCCCGCGTGATGGAGTGAGCTCCCACACTCGCCCCAGCTCTTGCCAACCTAGCAATTCGAAAGCATGCAAATGCAAGTAGATGAATAGGTACCACTTCGGTGGGAAGGTAACAGCGTTCCGCACGCATCATGCCAGCCACATGACCGCGGAAGAGTCTTCGGACAACGCTGGCTCTTCGGCTAACAAACGGAGATGAGCACCAGCCCCTAGAGTCGGACAAGACTGCACAAATGTGCGGGGGAAACCTTTACCTTTTTATACTGTACTCAGTTATTTGTTCTGACTGGTGTTTGGCTGGAAGGCAGTTTATGAGATGAACACTTTTTCTCTATAATACTCAATATTGAACTACTGAGTTATAAAAAATATCAAGAGAAAATTGTGTATTTTATCCTATTTCCAAAAACTAAGTCAAGCTTTTGCTTTACAGGGAATTTCTGAATAAAAGCTTTGAAATATGTTTATGGTTGTCCGAGATGGATCACAAAAAATAAATTATTGATAGAAATGATTGCCTGAAGAAGAAAAAAAAGAAATAACTAGCCAAACTTGGCTATTACTTTGTCACATACTGTTTCTTTTCCATGCTAACAGTGTTTGTTTTTCAAATTAATATTTTCAGGGCAGGATAGAAAAATAATACAATACATAAATGATGTAAGCAAATAATATGCAAGCGGTTAAATTCACACAGATCTTTACAATAGTTTTAAACTTTTTTAAGTAATAGATTTCTAGTAATAACTGCAACATAATGGAAATTATGTAAAAATAATGTAAACTAATCTGTAGTTAACTATCCTCCTATACTGGATTTGCTCAAAGCTATTCATCCAGGGCAACATTTGGTCCTTTTCTTATAAGGTATGGCTGTTAATAGGCATGCAAATAGTTCTGAGATAAGGTAGGACTGGTGCAAGGCATCTGGTGGAACAATGGCATTTATAGCTTCCTAAAGCAAGAACATTTCCCACTGTAGATCTGAAGGATATGTTTGATCAAGAAGGAAGTTTGAAGTTCCCCAAACATTGTTCATTGTCTTCTATTTATAAAGCTTTATTAATTTTCAAGATATAATTAAAATACAAAATACAGAATATAGAACAGATAGAATACAAGTCTAAAAAAGAAACAAGGGAAACTAAAACAGTGCAAGAATAGACAGAAAAACATAAAAGACAGGTGACTTCCAACCTTCTCCAGCACAGATATAAAAGCACATAAAAGTTAATCTCTTGTTATTAATTAAATATTTAGTAACATTATTTCTCTAAAATCAAACCATTTAATCATCAAAACTCAAAATCAGAACTTCATTTTTTTCCATTACAAGCAAATAGTCCAAAAGCGGCTTCCAAATAGAAACAAATCCAGTTACACTATTTTCTCTTATCAATGCTGTCAGTTTAGCCATTTGCACCAGTTCCATTAACTTAATCGTCCAGTCCTCCATTGAGGGAATTTGTGCATCCTTCCATCCTTGAGCATATAAGAGTCTTGCTGCTGTTATCATATATAAGAACAGAGTTGCTTCTCAAGCTGTTGGTCCATCAAACCCAAGAGAAAGAGCTCCAGTTTCAATTGTAAGTCCACTTTGAGAATCTTTTGAATAATAATGCATATCTGATTCCAGAATTTCTTAGCTTTTCCAACATTGTTCATTATCTTCAACTCCCTCTCAGAGTGTCTGATAGAAGAGGTCCTACTGATTCCATTAGACTGTACTGATCAGAAGGAGAGGTTGGGGAAGCAGATTTGCAAAAGTGGAAACTGTACTATAAAAAATTAGGCGAATTCTCTTAAATTGTACAACATACAAAATTGAAATTTTATTTTATTTTACCTGGACCGTCAAATCATCTGAACATGCAAATTCCTTGAGTGTTTAGGAAAGGGGCATAACCATAGCACAACTACTAAGTTCAGTCTGTTACTGTTATTCAGTATTGACTGAAACAAAAGCAGAGGATCATTGTTCTACAAGAGTACAAAAATAAGTCTTCCACCAAGTAATAAACAATGAAAATGCATGATATAAATAAGTAAATGCATCAGCAGAAACTACTGAATATAATGTTCCTTGGCTTTTCTTATACAGCTTATTTTCTTTATTTATTTGCAGCTGTGCTCCCTCCTGCCTCCCTGTCTGTGCTATTTGAAGAGACAGAACAGATTTCATCCTAATTGTTTCAAAAACTCATGCTGTCATGAACAATGTCAGATGAGAAGCAGGAAAATCTAGAGTCAGATCCCCAAGGAAATATGCATCTCACTAGATAACTTTGGGCTAGTCATGCCCAGGTGGGGACCTTTCTTGGAAATGTGCCCACCTAGGTTTTAAATGTGGCACCAGCCATGAAGGTTAGGGGGATAGTGGGGTAGCTGTTGTAATCCAAGAAGCCTTAATAGCTTTTAGAGGCACTGTGCCAAAGATTGCCCTTGAAGACCACTCAAAAATTGCAGCTGATTCAGAATACGGTGATACAGCCAATTATAGATGCACCTCAGTATACCCACATAACACCTCTGCTTCATGAGCTGCACTAGTTACCAGTAAGCTTCCAGATGCAATTCAAGGTACTGGTTATGACCTATAAAGCCCTTCATGGCAAAGGAGCTATGTGAAGGACAGTCTTTCTCCTATGGTTTCAGCCCATCTGGTAAGACCTGACAACATACCCTAGTTTCAGGTCCCATCATTAAAATAGTGTCTTTTGATGGGACCTAGGCAGCATGCCTCCTCTGTCTCAGTGCCTGCCCACTGGAATAGTATCCCCCCAGAGATTCAAGTGGCCCTGACTTCGTTGTCCTTTAAATAGGCCTTGAAGATCTGGCTTTCCCCCCAGGTGCTTGATTAGGAAGTATGTCTACCATGGGAATTTTATTAATGTGTTGGTATATTGATTTCCTAAGGGGCGTGGTGGCTCAGTGGGTAAGACGCCAGGCTTGTCAATCGGAAGATTGCAAGTTCAGAGGTTCGAATCCCTAGCCCTGCATGCGGAGTGAGCTCTCGCACTAGCTCCAGCTCTTGCCAACCTAGCAATTCGAAAGCATGCAAATGCAAGTAGATTAATAGGTACCACTTCGGTGGATTCACTCACTCGCTGGATCGTCACCTTGTTGTGGTGAGTGGGCTTGTGTGTTCCCAATGAACCCTGTGAGCAAAGCCATCGGGAGTCATGTACTCCTGGCAGGGTCACCCATGGCGGTAAGGTCCAGGGGGAGGAACCAGACAAAGAACGATCCAAGAAAGTCCTCAATGGCAGAACAGGCGGAAGATAACAAGGTGTATTGTTACAACGGCTGCGAAGGCGGATGAAGGCTGCAGCAGACAAAAGGTCACCAATCGTCATGGTATCCATGCCATTGGATTAGAGCCTTTTTCTGTGAAGGTTGTGTGCTGATCGTTGTGCACCGATCTCCACACATAAAACAAATTCACGCACAGGCGTCTTCCAACCACACCAAACCCAAAACAACCAAAAGTCCCATGGCGATTGACGAATGGCAACGGGGGCAGGACTGTGAAATCCGGAAGCTCCTAGTCATGGATCAGCACATGGGCGGTGGATACGGATTCAGTCGCCCTGACTCAAGGATCGAGGCAGTTGAGTAGTTCGGCAGCTGTATCCACGACTGAGCAGCCCTATTTAGGATCCACTCTGCTCACCCCATATGGGGAGGGGGCTAGAAAAGGTGCCCTAAACATAGTCTGCCTCATTTTCTCCCTGACTGGATTACCGCGACCAGTGGGGTCACCATCTAGCGGTCGTAAAAAACACATGAATTTTGGAACATGGAATATACGGACACTGCAAGACAATATGGATAGTGAACGACCTGAACGTAGGACTGCCATTATTGCAAGGGAGCTGAGACGTTTTAATATTGATATAGCAGCACTCCAAGAAACTCGAAGAGCAGGAGAAGGACAGTTGAAGGAAGAAAAAGGAGGTTATACCTTCTTTTGGAAAGGACTGCCTGAACAAGAACGACGAATACATGGGGTAGGCTTTGCTATCAAAAACGACATTGTGAAGCTCTTGTCAGAAGTTCCCACTGGGATTAACGAACGACTCTCAACTCTGCGAATAAAACTCGCCAAAAACCAACAGGCAACTATCCTAAGTGCTTACGCACCAACACTAGATGCAGATGAGGATATCAAGGAAAAATTTTATACCCAGCTGGACACCATCTTATCAGAGATACCAAAGGAGGATAAAATTATCCTCCTGGGCGATTTCAATGCAAGAGTTGGGCGTGATTTTGATTTGTGGCCAGGGATCATTGGGAAAGAAGGAGTTGACAACAGCAACACGAATGGAATCTTACTTCTGACTAAATGTGCAGAGCATAACCTTGTCATTACTAACACACTCTTTCGCCAGAAAAATAAATTTAAAACATCATGGAAGCACCCACGGTCGAAGCACTGGCATCTTTTAGATTATGTAATTGTCCGTGCTAGAGATCGCCGTGATGTACTTCTCACCAGAGCCATGACGAGCGCCGATGACTGCTGGACAGACCATCGATTAATTCGATCCACGATGGCCATAAAGATTGTCCCTCATCGTAGGCTCCAAGGAAGAAAACCAAGGCGTAAAATGAATACACTGGCCCTTCAAGATCCTATTAAACGAGCTTGCTTTCAATCAACTCTCAAGGAACATCTGCCTATGGAACTTCCTGAAAATGTTGAGGAACACTGGATTAAATTGAAGACTTCTATCATTTCAGCCTGTGAACAAACTATCGGATACCAGACTAAGAGACATCAGGACTGGTTTGATGAGAACGATAGTGAGATTGAACATATTATTGACAAGAAAAGGAAAGCCTTCCAGATATGGCAAAAAGATATTAACTGTGCCGTTAAGAAAAAAATCTACGCCAGTGCAAAGGCAGAAGTCCAAAGAAGAACTAGAGAACTTAAGAACATATGGTGGATAAAAAAAGCCCAAGAAACCCAACATTTTGCAGATGCTCATGATGCACGGGGCTTTTTTAATGCCATAAAGGCCATCTATGGACCAACAAACCATGGTACAAATCCCTTACGCTCAGTAGATGGTGCTAAACTTCTAAAGGACAAAGAGTCTATTGCACTGCGCTGGAAAGAGCATTACTGCAATCTCCTTAATCGTCACTCTACTGTGGCTGACGAAGTCTTCTTGCAAATCCCGCAAAAACAAATAAGAAATGAGCTTGCAGTACCCCCTAGTTTGGAGGAAGTCAGTAAAGCCACTAAACAAATGAAAAATAACAAAGCTAGTGGACCTGATGGGATTCCTGCTGAAGTCTTTAAAGAAGGCGGGCCTGAACTTACACAACAACTTCATAAGCTCATCGAAAAAATCTGGATGAGGGAGGAGATTCCAGCAGACTTTAGGGATGCCATAATTATCACTCTCTTTAAAAAGGGTGATAGAACAGACTGTGGAAACTACCGAGGCATCTCCCTTCTAGCCACAGCAGGCAAAATCCTGGCAAAGATCATCGCAAACCGTCTCCTATCTGTATCAGAAGACATCCTCCCTGAAACGCAAAATGGCTTCCGCCCTTCCAGAGGAACAGTGGATATGATCTTCACTGCACGACAGCTTCAAGAAAAATGCAAGGAGCAAAACCGCCCTCTGTACATGGCGTTTATTGATCTGACTAAAGCTTTTGATACTGTAAATCGTACTGCTCTCTGGACCATCCTTCTGAAAATCGGATGCCCTGATAAATTTGTGAACATCTTGCGGTTACTCCATGACGACATGATGGCAACAATCCTGAATAACAATGGCTCTCAAAGCGATCCATTTAAAGTGGAATCCGGCGTTAAACAGGGATGTGTTATTGCTCCAACCTTATTCGCTATCTTCATCGCTATGATTATGCACCTTGTTGAAGAGAAACTTCCTACAGGTGTAGAAATTATATATCGAACAGATGGAAAGCTTTTTAATCTTAGTAGGCTGAAAGCAAAAAATAAGGTAACTGCAACTTCTGTTATAGAACTTCAATATGCTGATGATAACGTAGTCTGTGCACACTCCGAGGAAGATCTTCAAACTATCCTAAACATCTTTGCAGAAGCATATGAAAAACTCGGCCTCTCGATTAACATTAAAAAAACCAAAGTGCTTTACCAGCAAGTTCGAACCAATCCCTCTGCAGCGCCATCAATCCAGCTTAAAGGTGTGTCACTAGAAAATGTCGACCACTTTTCTTATCTCGGCAGCCATCTATCAACAAAAGCCGACATCGACGCTGAAATTCAGCATCGCCTGAGCTCTGCGAGTGTAGCTTTCTCCCGAATGAAGCGTAGAGTGTTTGAGGATCGGGACATTCGCAGGGAGACCAAAATGCTTGTTTACAAAGCCATTGTACTACCAACCCTTCTGTACGCCTGTGAAACATGGACCCTCTACAAACGCCACCTCCAACTTCTTGAAAGATTCCATCAACGCTGCCTCCGAAAAATTCTGCAAATTACTTGGGAAGATAGGCGGACTAATGTTAGCGTATTAGAAGAAGCGAAAACCACCAGCATTGAAACAATGATCATCCAACATCAACTTCGCTGGACCGGTCATGTTGTACGAATGCCTGACCATCGTCTTCCAAAGCAGCTACTTTACTCCCAACTTAAGAATGGAAAACGGAATATTGGTGGACAGCAAAAGAGATTCAAAGATACTCTCAAAGCTAATTTAAAAAAATGTAATATCAGCATTGAGAACTGGGAAGCCCTAACCCATGAGCGTTTCAATTGGAGGACAGCCTTTATTAATGGCGCTATGGACTTTGAAGAAGCACGAGTACAGGGCGAAAAGGAGAAGAGAGCTAAAAGGAAGGCACGTCAGGCAAACCCTCATCATGACCGTCTCCCACCCGGAAACCTATGCCCTCATTGTGGGAGGTTGTGCGGATCCAGAATTGGCCTTTATAGCCACTTACGGACTCACCGTTAAAATTTTACCTTTGGAAGACAATCTTACTCGGCTACGAGTGATCGCCAATGAAACCACTTCGGTGGGTAGGTAACAGCGTTCCGCGCGTGTCATGCGACCACATGACCGTGGAAGCATCTTCGGACAACGCTGGCTCTTTGGCTAACAAACGGAGATGAGCACCGGCCCCTAGAGTCGGACACGACTGCACAAATGTGCGGGGGGTACCTTTACCTTTACTTATATTGATTTCCAGGTCCTACCTTTTTTGATTGTATTGCATTGATTGTTTTCATCTTGTACCCCACCCAGAGTCTCTATGAGTTGGGTGGCCTATACATTTGATTTATAAATAAATAAACCCAATCTACCTCACAAGATTGGTGAGAAAATAAAGGTGGAGAAAGAGTAGGATTTATTCTGCTTTGAGCTCATTGGAGGAAAGGCAGAAAAAATGTAATACAGCATTTTCCTGAGAGGAAGATGAGCCTAAGATGATTACTCACTCCATGTAAAAGAAAGATTGGAAGGGGGGGACTCATTTGCATCCATACCATATTCTCAGCAACCCATTTGAAAGTAAATTATTTGGACAAACAACTAGCCTTCCTTTAAGGTAAATATAGGAATAGCTTTATATATGTATTGTCTTGCACTATGTACTTATTTACTATACATTATTTATCTGTTACATGTACAGTAACAGCTAGAAGTGTGCATTTCTGAATAGATTTTTGGCAGTTTCAGCTATTTTTCTTTTTATAGTATGCTTGTGATGAAGGAGCCCCAAGGAGATACTTTGCTAATCAATGTACCTATAATATTATTTCTTCCTCTGGGATTCTAATTTAATCAAACTTGAGACTTTGCATATTTTAGTGACATTTAGATTCACTTTACAGGTAATATTTAGTATCCTACTGTAGCAGATATTTCTATTCCATTCTCTCTTGAAGAAACTATTTTAAAAAATCCTAACCTTTTTTACCTCAGCAAGAAACCTACAAAGTTGTTGAGGGCAACTGTTCACCCAAAGTCAACCAGTCAACATTAACAGGGATCTGATATCAACTCACCACCTTCTCCTACATCTTCTTTCAAACTTTATAATCACGTTTAAAATGGAGGTAATGAATTTAATTTTTTATTGCTGAGATTATTAATAGGAATAAACCTAGCAGGTGTAGGAACAATTAACCATTCAGGATAAGAAAAAAAATTATTTGATTGCCCTGGTGGTGGAGGGTCTATCATTTTTAACCAGTTGACAAACACTCCATAGATAAGGCACAATTCTGAGATAAAATGCAGCAATTTCTGTTTGAAGAACTATGTTTAAATTAACTGTGAGAGGTAAGTCTATATTAAAAGCTTTGAGATCATTATGACAGATTGAATAAATATTCGTTTTGCTAGTCTAAATAAAACAAAAAAGAATAATCTTTCTTGGATTCAATCATAGCATAGTCAACATAAATGTAATCTCTCAAAGGTCCAAAATAAAAAGTCTTCAATGCAATAATTTATGTGCTTCCTTCACATCAGAAACTTGGGTATTTTACTGTGAGACTTGTTCTTTGGCTGTTACAGGAAATAAGTATAGGAAATAAAACTTCCTCACCTTTCTGGTTTCTCTTGCAAACCTTACTGTCAATAATTATGCTACTGTCATTGCCCTGAGGATCTTATAGAAAAATAAAGATGTCATTTGTTCTAATTTATTCATTTTATATGTCCTGCTTCTAGAACAATGTAAACAGAAGATGCAATAGAGAACAGTTATGCAGTAAAATTGCCAATTAAGTACATTAAGTTTGATTCATTGTGCCACACTAAAATTAATGCTGGGCAGAAGTAATCTGTCTTTAGAGAAGCCATAGGTTTTTCCTTTAATGCAGCATTTCATCCTCCTCAACTGATTGTCCTATGGGAACACCAAACCTGTGTCTGAATATTAATAAATACACCAAGTCCCAATCTTCCCCTACAGGGTGAACCTTTAAAGAATTCAACTTGTAGAAAGTCCTGCTGCACATATATTCAGTCCCCAGTTCTAGAGTCAGCACTTGAAACATCTTAAACATTTAAGCATCTGCATCTGCTCATACAAGAAATCTTAGGATGAAGCATAATTCAACATGAACTGAGATTTCCAGTATGGACCTAGGCCATGTTTTCCACGTGCTTTCTTTTCTTTTTTCCTGTCCAGGTTGTGAGGAAAACACTGGACATTTCAGTTCCCCTACAGATGAATCACAGTTCAACGTGTCTTCTTCCCTTAAACCATGACCTGGTTCACACCAAATATTAAACCATCATGTGGATGAATTATTTAATCATTGTTTGAGGGCTTAACACAATTTCTGAACTCTGCCATAAAAGCATGGCTTATGTCTTAGCCTGCTGCTCTAACCCAGGGTTTCTTTAGTTAACATTGATTAAATAAACCAAAGTTAAGTATGATGTGCAAACCAGGCCTCTATTTTTTTTTTATCCTATCTATAACTATGGTTTGAATTTGACTTATTTCCACTGATGAAGTTAAGATTAACTATAATTTGTTTATATGGATATAAATGGAATAACAAGTTATAACTAATTAGAAATAAAAGCAAACTCTTTGGAGCCATACCAGATTTGGAGGGCAGATCTTAAAGCCTAAAGTTCTTATAAATTCTAGTTTAGTGTGTATAAACTAAGACATAGCAAATAAATGAAGGGCATTGCTGCAACAGAAATCATTTTCCCATTTTGGAGAATATGGGGGTGGGGGAATATCTTAGAATATATTTACTAATGAATATTCAGGAATGACTTCACCCAGTGCTGAAACGCAGCTGCTCTAGTGGCAAAATGCTGTAGATGCTTAAAACAGCAAGCAATTTAGTCGAAAGAAGTCACAACACATCACATCCTGTTCAATATGATTCTGTAAAAACAAATTAAAATATGCAAGAGGCAAATGGGTTTTGGAAAGTTATAAAGGCCATGCCAGAGATGCAAAAAACAAATGCGATATTTAAAGATGAAAACCCATAACTGAGTTTAAAATGTAGCTGTCAGCTTGTAGCAACTTTCAGAACAATTCAGTATAGGCAGTGATATGGAATAGTCCCTTAAAAGACAGAGACATTCTTTGTGTATGAAACCTCTTATCTATTTTTCCTATTAAACAGTATAAAGGAGAAATGTTTGATCTTTGATGGGCTGCAACCATCTGCTCTTCAAGATCAATGTAGATGTACATTGTCTCTATATTTATAACTATGTATCACAAGGCACAGAAATGTCCATAGCCACTGGAAATAATACTGTCAATAATTAACCTGGACAGGGCCAAAGGGAGTGTCCTTTCATTATTCCAGACTTAACCCTTTTATGTACATAACAGTAGCAGTAGTGGAACAGAGATGGAAAGTAGGATGCTTCCTCTATTCTGCATCATTAAGGAAATAATTTGGTGGATAATAACATTTATTAAGCAGGAAGCAGTAAGTTAAGTCCAGCCATGTTTAGGAGGTCACCTTATGGACTCAATTATAATACCGGCATTTCACATACTTTCAAATGGTGTGAAGAAGCAAATCTTATGTTGGCTACTCTACCTGGTTCACACCAAATATTAAACCATCATGTGGCTGAATTATTTAATTATTGTTTGAGGGCTTAACACAACTTCTGAACTCTGCCATAAAAGCATGGCTTATGTCTTAGCCTGCTGCTCTAACTACTCTATGAGTTAGCTTTATTTTAAAATATTATTTTGTATTATTTTTTGTATTATTTTAATATGAACCTGAATATTAAACCATATATCTAGAACTGAGCTCATTTTTTTTCTTTTGAACACTGGAAGATGAACTGCTCACTATAAATGAATTGTGAGCTGTATTTAGGGAGTTTAAATGAAGTTGATATAGCTATAAAATGCAAGCTCAGCTTTCTTATGAAGACAAAGATAGCTGCCAATAGGTAGGATTGAGCATCTTGCTGAGCCAGCCAAGAAAGTTGAAAGCCCAGATCAGCAGATCCTATCATACTTCATAGTCAGACTTAAATGAGTAAATGCACCCCACTTTTCACACATGACAATAAAATATAATAGAGCTACCCTCATTGCTTGGGCTTTCTTCCTATGAGCAGGAAAATAAAATAAGCATTTAAAAAAACACATGTAAGCCAATGGATAATTGACATTTATATTACTGAT
Source organism: Charina bottae (assembly GCA_023362775.1). Classification (NCBI taxonomy): domain Eukaryota; kingdom Metazoa; phylum Chordata; class Lepidosauria; order Squamata; family Charinaidae; genus Charina; species Charina bottae. Next base: position 28,644,374 of record JALMGJ010000005.1, read on the forward strand.
ACTTTTAATGGCATTTTTTCAAGCAAATATCTGAAATAATAAGTGGAGTTTGTGGCATGCTTTAAATGTAGTCTTATACTTATTTAAATTATTTGATACTTATTTAAATAGACTTCAGATTTAAATTTAAATAATGGATTTTTCTGCAGCCATTTATATCAATAATGAATTGGAAATAAGAAATTGCTTTGGCCATATTTAAATTTGTGGATTCAGAAGGAAAGATACACTAGGCCTCATTGCTAGGCCCATGCATCCCCTTTCTCAAGGCATTATCCTGTATAGCAATTTCCTCTCTCATTTTCTCTCCATCTCTGGTTGCTGTGTTTTCTGCAGGTGCATCTGTTGCTTTTATTGTCATCATCTTTGTTTCCTGTGGTGTGACTGAAACTGTTCCTACTTCACAAGTCTCTCTTGTAATTCCTAATATTTCCAAAATATATTGTGTTATATTTCATGAGAGGACTCAGGTGGTCTGGGAGCTGAGGAAAAATGTCTCCAACACAGTCTTTATGAAGGAGTATGCTTTCAGGAATCTGTGTTATGAAGGAGTATTACCATCTTGTTAATTCCACACTTGAGATTTAAATAAAGTAATCCTTGCCACTAAAACAGAAACAAAACAAAACCCACAATGCTTCCCATTCAAATGCACTGGTATGTGCAAAGCATAGAGAGAATTCAGGAACCAAAGGCCAAATCCTATAATCTGAATTACTAAGGAACATTGGAAGTCAGCACATTACCATTGCTATGGAGAACAGTCTAACGCTGCCAACTGCTTTAGCAAGGCATGTGTCACTGGTTAACTCTTAGAAACTGGCTCTTCCAGTTCTTTCATGAAGCTTAAAAAATTGCTCATGCAAAACTCTTTTTCATACATAGGTGAATAGGAGAAAACAAAACAAAACTGGCAGAGAGACAAGTGGTTTCCTTCCTTCCTTCCTTCCTTCCTTCCTTCCTTCCTTCCTTCCTTCCTTCCTTCCTTCCTTCCTTCCTTCCTTAGGCAAAAAGGCCATAATTATGTGAAATAAATATATTTTCAATTCTAAAATTTAATTATGATATATATGAAGTTTTAGTAAAGGACAAGGTGCCCATATTCAGAGTGCTTTAATGTTATCATCCTGGGATTGAATCATGAAGAAAATTGTCCAATATCAGGTGTAACACACAGTGGAATTGGAATAATGCAAAAATAAGAATAAAGTGCTAAAAAGAAGCTGATATTTGTATTGTAGGGGAATTTGCGCAACTTCGTGTTGTGCGCCAGTTACGCCCTTTCCTGGATCAGGAGTCCCTCCGTACAGTCACTCATGCCCTGGTCATCTCCCACATAGACTACTGCAATGCGCTTTACATGGGGCTACCCTTGAAGAGTATCCGGAAGCTACAACTGGTCCAGAATGCGGCTGCGCGCGCAGTTATTGGTGCCCCTAGATCGGCCCATGTGACACCTCTGCTGTGCCAGCTGCATTGGGTGCCGGTATGCTTCCGGGTGCAATTCAAGGTGTTGGTTTTGACCTTTAAAGCCCTACATGGCATGGGACCAGGGTATCTGAGGGACCGCCTCATCCCCATAACTTCAAACCGTCCCACTCGATTATGTAGAGAGGGCATGCTCCGGACCCCGTCGGTAAGGGAGTTTCGTTTGGCGGGGTCCAGAAGGTGGGCCTTCTCGGCAGTGGCGCCTGCCCTTTGGAACAGCCTGCCCCCGGAGGTGAGGCAGGCCCCATCGCTCCTGTCCTTCCGGAAGAACCTAAAGACCTGGTTTTGCCGCCTCGCGTGGGATGGGAACAGGAATAGTTCCTCGTGGGGATGGCTGGTGCCATAGAGCCCTTTTAAAGAACATGATCTGCCTTCTTGGATTTTCTACTTACCGTATTTTCCGGCATATAAGACGACTGGGCGTATAAGACGACCCCCAACTTTTCCAGTTAAAATATAGAGTTTGGGATATACTCGCCGTATAAGACCTCTCCTGGCCAAGTGCAGCCGCTCGCCGGAACGCAGCCCCCAGGGAAGAGCAGGAGGACGAGCGCGGGGCGGCGTACTGCATTGGGTCCCGTCCCAATGCTAGGACTGGCAGTGTGAATACGAAACAGTACAGTGAAAGGAAAGAGAGGAAAGTAGTGGTATTGCTGCATTGTTCTGGTCATGAAATTACATTAATGCTCCGGCCTCAGAAGGTCCTCTCCAGTGTCTTGCTGGCTCCTATCCCTTTCATTTATTAATCTCCTTAATGCACGGAGCAAACAGACGTTAGAATTATAAAACAGGCAGTGGGCCCTGTCATTCCTCTGACCTATGTTTTAGGCTTCATACTATTCACCAATTGCACATATGCATACACACACACACACACACACACACACACACTTACTTGGACAACTACTGGTGCAGGAAAAAAGGTCATCTTGACAGGAAGGTAATCTCATGGCATATAACAAACTTCCATTAAAATAAAAAAGATATGGGAGTTGGATAAGGAAAAAAAATTAAAACCGTTAACACTTTAGCTGTACCTTTGTCTGCTCCATAAAAGAACGTGAAATATTTTTTGACTTGAGATAACAAATGAGGAGTCATTCTGTAATATTCCCTGCCCCAAACCTAGAGCTGGGTAATATTTTATAAGGGCCAATCAAGCAACATTCTTAGGTGCCTTTTTGGTTAGCCCTAATAAAGGTATTATGACCCAACAATTGATTGATTGATTGATTGATTGATTGATTGATTGATTGATTGAAACATTGAGATTTCTAGCAGGCTCAGAATAAATACAAGTAAAAATATTATTTTGTATTTTAAAATGCAACACACAAACATATCCAAAACAGCACCAGAGAAATATAAGTGCAGTGATAAAAATGTCATTGTTTAAAATGGCAACTGATAAAAAATTAATGATGATTAGACTTTAATCAGTGGCATTTAAAAGGAAGGTCATCACCATCTTCCAGACTGTTATTAGTGAGGAAGCAAGACAACACTTCTTCAAAAGGGAATTTTGACCGCTGCTCTTGCTGCCGCTGCTTTTAGTGTCGCTGGTGAGGTGAAGCGAGGCGCCCGTTGAGTGTTGTGGGCGACTTTGGAGCCCGTCGTGGAGCCACTGCGTTTTGCCCCCTCCCTTCCCAAGGCTGCTCCGAGGGAACGGAGCTCGCTCTCCCCTCCCCGCGTTTCTCCTTCGAGCGACGGGACCCAATGCAGTACGCCGCCCCGCGCTCGTCCTCCTGCTCTTCCCTGGGGGCTGCGTTCTGGCGAGTGGCTGTGAGTACCATATTTTCCGGCGTATAAGATGACACCCGGCGTATAAGACTACCCCCGACTTTTGAGAAGATTTTCCTGGGTTAAAAAGTCATCTTATACGCCGGAAAATACGGTAATTTATAATAATAATTAATTGTATATTGTATTTTTATGTGTTTTTATAACAGAATTTTAATCTCTATGTTTGCAAAACCGCCGAGAGTCCCCTTGGGGGAGATGGTGCGGTGATAGAAGTCGAAACATAAATAAATAAATAAATAAATAAATAAACAAACAAACAAACAAACAAATAAATAAATAAATAAATTTCCCATTGGTGTCAATAGATTTCTAGAAACATAATTTCTAGGGTTAGGAAAGAGTTGATGGGTCTCCTGTCAAATCTGGTATTGGAAATGGAGAGAACATAGCTCATTTCTCAAGCCAATTGAGGGAGCTCATGAAATTATCAGGTCCCATGGCCATCAGTTCCATATAGCACTGTCCCATTTTAGTAAGGATGGTAATAGCAGAACCAAGAAGATTCTTGTTCTTCTCTACTTCACTTTGTCTTGCTGTACCACAAGAATTCCAGATCAGTGTTCCCTAATATATGCAGTCAGAAAGGAACACTGAAAAAATCTGTAAGAAAAGGTTGTTATGTAAATATTAGAATAGAAGGACAGCTTTGCTGGATCGTATCATATCAATACCATATTAGGTTAATTACCATATTATTATAATACCATATTATTATAATACTATAATATAGTACTATACTATTATACTATACTATACTATACTATACTATACTATACTATACTATACTATACGTAATAATGTAATAATACTATAATTACTGTAGTAATATACTATGATTATAATATTATAATACTAATAATAATGCCTAAGAGAATAACTCATAACAGGATAGCCCTCTCTCACTGCTGTTCTGCACCAAATAGCATTCCAAGATAAGGATATATGAGATGGAAGTAATTTTAGACATTTATCTGCAAAGTGACAAAGATGCTTTTAACTCACATTAAAAAGTCTAAAATAAAAAAGTACTACAGACAGTTGAATACAATAGCAGGAATTACATTTTGAAAAATATCTTATAGTACATTGGAGACAATTATGTTAAGGAATCCTGCTTTGGCAAACAATAGAAGCAGGATAATTTTTATTATAAGAAGCTATTAAACAATTTATATTAGCATTGAGATAAATAGAGCCAGTTTGGTCTAGTGGTTAAGGTGCTGGCCTAGAAACCAGGAGACTGTGAGTCCTAGTCCCGCCTTAGGCATGAAAGCCGGCTGGGTGACCTTGGGCCAGTCACTCTTTCTCAGCCCAACTCACCTCACAGGGTTGTTGTTGTGGGGAAAATAGGAGGAGGAAGGAGTATTAGGTATGTTCCCCACCTTGAGTTGTTTCTAAAAATAATAAAGGTAGGATAGAAAATAAATTTTAAAAAAATCAGGGGAAGATACGTACAAAGGTTCCATATTTTAGGAGAAGTTGTAAATGTGAACAGTTATTTCCCCCCCTCCCCAAACTGGACTTTTAAAAATTCAGTTATTAAAAAAATATCCTTTGGACTAGAATACTGTTATGGAGTTTTTCTAATCCATGTATCCCTATTCAGTGTCATAGTTCCTTTTAATCTTCTTCTAACATAAAGCCACCTATGAATAACTAGTAATCATGATCACCTTATTTTTCATAAATTTTAAAGGCAACCAAATAGCTAGCTAACTTATGGGGAAAAAAATATTCCCTAACTTTAACTATGTGCTATTTGAAGCAGTCTTCCATTTAATATTTTAATACAATATTGCACAACTAAGCTCTTGTGGATAATTCTGAAGCTGAAAGTCTTTCTACTCACTTTCTCTCCATGCAAAATTGAGAGAATAGCTCTAAATGTTGTATTATTCCTTAGCAGGGGAATTACTCCAGTTCCTTCATCATTTTGAAATGTTACAAACTAGTCTGAAATGGGAACAAAGAAAATCAGTCACATGAAAAAGGAAGGAATATTGTATCCTCCTTTTTTATGCAATTGTGGTAGAATATGTTTACTGCCAAAATTTTATCAAAAGTCCTGATAGACATAAGGTGTTGCTATATCATTGGTGTACAGTAGACCTAAGCTCTCATCTATTCCTTGAAACCTTATTGCATTTGTTTGTTTTATTTCAATTACTCTGAAAGGCCTTAATTGAAAATTATCAATTTCCCAATTTTTTCTACAACACAGTCTTCTGTTTCCATTCAGGTTTTGATAATTTGCAGATGTATATACATGACAACTGGCAATAGACTTCTACTCAATAGTGATGTCCTAAGGATCCACTTTATAAAGTTGAATGAAAGTCACACTGTGTGATTAAATCTTCAAATTGCTTATACTATCACAGATTGTTCCTGGGACATGTTCCAATCTCTTGAAATATTTCTGGTATTTATATTTTTAAAAATGCACTTTAATTTCATAATTAAACACAAAACACAAGCTATCCATTATAATCAAACAAAGCAGTACCGATAAAATCATTGTGGGTGGGATTCCAGGAAAATTCACTAACATTTCAGTTGCATACAATTTCTAACCTTCTAGTTTAATTTCTCCTGAAGTGAAACCTTGAATACCCATGAAAATATAAGAATTTATTTTAATTTTAAATTTCTGAACTTCCCTTACTAAGTTTTCCCAGATTTTTAAATGTATCAATATATGGTACACAATCTCCTACCATATAAAAATGTATTTGGAACTTTAAGCAATATTCTATCTTTCTTTTTTACTCTTTCTCACCAATAGTTCTGGTTTATATTAAGTCCTGTGAAGGTTTTCAATTCCTGATTCCTTTTTTCTCTACTCCTCATTGCAAACTTCATTGTCTTTGCTTTGCTCATCCTGTCTATCCATTCCAGGAAGCCCCAAATTCTGTTGCTATCGCTTTATTTGCTGCTTTTAGGATGTTATTATAGCACCATGACTTCTGTTTTGTAAGTTGTTCTGAAAAAGATATCGGAAACTGCACTGTATCACACCTCAGTGTACTCTATATTGATTGGCAACTGCTTTCAAAGGTTTCAGATAGGATTCACACAGAGATCTTTAACAGCTGCCAGAAATATAAAGTATGTGCTCTTCACAGAGTTATTCCTCCTGGTTGTTATTTTTTGAACATATTGTATGAAATTTATTTCGGTCCACAAGCTCCTACATTAAGCTGTTCTTCTTTTACATCAAAGTATCTAAATCAGTGGCTATTTTTTAAAAGAATTGCATTTTCTTCCAGAGGTAAGAATATTGTTGACCTTCTCTGGTGTTACTGTCATTCCACATTCAATGGAAGAGAAATATACTTTTATTATGCTGTCTCCTTCTAGCACTGCAGATATGGAGGCTATACTATCACAAAGAGTAGACATTTGGGATACAGTAACAATGGATATTATAATGAAAAACTGGTTCCTTGTACTAATTTAACAATAACAGTTGCAGCTGTTCTCTGTAATAGTTACACTTACATTAAATGTTGGCATGCATATAATTATAACTCTATCCTACAGATATCAAAGACACTAATGATTATCAACGGAATTGTTTGTTGTTTCACTTCTTGTACATAAATCGAACTTATTGAGTATATCTAAATTTGGAACACGAAGAAAAGGCTAAGACTAGCCTTCTGGTCAATTTTGAATCCATTATCTCCCATAAAATCAAAACAACTTTCATAGCTTCTGGGATTGCCAATGCTTTTCTCTCTCTCTCTCTCTCTGCCGGGGTGCCCACCTTGTAGAATCTTCTCCCCCCAGAAGTGAGATAGCTCCATCCGCTCAACATTCTGCAAGTCCCTCAAGACCTGGTTATGCCTTCAGGCCTGGAGGTCCCAGGGGACTGGCGAGATTTTATGATGGCTCCCTTACTATGGTTAATGTCATTCTCTCTTGTTTTGTGTGCCTTTTTATAGTTATATTTTAACTGTGATTTTTTTTATTTATTTCTTGTTTTTTAATTAAGTGTTCTCTGCCGCCCAGACTTACTTTTATATGAGATGGGCAGCTATATAAATATGATAGACATATAGATAGATGATAGATAGATGCTTTTTTAGGCTCAATAAAAATTCTGATACTGACCTACAATCTCAGAACACTCTTGGATTCATGTGCATTATTTTCAGGAACAATTGTGCTAAGGTGATGCTCCCACACCACCCATGGACATTCAAGCTAAGTGAGAACACGTGGAGGATACTTGCTCTGAGGGCTGAACCCAGGGAGATCTGATGGCCATCGCCCATTGCTACAAAATACACTGGGAGCTTTGCCAGACTTGCACTTTGCTGAGTTTTAAAAGAAAGAGTATGATTTGTTTAGTTCAGCTGGTCTTTGGCATTTACTGATTTTCTTGCTGGTGCTGGTTTTATTCTTATGGAGATCACTGCAGCTATAACTTCAATGCAGTTTGATACTGAAACTCTCTTAAATGCTTTGCATTGGATGAATTATTTTGGACAGCCCTAAGAAAAGTGAGTTGGAAAAAGGAAAGCAACATCCACAGGCAAATCAAGCCCTGTGCAGAAACATTTTTAATTATCTCTTAATCAGCAACTTCTGGATGTCACATTAGTCACCTGTGGCATGTAAAGAGAGGGACTATTAGCTACTATATTTATAAAATCATTACACTTGCATAAAGCCATTTAGTTGGTGTGGCATATTTTGTTGGTTAGATACTAGCAGGAAAACCTCATAGGAGAAAAATCTGGAGCAAAAGTGTGGTTTGGATAACAGATTGGCTGTTCTGATACACCCCACATTAAAGGAAGAAATCTCTCTCTATATCTATCTATCTATCTATCTATCTATCTATCTATCTATCTATCTATCTTACTAATATAGTTAAGCATTTTAAATACCAAAAGATCAAAAGTGCCAGCAGATGCTCACTTAGCAATACACAGAATTGTATTCACCTACACAGAAATGTATGCAATCTTACCTTTTTATTATTAAAGTTTTATAAAAACCAAGCAAAGCAGCATTGTTTGTCAAGTTTGATAACAGAACAAATATCTATACGTTGGGGCAAGAGCTAGATGAAGGAAACAAAGAGTTAAAAGTTACTGAAGGGCAATAAAGAAGCTGGCTCACAGCTCACCAGAACTGTATTCTGTGTAGAGCTGCCTTGATGCTCAAACTGAACTTTAATGCATCCCTGCAGAGGGGAAGGTATATAGTAGAACAGGCATTGTTATTGGTTTTATGATGAGGAGTAAGCCTGTTGGGTAAAGAGCAGATGGTTTATACGTTCAGCGGGACTTGTTCACATTTGTTCACACCTCTGGCAGACAGACAGCTTGCTAAGGTTCCAATTTATGGGGAGTGTGAATGATAGAGTCTTCACAAGATTTTTGTTGTTGTTGTTATGGCTAACAAAACAGTAATAACATGGTAGTGCTCAAAGAAAAAAATTGCTATTAGCTCCTTTAGCTCTTCTATTTATATGGTGGAGAGTACAAAAAGAAGACCCTCCTTCCCTTATAAGAAGGTTCAGGGGCCATTATAAAAGAGTTTATACATGATAGGCACACCTAGGGTGTGTGTAAAATAAAAGCCATAAGTCTGTGAAAATTTCCTTATAGGGGGAATGGCAGGGTATAATTTATGATGAGGCAATGTTGTGGAATATTCTGAATACCAGTGGGAAAGTCCTCTTCTGCTTGCCTCCTCCTCTTTATTCTTTAGCAGAATATATTTCAGCCCTTTTATTTTCTTTAAAGGAATCAGTCTGGTGGCTAGTTCCGTAGAAGCAAACTATTGGCTTATGACTAAGAATTTTGGGAGCTTCAGATCGAACATATTTGGAAGGTGGCTGGTTAGGTTACCATTAGGCACAGACCTGTCTCCAGCCCTATCAGTGATCAGAAAGAGAGTGCATAAAACATATTCTTGTCCGGGTCCAGCAATTCAATAACACTTGTGGTCCAAAATAGGCTGTTTGGGGGACAATCATCAAATTTATAACTAACATAATTGACCTACTTCACAGAAATTAATGTGATACCCATTTTCTGCTCTAATCAAACCACAGAAAGACAAGCCAGTGTGTCCACAATTATCTAAATTTCTAAAATTTATTCCCCACCCCCCAAAAAGGAAGGCCATTCAAACACATTTTTCTCAGCAACCAATGTAAAAAGGTGCCACATTAAGCAATACACACATTAGTCTTCTTAATGATGCTCACAGCCATTCACTAGAGCAGGGGTGGGCAACGTCAGGCCCGTGGGCCATATAAGGCCCATGGGGCTCCTGCCTGCAAACTCCGCCCCTTCCACACGATTGGCTCCTGCCCGCAAACCCCACCCCCAGTGCTTGTGATTGGCTCCCACCTGCAAACTCTGGCCCCCGGTCCGCAGAAATCCCAGAAACCCCGCCCCCCACCCCCCTGGTCCCCGGTTATAAATATCCAAATGGCCCTTGGCAGAAAAAAGGTTCCCCACCCCTGCACTAGAGAATACTTATTTTTTCTGCTACACATGCATATCTCTCCATATTGCCTTACTTGCAGTTGCACTAGGTTCTCAAAGGATACTTCATGTTGGCTTTCCCATTTTTTTCTAGTCATCCCCTGACTTTTTTTTTTAAAATTCCTACCAGCTTCCCTAGTCTAGTTCTGTCAAATATCTAATAATATCAATTTCTCTGGACTGCCAAGTGTGCTGCAGTGCAGATTATGATGATGATGCATATAAAGATGCCATCTTTATACCCTAAGTATATCTATGAGCTTTCATGGGTCCAAAAATATTGTGAGGAAATGAAGATTATGACTGAAGGTGAGAGATTCATTCTGATGCTATACCACCTACCAAGAAAAGTTATTTTTAAAGGCATTAACAATCAAAAGAGCATCCTTGGTTAATTTTAAGGATGCTCATATAGTGCAGACTAAAATGGTAAAGAATGTGAAAAAGGAATAAAAATAAAGAGAAATAAAGTTCAAATGCTCAACACAGTTAAGATTTTTTTTAAAAAAAATGAAAGAATGTTGAAAAATATATTGTAGCAGACAATGATTACAATCATAGTTTAACATGAGCCTATATTGTGCATATAAATGTAATTTAAAGCATCTGTGGTCTTTGAACTCCTGATTCCCAGTGTGCCCTTTGGTATTACCTAAAATATGGATTGCATGCAAAGACATCTTTCACAAATATAACGAAAACAACTGTTAGAATGGAATAATTTTATTCATGTTATAATGTCTGACAATTTTTTTTTACATCCCTAGCTCACAACAAAATTGGAATAATTTTAAAATGTACATTTTTAAATACAGTATAAAATCTTTAAAATTAAAATAAAAGACAGCATAAAAGCATCCTATGTTAAGGTAAAGGCAAGAAAGGATATACTGTATGGAAACTTATAATTAATAAGTGTGCTCATTAGAAATTAAAACTGGAAGTCTTTCTGAACTGTTGTCTTTTACATGGGCACCTGAATATAAATCACTGAACTTAAAGGGGACTTTTTCCCCAATAGACAAACAGAGAACTGTGCTATTAATAATATAGAATTGCTATACTTAATTAATAATCTTTCTATTCCTTTCACTCAGACTAAGGTATGGCTACCTCAAATATTTAGGATAGGGAGCAAAAACAAAATAAAAATTCAGGGTAGTTTCCATCTATTTTTAGAATTTAAATCTAAAGTAATAAGGGCCAATACAGAGTGAAATATTTTTTATGCTTCAAATTAAGCTCTCAGGTTCAAACATAGGAAGATTTCTATACTCTTTGTTTGTGTGAGAGTTTGTGTGTGAGAAAGAGAGTGCAATTCAAGGGGTACAATGCCATAGTCAGCATTCTCAAACAAATTTGCCAATTGTAACCAAAAAAATGCAACAACTATTTGTTAATTACAATTAGCCTGTTGAGATTCTACTCATTTTATACCATTGCCACAATTATCAATTGCAAATCCATATTTTTCAATTAATGGCAACAATCAGGAGAAGCAATGACTATAGTGTCATGACTTCTTCCATAACATTTTAGATGGCATTACTATACCTTTGAGAAAATGTTAATAGGTTTAAAAAAAATTCCTAACAGAGCAGTTTGACAGTGAATCCAAAATCACAGAGTAGTCATAGGCTTTCCTTCATTGGATGTCTTCAAGCAAAGCTGAAAATCCATCTGTCTGGCTTTAATTTGGATTCTTGTACTGAGCGAGCATTGTCTGAAGACGCTTCCATAGTCATGTGGCCGCATGACACGCGCGGAACGCTGTTACCTACCCACCGAAGTGGTACCTGTTCATCTACTTATTGTACCCCTTAGTGGTACCCCCTGGCTCTTCGGCTAACAAACGGAGATGAGCACCGGCCCCTAGAGTCGGACACGACTGCACAAATGTGCCGGGGGAACCTTTACCTTTACCTTTTACTGAGCAAGGAGTTGGAGTCATTAACCTACATGGTCCCTTCCTACTCTGGTTCTATGATTAATCAAAGATATATTCCCCTCCACTCTGCACTAGTGAAACCACACCTGGAACATCACATTTCTAGAAGGATCTATGACAGGCTTGAACAACATCAGAGAAAACCAACAAAGATGATACAAGAACCTTGTGAGGATAAGCTGAGAGAACTTAGGGTATTCAGTCTAGGGAAAAGAAGACTGAGAGGAGACATCGTATCAGGGTTCAGGTACATAAAAGAGTACCATAGAAAAGATAGTCCAGAACTATTATCCATTCCCACAGCATCCAGAACCAGAAATAATAGGTTTAAATTCCAGCTACTTAGATTACATTTAAATATAAGGAAATATTTCCTGATCGATGCAACAGTAGAACAGTTTACCTGCAGAGGTTATAGGTTCCCCCTCCCTGGAGGCTTTTATGAAGACTAAGGACAATGACTTTCATGCAAATGCAGTAGCTTGAACTATATGAACCTTATGATCCTTTCCATGTAATTCTAAGATTATTTGTAAAAAAAAAAAAAAAGTATGTATTTTGTCTGTCTTCAACTTTCTACCAATCAATATCAGGAGCCCCAAAGTTCTAACACCATCATATAGAAACATTGGCTATTTCTTATACCATTCATAAAGTATCTAATACTAGTATCTAATGCTATCACATTTACAGTATGCTTAGTAGCATTATATTCTAAACTAATCAGCATTAACCTTTTTTTTTACTTTTCAAAAGATGTTCTAACTCTCAGATAATATTTGTATTTTTCTAGACTTCTTCCAGCTTTACAACATCTTTGTAAATAGGACACACAACCAGAAATGTGTATCTTTCTCTCCCTATGAAGGCACTATGAATTTGTATACAATGAGATTATAATGCTTGCTGTGTTGTGGTACTTAACTTAATACATTAAACAGTCTCACAATTCCCCTTCAGGAGCTATCAGACTGAGTAAAGAAATAAAAAGAATAGCCTTAGTTAATATATGAGCTAAGTATTGTTAAGCCATATACAGTAGTATACATTTTAAGCAGAAAGCAGGCTGTATATTACCAGCCAATGCAAACGAATTGCTTTAAAAGAGGTTTTTTCTCCCTTGGGGGAGGGGGAAAATTGCAGATATATGAGAGAAAAAGGGTGAAGAGTGACCTCTTCTGGCCAACCTGAATATAGCCTAGTCTCTCTTGTTCCAGGAATACTGTATATTTTGTGTAAATTTTCAGTTTTGAAGAGTTGAGAGTTTCAACGCATATTTGTTTGGCTTCAGAGTTCAAACTGATTGTCAAGCAAACTGAAATATTTTTCTAATATATTTTGCCAATAATGGATGAATATATTTTTCAATATTAAGATAAGAGTGGAGGGGTAAATATTCACAGACTGCTTTCTTTCAGCAAGCTGCAAAGATCCCATAGATTCAAATAATGAATGTGGGGTTAGAGAAACTTTAATAAATCAAGATTCATGGTGAACTCTGAAAGACATTTATAACAGCAGTGCTGCAATTCATAATTTTCACTAATACAAGCACACTGACTTTTTCCCCTCACCCCATCGGTGTCAATCCAGACGAGACTATAAATTCTAAGGTCACTAAGGAAACTTAAATGTTTCCTAGATTCCATTGATCATCTCTCCCTGGAAATTCCTTTATGAGTGGCTGGATTAATACCTCACACAGGTTTGAATAGAAATTACAGTATAACAGGACATGCTAAACCAATGGTATATCTCCTATCTTTTAGGTAAAAGGTAAAGGTTTTCCCCTGCACAGTCGTGTCCGACTCTAGGGGCCAGTGCTCATCTCCATTTCTTAGACAAAGAGCCAGCATTGTCCGAAGACGCTTCTGCGGTCATGTGGCCAGCATGACGCGAGCGGAACGCTGTTACCTTCCCACTGGAGTGGTACCTATTTATCTACTCGCATTTGCATGCTTTCGAATTGCTAGGCTGGCAAGAGCTGGGGCGAGTGCGGGAGCTCACTCCGTCATGTGGCACTCGGGTCTCGAACCACTGACTTTCCGATCGACAAGCCTGGCGTCTTAACCACTGAGCCATTGCGCCCCCTCTCCTATCTTTTAGTAGACCATAAAAGTACTATCACCCATAACATTGCCAAATTCTACCTCGCTATACAAGAGTGAGACAACCAGTACTGTCCAACAAAACTGCATTTCTTTCATACCTTTAAAACTCTTTCCCCTCCCCTTCCTTTCTTCCTCTTTAAATCATAAAACTTATTTTAATTGCCATCTTTAATGTATAGTATATTTTATGTATATGTATATGTACACATGTTGGTCAAAGACCGCAATAAAGGTTTGCCTTACCTTACCTAGATTCCTGCAAACATGCTACCCAGAAAATACTCTGTAGAATAATCTAGAATAGACAATAAAATTGGATTAAGGATAATCAAATCCCAAACCCTCTCATCTTACTCCATTAATTTAGTATGATGATGAAGCAGATAAAAATCCAGAGGATGTGACATGAAACTGTAGATCTTCAACTGCATAGATCCATTTCTAGGATATTCAATCAGTTCTAGCTGCTATCTTGCCTTTTTTTTTTACTACAACCTGGGGACACCTATAGATTGGACCCTGAAGTGCTTACCGATGTGCTGTTTGGTATATGAGTAGCTCTCTTTACTTACAAAACTGCAACACTATTTTTTTTTACTATTTACTATAGTAAATATAGTAAATATATTTACTATATTATTGGGCAATTTAACTATTTACTAGAGTACTTGTGACGGTATATAAGGAAGGAAAGCAGAATATTGCTTTTGGTGAAATTCATGAAATTTTGAATAACCAAAACAGAGAAAAGTAAAATTTGCCAATTCCCTGGCTTAAAAACCATTAGATTGGATAAATTTTAAAAACTTCTCAAACAGGTTTTTTTTTTTTGCAGTAATAGACTCCTCTTACAACTCTCTTGACATCCTGATTATCAACCTTTTTTTCTGTAAGTATAGCAGTAGATTAAACATAAAAAAACCATAATGTACATCAGAATTTCTGAAAGGAGGTGTTCAACCAAAGCCTGTGAAAGCAAAAAGCAAGTATTAAATGGGGTGGGAGGGAATGCTCTGCCTTCTTGATGTATGAACTTTTTCAATATTTAGGTCCCTGTTTTCCCTTTAACACAAATCATTTGATGTGCTTTTTTTTTTTTTTACTAATGCTGGAATTCAGGATGGTCTGTCTTTAAAGTCCTGAAGATCTCTGAAGTGGCAAACTGAAATAGCATACTTTGCTGAAGAATTGCCTTTTTTGAACTGCACCTAGTAAACTGTGCACATTCCTACGCCAAATAGAAAATATGTGTTTGCTGCACAGACTTGTTAATTTAAACATAAGCCTAAGTGGTTCTCAAAATAGAATAGATATTATTTGACTCTGCAACAAATTCCGAATGTGCCAAGCTCGGACCTCCCCCCCCCCCCCCCCCACTACCAAAGTCATTAATATGTCTGGATCCAACTTAAATGTTATGAACTATTAAATACCCCTAGCAAGTACCTTGTATTTTAGAAATATTTGACTGGCGGTTGGGGGCGGACAGGAAGAAAGAGCAAAGCTGAGTCAGATGTGTGGCTTAGTGCATCACTTTACCTTATGATCCCTTTATTTGAAGTGACCAGCATATGTATGGCCATAGAAACACATAAACCATATTGTAATTCTGCAGTGTGATCATTTTCAAATTATTCTGAACACTACAAATATGCTGCTTTAGTTTTTCCAATGTGCATATTTACTTATTTGTATATGGATGTTCCATTCAAAGTTAAGCACTCTGAAGTTTCATGATTTCCATTAAAAAAAAACGTTTGCTTAAATCTCTTCCATTTAAATTGTAGGTCTATCACTCACTCTATTAAATGTAATCATTGTTAACTTTTCTTTTAAAAAATAGCATCGCAAGGCAGCAAATTTGGGACTGGATAGGCATAATGTTTGAGCAAGATTCCTCCCCTTGCAGAATCAAACCTAAGAAGGATCTGTAGTTCTTATAACTACATGAATATAAATTAGGCTGACCATATTTCCTTGAGGCAAAAACGGGACATTGGGATGGCAAAAACGGGACAGGGTCTTATGTAATATTCCCCCCGCCCTGCGCGATTGGCTCCCGCCTGAAAACCCCGCCCCTTGGTCCATGTGATTGGCTCCCACCTGCAAATCCCGCCCCCCGTTCCGCCTGATTGGCTCCCAATCGCAAACCCCGCCCCCGGTCTGTGCAATTGGCTCCCGCCTGCAAACCCCGTCCCCCATTCCACACGATTGGCTCCCGCCTGCAAACCCCACCCCCCGGTCCACACGATTGGCTCCCACCTAGCCAATCACCCTCCTCTCCACCTGTCCGCCCTCCTTTGCTGTGTGCTGACAGGCAGGAGGGCTTCCTCTTCCGGGCTGCCTCCAATCGGCAGCTCCGGCTCGGATCCTCCTTCCGTGCCATTCCCGCCGGGTTTAAAAAATGGGACAAAATTGAGATTTTTATCAAAACGACGGGACGGTTGAAAAATGCTAAAAAAAGCGACTGTCCTGTTCAAAATGGGACATATGGTCAGCCTACTTTGTGCCTAAGGCAGGACTAGAACTGACGGCCTCACGATTTCTCGCCCGTTGCTTTAACCACTACACCAAAGTGGCTCTCAATATCCCACACACTGTATAACTATTCTATAGTTATATCTATATCTTTATAGAGAAAGGGACACCACTAGCTAAAACAGGGTAAGCCAACCAGGGTTTATGGCCTTCTGTAAATCGCAGGCCCTTTTTTCAAGCCCCACCAAGGTCCCATGGCCAAAATTGCACAGCAAACGAAAGAAATTCAGGGGCACATTTGTGCAGGTGTGTGCTTGTTTTCAATGCCCTTCCTCAAAGTGGAATAGGTGCATTAAGAGTCCTTATATCCCCTGGAAACTGGAAAAAAATAGAATTAAAACCATAGCAGCAAAGAGATTGTCTAGCTTTGCGAGAAGGAATTAATGAAAAAGAGGGATGTTTATTTCCCACTCTAGGGTTAAAATAGTTTTCCCCCCCTCCCTTATTAGGACAAGAGGAATATGGAACGATTGCTAGAGACAAGCGGGAAGTTTGCTCAGCTTTTTTTTTTTGTTTTGTGAGGCTGGCACACTTCCTACCCAGATCATTCGACGGGGCACTAGTGTTTCTCCTAATCTTTTGCACTTGGTGTCCCACCAAGGATTGCAACTGAAGGATTGCACTGACCCTCGGTGCGCTGGGAGGGACATGCTCCAAAAGGAGGGGATGGGGCCTTGTGGAAAGCTCAGATTGCTTTGATGTACATTTAATGGGTGCCATAGATAATATTACTGCCCAGTCCTGAAGATAATGATTTCCCCCTTCCGTCATGTTGAAAAGGATAATTGGCTAACCCTTTCTGGAGGTCTTTGCAGGGGACCACCAAGGAGGTTGCATGTTATAAACCATGGATCAGTTGCTCTTTGGATTTAAAGGCAAAAAGATACTTCTAAGAGCAGGTTTAGAAGCTTCCTCGTACCTCGTGATCCAAAGAGCTGCACAGCCATAGTGTACTGCTCTCATATCCTTCCTCCCTCCCTCCCTCCTTTCCTCCCTTCCTTCTTTCCCCTCTTCCTCCTTCCCTTCTCCCTCTTCTTCCTTCCTTCCTTCTCTCCCCTTCTTCCTTCCTTCCTCCCATTTCCTCCCCCTTCCTTCCTTCTGTCCTTCCTTCTCCTCTTCCTCCTTCCCTCCTCCCCCTCTTCTTCCTTCCTTCTCTCCCCTTCCTTCCTTCCTTCCTTCCTTCCTTCCTTCCTTCCTTCCTTCCCTTCTTCTCCTCTTCCTCCCCCCCTCCCCCCTTCCTCCCTCCCTCCCTCCCTCCCTCCCTCCCTGTATCTACAGCACACTGTTCCTGATCTATAGCGGCTTCCCAAGCCTCCCTCCTTGGGAGTTAAAGCCAATTCTTTCTCCTCGCCTGACATTTCTGCAAGGGATTAAAGACAGGGAAGCAGAAGGCAGCCCGAGCAGCAGTGAGAATAAGTGGGGGATAAAAGCGACGTTGCAGTTAATCTCGGCTCCTATACAACTTCCCCAGTCACGTGGTCGGATGCAAAACCCGGACGGCACCGGCATGAAAAGCCCCACTTGGATAGGCTGACCATATTTCTTTGAGGTAAAAAACGACCCAGGAGAAAGTGGGCGCGCATTCGTGCGCGCTTTGCTGCAGGAACTTTCAATAATGGGACAAAATGGGTATTTTTATTAAAATGACGGGAAGCTCCAGAATTGTTTAAAAAATGGGACTGTCCCGTTCAAAACGGGACATATGGTCAGCCTAGTGTGTGTGTGTGTGCGCGATTACGCTGAGCAAGTAATCTGTGCACACACACACACGCACCCTCTTCCCACAACCTTCCTGTGCCTGCTTTCCCTGGCCTCACCACTGCTGGGCAGACAATCTCAGGATCAGGTAAGGAGGCAGGAACCTGGACTGTGGTGCTGCTTCTGCTGCTGGGATCGCACGTGGCAACTGGGCTTCCAGTTGCCGTGCTGATAGGGCCTCTTCCGGGCTGCCTCCAATGGCAAGTCCGGCTCCAGTCCTCCTTCCTGTCTTCCTGTCCTCCTTCCCGCCGGGTTTAAAAAAGGGACAAAATGGAGATTTTGATCAAAACGACGGGATGGTTGAAAAATGCTAAAATAACGGGACTGTCCCGTTCAAAACGGGACGTATGGTCACCCTAATATAAATTCATGGAGCCTTTCCCAGTTCCCAAAAGAAGATGACATTTGAGGGTGGGGGGCATGAGATTGGCCATGCCTACATTATAGGATGAACATTCCCCTGGAGGCTCATAATCACAGACATTTGTAGTAGGTAGTAACCATCTGAATCTACCATTTCTACAAAACTTTGATGTCTCAAAGACTGGAAATCTTTGTCTTGCATACCATATAACTACCAGATCTGGCCTGTGAAACTCTAAGTGGCAGCTATGGTTCTATCTCTTTTCTACCATCTAAAGGTTGTACAGGTTTTTCAGACTAGATCTTAATAGCCCTACTTTGCCATGAATTCAGTTACTTGAACTCTAGAACATGTCCTGATTGTTGACCCTTTGATCCATGTTTTGGTTGGTTGGTTGGTTGGTTGGTTGGTTGGTTGGTTGGTTGTTATTTATTTATTTATTTATTTATTTATTTATTTATTTATTTATTTAATTTATATGACTGCCCATCTTCCCCCAATGGGGTTATACCTTGCATGACTCCTTTGGATTGAAAAATTTGATCTCTGTCTTACTCTCGAGATTTCTGAAGATGTTGCATTCAATTTCAAGTAAGTAGTTTGTGGCTGACAGGCTAAAAAACAGGTAATTTAATGAGATTTTTAACCTTTTCCTTTAGAATAAAAGTTTCATTGAAATTTGAGCCAGAAAGGTGTTTCTTGTGAGAGCAGAATAATTTTGGCAACAGAGGTTTCTTTCAGCCATACTCAACATCCATAGCTCACCCACTGAGGCATTTGTCAAGATGCACATAGCTCAGACAGATCTCTCAAGACTGAGACCAGAAATTCTATCATTTAGCCAGTGGATAAATCCCCCTAGCTTCAAACTTGAGCCATATTACATTTATGGGTGGTCCTAGTGCCTGCCTTGTGCCCTGATGTAAGAGAGTGTCACAAAATGATGCATGTCTAAAAAGTGTGTCACCAACATGAAAAGTTTGGAAAGCTCTGCTCCATCAGCAACCAATATTGAGCATCTGGGGAGAAAATACAGGTACTGAGTCTGCAGAAATACTATCATTAAACTGATTAAACAATCACTGTACTATTAGTTGTTTCTATTATATCACCTTCAACTTCAGACACAAAAATCTGCACAGTTCAGTTATCGTCATACCTAACACTTACCCAGAACATCTGTGATGCTGAAATACAGTTAGTTTACATAATTCTGCTTATGATCCCAGATGACCATGCCTTAAAGGGTAGTGTACTATCTGGTATGTGTTAATACTTATTCATTCAATTTTGAATGCCATATGATTTCAAGATTAATTTTACAAATATAGCATATTTTATGTCAGCATAAAATATATTGTCAGCAGTTTATCTTCATCTAAAAGAAAAAGGACACTCATTTGAGGACATTAATGTTCACATTTTAGACAGAGAAGATAGGTGGTTTGAGAGAGGGGTCAAGGAATCCATTTATGCCAACTTGGAAAATCCTTCCTTGAATAGAGGTGGGGGCCTCAGGCACAAACTCTCCCCCATCTTCCTCCCCGTGTTGTCTTCTGTGCCTAGGAAGATTAAGACCATTTCAGAAGCTCAACAGCAGCATGGTGTTTTTAACGACCCTCCATTAGATGATAAAAGGACTTAAAAATTACATCTCAATATAACCATGACCTAGCCCCAGGCTTAAGGTCACACAGCTACCTAGGAACATATTTAGGATTCCCTTACCAACTTTGCTCAGACTGAAGAAGCCCCTTGGATAAGGAGCGAAACGTTTCCATTAAGAAAATAGAAATCCAGTTGACATGATTCAAGCTACAGACAATTCCACCTGGATGACTGAGAACCTTCATAGACATATTTACAAATATACATAAATGTATTGTTCATTGATTCAAAATACTACTGAAGTCTAAGCACAGTTTTAGAAATCTAAAATATATATTTTAAGGAAATAAAGGTGTAATTGGGTGTTATAGCACATAACAGGTGAATCTACCTTGAGTGATAAGGTAAGTAAAGGTTCCCCCCGCACATTTGTGCAGTCGTGTCCAACTCTAGGGGCCGGTGCTCATCTACATTTTTTAGCCGAAGAGCCAGCGTTGTCCGAAGACGCTTCCACGGTCGTGGCCGCATGACGCACGTGGAACGCTGTTACCTACCCACCGAAGTGGTACCTATTAATCTACTTGCATTTGCATGCTTTCAAATTGCTAGGTTGGCAAGAGCTGGAGCTAGTGCGGGAGCTCACTCTGCATGCAGGGCTAGGGATTCAAACCTCCGAACTTGCGATCTTCCAATTGACAGGCCTGGCATCTTACCCACTGAGCCACCACGCCCCCTACCTCGAGTGATACATATAATATAATTATTTTATCCTTTATATTGCTCTTTTTTTTTTCTTGATGCATGCTGCCAAATAGAAATTAGGATCAATGTGTTTCATGAAAACACTTACACTTTCTTCAGTAAACTTGATTGATCGATTGATTTTGCTCATATGCTGCCCATTCCCAAAGGCAGCAAACAATGCCAACATACAAAATAATGCCCCCAGAAAACTTCCAACAATATAAAAAATGAAAATATCACAAAATATGTTTCCCCAAAATATATACAAATGCCATGCACCCTGCAGCCAGACCTTCAAACACACCATTGCTTTTATATAATAATTGTATGCCAATATAAAATAATTTGATTATATATAGTTTATTGATGATTAATTAAGAAAATTACTTGTCAAATATTATA
The DNA here is from genome assembly GCA_023362775.1 of Charina bottae. Lineage (NCBI taxonomy): Eukaryota > Metazoa > Chordata > Lepidosauria > Squamata > Charinaidae > Charina > Charina bottae. The sequence goes on from JALMGJ010000005.1 coordinate 28,665,650, forward strand.
TTTAAGGTTTTTTTTTTAATGTACATATGTCTATGAAGGTTCTCAGTCATCCAGGTGGAATTGTCTGTAGCTTGAATCATGTCAACTGGATTTCTATTTTCTCAGTGGAATCCTTAAGGGATTCCCTTACTAACTTCGCTCAGACTGAAGAAGCTCCTTGGATAAGGAGCGGAACGTTTCCACTGAGAAAATAGAAATCCAGTTGACATGATTCAAGCTACAGATTTTAATGTACATGTTATTCTTTAAATATTGTTTCTGGTTGTAGGAAGAAGAGAACAATTCCTTTGTTATACCCAGCCTGATTCAATTATTTGTAGTATAAATTATCCATGAAACTTCAGGCTTGTGCAGTTTTGGTCAAAATCCTGGTATATATAAGTATATTATATAAGTATATAATACTAAAATGAAATATTTAATAAGAATTCAAATAGCTAACTTTTTCCAAGTGAATGGTGACTTTTGTAGTGGTAACAATCAAGAGAAACAGTGTCATCCAATTAAATCCAAAATAATTTAGTAAGGGATTTTTAGAACTCCATATTCTAAAACTTGGTGAATTGAAAAGAGTGTTGGGGTGGAGGGAGCAAGATATTATTGCAATTCTCTGCTTAATGTGGATGTGTGAAGTATCCTTTCAGAGATTAGATTCAAAAGTGATTCATCTGGATCTCCATATTGAACTGACTACTGAATTGAATCAGAAAGTCAAATCAAAATAATCAAATCCAATGTTTGTTCAATTATTTTCAATCAATGTGGAAAATCAAATCAAATTGTTTCATTCCAATCCAATTCCAGTCATTTAATCATATCACACCAATGTTATTTTGATTTGAACTGGACCAGAGCCAATCCATGTTTTCCTATTCTGAGTCAGAAGGAACTGAATGAGAGCCAAACTAGGAGAGATACTGGAGAGATAACAACAAATCCTAATTTTTATATTTAAAAAATGGGCATATGATGCCCTGACCACTAAGGTTCAAGCTTTATCAATAGTGCTGGGGGGTGTCTGCATGTTGCCCAAGCAACATTTCTCAACAGGAGAAGATCACCCCCATATTAGCTTTACTCAATGCACACATGTATTTTATATATTTTAAATAATATGGTGAGATGCTTAACTACATGTATTGGTGTCTTCCTATTTCTCTGCAATCACATTTTTAAAAGAAAGCCTGGTGATAACAAGACTATGGAGAAGAGGAAAGGAAATAAACATTTGACCATCTAAATCTTACTTATGGTAGATGAAACCAGAGTATATTAGCCATCCATGAATATTTCACATGATTTGTTTATTTTAACCAAAACATAATTATCATTTTTTAGAACTGCACCCTCAATTATGTCCACTGCATGATTGTCTAACAGATTTCTAAGAACAGTTTTCTTTAATCAAAACCAAATCCCATGGAGGCTCAAAGGTCATCATTTAGGAGTTGCACCTGACCTAGCCTTTGTATAAAGCAGATGGCTCTGCTTTGTGGCAATTAGTAAGCAGGAACTGTGGTGTCTGGTTATATCTTCTGATTCTCTGTTTATATGAAGTTATGTGAAACTGGAACCTCTTTGAAAGTCCCATTTAAAACTATTTAAACTGAACCCGTTTAAAGCGATTTCATCTCTAATTATAGGATATTGATAAAGCCATTTTAATGTAAAAGCAGGATCATTGCAGGGGCTGTCAGATATGTAAATGGATCATGGATGACAGGTGGTTTGATTGTTTCAAGGGTATTGTTTCCATGATAACCTTTACATATAGGAATAAAGATTTCATTTGGATGAGAAATTCAATTTTACATGGTGAAATATGAGAAATCTAAGCTTTTACTTGTATTTCTTTGAAATGCTGTTCAATTCAGTGCTTTCAGAAATGATTAGGGTCCTCCTGCTCCTCCTTTGAAAACACCTATCCAGATATTAGAAAGCTACTATCATCCAAGACAGGAGCTTTTACAATTAGTATCACTAATGAATTCAGGAAGAGAGAGGTTACTGAAGTTCCTTTGATTTTTGCGTATTCCTTTCCACATATACAGTATTTTCACAACTTAGCCTTTGGGTGGTGAATTTGGCTACCTAGCATTGTGATTTACTCCAGTCTTATTACTAATAATCTAATAGATACTTCAACTCTACTTTTTACAAAAAAAAAATCCTGGAAATTATTTTCTTTCAATGGAGAAAGTCAGAAAAAATTCTCCATCCAATTCCTGTGCCCACAAATTAAGTAGTAGTTTTGAAAGGCTATTTGCCTATTCATACATGCACTACTTGATCGTCCATATTTTAAGAAAAAAGTATAACTTTATGGAATATAATATAGTACATGTTTTTCTATTGGAACATTCTGGCTGCTGGTATTCCTTGCTTAACAACTGTTCATTTAGCGACCGTCCGGAGTTATGGCAGCACTGAAAAAAAGACTTATGACCATTCCTTGCACTTACAACTGTCGCACCGTCCCCATGGTCATGTGATCACAATTAGGGCACTTGGCAACCATTGTGCATTTACGACAGTTGCAGTCATGTGATCACATTTACAACAGTCACAGTCACGTGATCACCATTTTTGACCTTCCCAGCCGGCTTCCAATAACCGTGTGATTCGCTTAACAACCACCACAAAAATGGTCGTAAAACTGGGTCCGGATTTGCTTAACGACTGCATCGCTTAGCGACATACATTCTGGTCCCAATTGTGGTCATAAAGCAAGGGCTACCTGTTGTTGTAATCTAGGAGAAATTATGCAGGTCCACAGTGCTTTGAACATTAAATCTGAGTTTTGTGGAACAGTATTTGTTCTCTGGCGTGGGCTGGTCCATGAAGTCATGAAGAGTCGGAAGCAACTGAACGAATAAACAACAAATTTTGTTCAGCACGTTTTAAATACTGGTAACCTGTTTCATATAGGCTGAAAAGTTTAAATTTGTACCAAAAACTTTGTAGAAAATATACACATACACACAAACTTTGAACGATATATCTATACATCATAAAATACTACACAATTTTTTACTTCATTTTTAAGTAAATACCTTAAGAACACACAAACATCATTACACTTCATCTTAATCTCTGCTTCTCAGCAGATTGCTTACTAATTGGAATTCAAGCTGTGAATTTTCATCACTGTGAAATTATAAAATATTTTGAAAAAGATTTTTATTATGACATCTTCCATATCTATTAAAGTAAGTTGTGCTTTTAAAAAAACAAAGAAGTGAATCTTTATACATGAATCTGCTTAATTAACATGTATTAGCAAAATGCTGTAATTCCTTGATGTTTTGTTTTGGATATATTTTCTTGATTATCACTAAGCATAACTTACAAATAAGAAATTATTCTTAGGTATAAAGACAGAGATATGTAAATCCCAGTCTTCATCTCATTGACCCACAAGTCCAGGAACTATATATCAGAAATTTGCTGGGTAGATATTTGGTGTGGTTTGATCGTTTGGAACTCTTGTGACTTCAGAAGCAGAATAGCCATACGAATGAGCCATTGGACCCATCTTTTGGTTCAGCATATCCTTGTAGCACCATTGCACTGGCTATCTTGTGAAATAATAGAAAAGCATAGCAATAATTTCCTCACTTGGGCTCTCTGAGTCACATACTTTTGCCTCTGCAACCACCCATCACTTGGGTGTTCATCTGGTGACTCTTCCAATTAACTCAAGGAACAGAATATTTACACACTATCAAGATTCTGAATTTCCTCTAGATAATGCTATACAGTACATGTTTGGCTTCTTTTTTTAAAGGTAGTTGCTTAAAGCAATCATGAAATTAACATAAGTCTTTCAAAGCAGTACACAAATAGTGATGATAGATGCAAATCAACAGATATTTTTACTGAGCTGTTTTAATTCATAACAATCATTAGATATGAAAGGAAATGAAGGAAATCAAAATGTCCTTTAGAATCCTACGTATCTCACTACGTTGTGCCCAGGGCTAATATCTAGCATGAGCTCTTTCACAGAGGAAGCAAAAAGAATCCCATTGATCTAACAAAACTATAGTTATCTTTGAAGTCTAAAGTTTTATCCATATTCATCATGATCATCTCTACCAGTTCTTAATTCTTAGCACTCAGTTCTTAGTGCTGAAAGACATGCTGTCTGTTTATTTGCCTTCCAAAGGGTGATTTTCTTGGTCATTTAGTAACACATAGGCACACAGAATTTCTAAATATATTAAGGGGAGCACATATTCTAAAGGAGTGACATTTATATGGCAACATCCCAAATTATGTTTATTATTGTTATTTACTGTATATAGGACAGTCAAGGTACCTCAAGTGAAAAAATAACAGAAGGTATAAGAGAGTCTGTTCAAAATTTCAGAGAACTACATACACTGAATCATATTTTGACCCAGCTAAAACAACTTCCTCCTCCTCCTCCTCCTCCTCCTCCTCCTCCTCCTCCTCCTCCTCCTCCTCCGTGCAGAATACTTTTTTTACTCCAAACTACAAAAAATAGCCTCTATGACAGTGAGTATGGTTAATTTTTATCCAATTTACTGTACTTCAATTTTTTTATATAAAATTGTCAAACCAATTTGATGCACTAAATCAATTCAAGTGCTTCCAAATAAATTTTATAACTTGATGTGCATTTGCAAATACACGTTTTTCACAATCAATTCAATTTGATGATTCATATTGGATCTTTGGTGATTTGCACAGCTCTACAAAGCATAGTACTTTGCATCAGTTTATCCTGCAAATTATAACATTGAATTCAAGCTGTTTTTAAAAAAGCTACCATATGAAATCTCCAGCAAAGGAGATCGTTACCTTGTCATGGTGCTGGAGCTTGAGCACCTCAATGAAACCATGAGCTAATCCGTGAAGGGACACCCAAGACGGGAAGGTCATGGCAGAGAGGTCAGACTAAATACGATCCCTGGGGAAGGTAATGGCAACCCACCCCAGTATTCTTGCCATGAAAACTAAATGGATCAGTACAACCAAAGATATGTCGGTATACCATCGGAAGATGGGACTCCCAGGTCGGAAGATGGTCAAAATGCTACTGGGGAGGAACAGAGGATACGTTCAACTAGCCCCAGATGTGATGACGCAGCTAGCTCAAAGCCAAAAGGACGGCTAGCGGCCGACGGTGCTGGTGGTGAACGACGAATCCGATGTTCTAAAGATCAACACACCATAGGAACCTGGAATGTAAGATCTATGAGCCAGGGCAAATTGGATGTGGTTATTGGTGAGATGTCAAGGTTAAATATAGACATTTTAGGTGTCAGTGAACTGAAATGGACTGGGATGGGCCACTTCACATCAGATGACCACCAGATCTACTACTGTGGACAAGAGGACCACAGAAGAAATGGAGTAGCCTTCATAATTAATAATAAAGTGGCTAAAGCAGTGCTTGGATACAATCCAAAAAACGATAGAATGATCTCAATTCGAATTCAGGGTAAGCCATTTAACATCACAGTGATCCAAATATACGCCCCAACCACAGATGCTAAAGAAGCAGAAGTAGATCAGTTCTATGAGGATCTGCAGCACCTACTAGTTAATACACCAAAAAGAGATGTTATTTTCATTACAGGAGACTGGAATGCTAAGGTGGGTAGTCAGACGACACCTGGAATTACAGGCAAGCATGGTCTGGGAGAACAAAATGAAGCAGGACATAGGCTGATAGAATTTTGCCAAGACAACTCACTCTGCATAACAAACACTCTCTTCCAACAACCTAAAAGACGACTTTATACATGGACTTCACCAGATGGTCGACACCGAAATCAGATTGACTACATCCTTTGCAGCCAAAGGTGGCGGACATCTATACAGTCGGTAAAAACAAGACCTGGAGCTGACTGTAGTTCAGATCACAAACTTCTTATTGCAAAATTTAGAATCAGACTAAAGAGAATAGGGAAGACCCACAGATCAGTTAGATATGAGCTCACTAATATTCCTAAGGAATATGCAGTGGAGGTGAAGAATAGATTTAAGGGACTAGATTTAGTAGATAGGGTCCCAGAAGAACTATGGACAGAAGTTCGCAACATTGTTCAGGAGGCGGCAACAAAAAACGTCCCAAAGAAAAAGAAAACCAAGAAGGCAAGATGGCTGTCTGCTGAAACACTGGAAGTAGCCCAAGAAAGAAGGAAAGCAAAAGGCAACAGTGATAGAGGGAGATATGCCCAATTCAATGCAAAATTCCAGAGGTTAGCCAGAAGAGATAAGGAATTATTTTTAAACAAGCAATGTGCGGAAGTGGAAGAAGACAATAGAATAGGAAGGACAAGAGACCTCTTCCAGAAAATTAGAAACATCAGAGGTAAATTCCAGGCAGAAATGGGTATGATCAAAAACAAAGATGGTAAGGACCTAACAGAAGCAGAAGAGATCAAGAAAAGGTGGCAAGAATATACAGAAGATCTGTATAGGAAGGATAATAATATTGGAGATAGCTTTGACGGTGTGGTCAGTGAGTTAGAGCCAGACATCCTGAAGAGTGAGGTTGAATGGGCCTTAAGAAGCATTGCTAATAACAAGGCAGCAGGAGACGATGGTATCCCAGCTGAACTGTTTAAAATCTTGCAAGATGATGCTGTCAAGGTGATGCATGCCATATGCCAGCAAATTTGGAAAACACAAGAATGGCCATCAGATTGGAAAAAATCAACTTATATCCCCATACCAAAAAAGGGAAGCACTAAAGAATGTTCAAACTATCAAACAGTGGCACTTATTTCACATGCCAGTAAGGTAATGCTCAAGATCTTGCAAGGTAGACTCCAGCAATTCATGGAGCGAGAATTGCCAGATGTACAAGCTGGGTTTAGAAAAGGCAGAGGAACTAGAGACCAAATTGCCAATATCCGCTGGATAATGGAGAAAGCCAGGGAATTTCAGAAAAACATCTATTTCTGTTTTATTGACTATTCTAAAGCCTTTGACTGTGTGGATCATTACAAATTGTGGCAAGTTCTTGGTGGTATGGGGATACCAAGTCATCTTGTCTGCCTCCTGAGGAATCTGTATAACGACCAAGTAGCAACGGTAAGAACAGAGCACGGAACAACGGACTGGTTTAAGATTGGGAAAGGAGTACGGCAGGGTTGTATACTCTCACCCTACCTATTCAACCTGTACGCAGAACACATCATGCGACGTGCTGGGCTTGAGGAATCCAAGGCTGGAGTTAAAATCGCTGGAAGAAACATTAACAATCTCAGATATGCAGATAATACCACTTTGATGGCTGAAAGCGAGGAGGAGTTGAGGAGCCTTATGACGAAGGTGAAAGAAGAAAGTGCAAAAGCTGGGTTGCAGTTAAACCTCAAAAAAACCAAGATTATGGCAATGAGCTTGATTGATGACTGGCAAATAGAGGGAGAAAAAGTGGAGGCAGTGACAGACTTTGTATTTCTAGGCGCAAAGATTACTGCAGATGCTGACTGCAGCCAGGAAATCAGAAGACGTCTACTTCTTGGGAGGAGAGCAATGGCAAATCTTGATAAAATAGTTAAGAGCAGAGACATCACACTGACAACAAAGGTCCGCATAGTTAAAGCAATGGTATTCCCTGTAGTAACCTATGGCTGCGAGAGCTGGACCATAAGGAAGGCTGAGCGAAGGAAGATAGATGCTTTTGAACTGTGGTGTTGGAGGAAAATTCTGAGAGTGCCTTGGACTGCAAGAAGATCAAACCAGTCCATACTCCAGGAAATCAAGCCAGACTGCTCACTTAAGGGAATGATATTAAAGGCAAAACTGAAGTACTTTGGCCACATAATGAGAAGACAGGATACCCTGGAGAAGAAGCTGATGCTAGGGAAAGTGGAAGGGAAAAGGAAGAAGGGGTGACCATGGGCAAGATGGATGGATGATATTCTGGAGGTGACGGACTCAACCATTGGGGAGCTGGGAATGGTGACGGCCGACAGAAAGCTCTGGCGTGGACTGGTCCATGAAGTCACGAAGAGTCGGAAACGACTGAACGAATAAACAACAACAAAACCATATGAAATCTGCGTAATATGTATGAGGTTGTATCAACAAGCTGAATGGAAGGAAATATCACTTTGCAGAAATAAAGAATAAAGTAAAACCAATATAAATTCAGTCCAATCCATCCTTGGACTTTCTGAAGTACCACATCTCACAGTATACCACTATACTAGTGAAGAGCCTGTGGAAACCTCACAAATGCTGATTGATGAGGCACTTTCTAAGTAACTAGAAAGTAGTAATAAAGACAAGCTTAGCACACAATTTATGTGCTACTAGCAATTTACCCACATATTACATAGCAGAAGAAGAAAAGAACTGATGATGATCTTCTGTAGGGGAATAAAAGCATGGTGAAAATGGACAAAGCATGATGTTTCTTAATTCATTCTGTCAAGAACCTGATGGGATAAAATGCTATATACCTCCACCACCATCCCAGCAGAGATGGAGGAGAAAATCAGTATAAACTCTATAAGTACGAGAATAATATGCATTTTTCTATTTGAAATGCCTTCTTTATTTTAAACTCTAACTATATTTGTTCATGCTTAAAAGGAGGGCATATAAAGTATGCAAATAGCAAAATATATCTGGATGGATTAAAATGCTTGGAAAACATTTGATCCATTTCTGTCAAAGCTTTGAGGCTTTGTGAAAATGAGCTAGCTGCAAAAATATTGTGTACATTTCTGAGAAACTAAGTAAATTTTCATTGATAACTGTGCAATTCCAATGTTAATTTAAATTGTCCTGGGATTTTAACCCTGCTTGTTTTCATATACCCCTGTTACCAGCTATCACGTGTAGGAAAGATTCTACATTCAACATAGCTGTACTAGAGCCAGGAGACAGAACTTTATTGAGGAATTTTAATTTTCTCCCCTTTAGTTCCAATGTAGAGATCACACTTGACATTCCCCAGAGTGCCAAGGAAACATTCATCTTGAATAGAATTCAAATCTATTCCATCCCACCCCCAGGAATTCTATCCAAGGTTGTACACATCCCTTCCAACTGGCAAACAGATGTAAGAAGTTTATACACTCTCCCTGTTGGGATGACCCTGTGAAAACCAGTTTTATTTTCTTTTCCTGCTAACGTTAAGACAGATACATTGTTTTCTACCTGAGTGGGAAAGTGTGTGTGTGTGTGTGTGCACAAACAGGCATACATATATGGGGAGTCCTTGGTGTTCTCTGAGCTCGGTTGTTTGCTTGCAGACATTTCATTACCCAGCTAGGTAACATCATCAGTGCCCATATATATGTATATTTCCATATGAACAGACAGGCACTTATGGGCACATAGGTACAGCTCCCAGCACAGGATCTTTAGGGAAAAGAAAAGTGTTTTATCTGTTGTTAGGCATATCTGGTTTGGCTGAAATTGGGAAAGAGAACTAAAGCTTTAGGGATTAATTGAAGATCTTGTTTCCTCCCACTCATCCACCCTGATTTAAAGCCAGATCCTCCCAATTCATATCCAATTTATCCTAAAGTACAATATAATATTTCCATGTAGCAATGTATCTATACCCTTGGTGATCATAATAAGCCTGTAATGTCTAATCACTGTGGAAGGGCATTTTCTTACTCGGGAAAAAAAACACAGTATGGTTTAGAGAAAGAACTATAATTTGGTAAGAAAACTGCTAGCCAGTTTTCTACAGTGAAGAATCATTTCCTTTTGTAGGTTTTATTACCTATTGAACTATACAGATAATAAGTGTAATACAAAGCTGCATAAGCATTATCCAAACTGTTCTTTTCCCTTTGAGAGTTGATAGATGTGTGTGTGTGTGTGTCTGTGTGTGTGTGTGTGTGTGTGTTTGTGTGTGAAAGAGAGAGAGAGAGAGAGAGAGAGAGAGAGAGAGACAGACAGACAGACAGACAGACAGACAGACAGAGGATTGATAGATGATAGATATAGACAGATTGTTGTAATTTAACACAAATGAGGTTTGGCTAATCTGAGAACAAAGACTAACAGTCTGGTCTCTATTTCTGTAGTGACCTGACATTACAAGTAAATAAGAAAGCCATAAAGGAAACTGTAAAAGCAGTCATGCTGATAAAAAAAGATTTGGAGTGTTCTGTCCTGCCATGCCCTCAGCATTGTGTTGTATTTCATGACTGTAACCTTTGGAGTTCTGCATGGCTGAAAGAAGCATTATGCCTTTTTATGGTTTAAACAAGGGAAAACGATATAGAAACAAGGTAATTTTCATTAAAAAAAAAGATAGAGGAACTGGGATTCCTTAATGAATAAAAATAACAGCTTCTAAACCTTGTGCCATTTGAATATAAAAGGTAAAAAACACTCATCTGTTTCCTGGAGTTTGCTACACTTTTTCTGGAGCAAAAAAGTGCTATGAAAGTGATGGGATACTCTTTCACCCACCACCACACTTGTAGATACCATTAATTCCAGACTCTGATTAATGGAGAAGACACTTGGGATGCTGGTGATACTTCATGGGCTTGAAGTATGACCTAGCTTAATTTCCCTCGAAGAGAAGGAGTAAAAGCCTAGCTATTTAGCCAGGTATGCACACCACCAAGCTTTTACTGTGAATTACATAGCTTTATCATATCTCTGCACTTTCAGAAAAAGCTTAGGTAGCGTTGATATTGGACTTATAAACTGCTAGAATGTAACTTCCTGTTCATTAGCTTTGGACACAGGGATTACCCACACTGTCCACTTGTCCCATCACCAGAGCAGGCCAGCAACCATTTTTGGAGGACAGGAATGGATAGTGTCACTCGTCTCATTGCAAATGTGACCTCCAAGGATATTTTCATGCTGCGCCTTTAAAGGACTCTCCCCTCCCCGCTTATGTCTTCTTGAGCACTCCTGTCTGTTTCAGTTGGTGTGCTTTACTTCCTTACAGAAAAACTCCAGCTAATCATTGCTGGAAACAGGAATGCCGCCTCAACTGAATCAGTGATTATTATAACCTCTAATAACTTCTAGAGCTACCAGCTCTAGCTTTTAGCAGGAATGCTAAAATCGCACAATGCTTATGATGTTTGCATTGTAAGTAGAAGGTTGTGGTTTGAAATCTTGCAGAAACATTTTTTAAAACAATTACTATTTTTTCTATCCAGACTATTTGGTAGCTCAGGGTGAAACTCTTCTACTTATTTATTTATTTAGTAAATTTATAGACCACCCATCTTATCTACACGACTCTGGGCAGCTCACAATTAAAACAGAATAAAAACAATAAAAATGCCAAGCAATTGTGAAAATGATGAAACCGTACACTGCTAGACTTCTTTAAAAAAAGGGGGGGGCAGGAGGGGTAGGTAGCTCAGGAAAAGGAGAAAGCTGCATTTTTAAAAAACATGTTTCTTCTGGGTTTTAATGATCTCTGTACAAATTCTACAGTTCTGTATAACCATGCTTAAAATATGTCTGACCTTTTCTTGAGCCATGCATCTGATTTAACCAGTATAAGTAATTCTATATTTTTCACTTGATTTGAATATGAATGTTGGGCTGTGCTGCTATGGTGTAATGAGTGGGTAGATCCAGCAGTTTTCTGGCAAGACAGAATTGCTTTAGTTTAAGCTCCTTAAAGAGCTTAACATTTGCAGAGAATCTGATACTCCATTTTACATGGCCCATCCGAAAGACTCGAAGGGCAGTAGTTGCTATTTTAGTGCTCTTTTGACATTTGGGCAGGCTAAAGGAAACATTTGTTTACATCCTTCTTCTTCTTAATATGCCACCCAACTCCCAGTGACTCTGGGTGGTATACACATTATTTAAAATATGATTGAAATACTGCTATTTATATTTCTATTTTATATTAAATGTAGTTTTTATTTTTAAATGTGCATCATCATCATCATCATCATCATCTTGAACTTCAATGTTATATTTATATTACTGTTTGTGAGTCACCTTGGGATCCATTATGGCCAAAAGGTGGCACAGAAATAACAATATAGCAATCTTAGCCACCTCCATAATTTCACTGGATTCCACAAGGACAATATCCCAGTTTGTTAATAATGCCAATAAAGAAGGGCAGCAACCATGGATTCTTTATTCACTAGAGCAGGGGTGGGCATTGTCAGGCCTGCGGGCCATATAAGGCCCGCGGGGCTCCCACCCGCAAACCCTGCCCCTTCCATGTGATTGGCTCCTGCCCGCAAACCCCTCCCCCCAGTGCTTGTGATTGGCTCCCGCCCGCAAACTCCAGCCCCCGGTCCATGGAAATCCCAGAAACCCCGCCCCCCACCCCCCGGTCCCCAGATATAAATATGCAAATGGCCATTGGCAGAAAAAAGGTTCCCCACCCCTGCACTAGAGTAAGGCAGAAGCCTACTGAATGTGCAAATATGTCATAACTACTCAGTTTGTTGCACTCACCACCAGGAGGTAGGCACTACATGACAGGTTTCATCCAATTTGGGACTCTTCAGGCATAGGTAGCCAGATGTTATTTTATAGGGTTCAAACCCACTATCAGGAATTTAACTCATGGACCTTCATCTACCCAGGTTCTGGTGCTCAACACGGGTAGGAAGGGATATATAGAATGTAATGAAAGTCATGTAAAATAAAAGTAATGTAAAACCCCATACATGGGGTTTTAATGCATAATTTTAATAATGTTGCACATGATATAATGCAGATAATAATAATAAGAGAGGGTGGACTGTATATACCATTCTGATAAATATCACTCAAATAGGTACTCTTTCTTTGAATGTAGGAAGATAATGGCCGCTGTAGCTTATAGGTATGTTTATTATTCCAGTACTTTGTGATATGGCTATACACAGAGCAGTGAATCTTCACAATCCTTTCTGAGCCATAATCCACAGAACAATCTAAAATGCTATAGTCAAATTGCTCAGTAGACTACATTTTGATTCATATGTATAAAGATTATCAGAAGATTCCATTTCTCAGATCTTGCTTCTGCCATGAACTTAATAAGGACTTCAGGCAAGCCATTATAGCATCCCATCTACCATGTTTGGATAATGTGCTGCTATCTGTAAAAGAATCACTGAGATTTTGAATATGAAAGCCTTTAAAGTGTATGCTCCATGTGAATCAGATTCATTTAGTCTTTATAGATTGACTTTTGGTGAAAGAAATGCTTTGCCTACAGTTTTTCTACATATATGTCACAGATATGTGAAGCTTCCCCCCCCCCCTTGGTAACAAAACTCATATTTGTTTTATTTAACGGATTATGGGGAAAAGAAGAAAGAAGGAATTGATACACCAATACCCTTTTATATTGTATGTATCAGGTTTACCAGTATCCCTGGCATTTGTATCTATTAAGGGACCGCGGTGGCTCAGTGGTTAAGACACTGGTTAAGACGCTGAGTCAGAGGCCATTAAGGCTGACAGCTCAGCAGTTCGAATCCCAAGAGCGTGAGCCGCTTGCTGGAGTGAGCTCCCGGCAATTTGTCCCAGCTCCTGCCAACCTAGCAGTTCAAAAGCATGCAAATGCAATTAAATAAATAGGTACCACCTCGTTGGGAAAAATCACAGGGACATGAAAGGAGCCTCCTAGGGTGTCCCTTGGGCAATGGTGATATCACTGGCAAATCCTTTCACTACAGAAGTGCCTTGTCAGGGAGATAACTGGTGAAGAAGGAGGGGGCTCCCTCCAGGGGGATAAACGCATGTGCAGTACTGAATCGCTTTGCCTCCCTCACCAAAGCCTGAAGAAGGCACCGCCCTAATTTCTTGGGCCTTTTCTCTGAGCATTACTAGTTCATTTTAGTTTAGCTGGATTCTGTCTAACAGAGTAGAACAATAAAACACTAGAGCCTGTACACCCAGTCTCAGCGTGTTCCTTTGCTCGAAGTCAGGACATGCCTTGATGCATCTGACACAAAAAAAATGTATCTATTTGACAGCACTTACAGGTACTTCACCTTTGTTTAGACACAGTTATTTAATGTGGTATATACTTAATGCTATACAGAAGGTTAAATGCTTCATACTATAAGACTATAAGTATAACTCAGCTGTGAGATTTCTTGGAGCTTTTACCGTCAGACATAACTTAGCACCAAAGGCTTAAAATCACAGGTATATTTCCTTTCAGAGGTAGTCTGCCTTACAACATTTTAAGCTGACAAATGAGTCAGATCAAATCATAAAAAGGCCATTTAAGATTCTTTTCTTATCAGGTTTTATAACAATTTTGAAATAATCTTATTTTAAGGAAATGTTTATTCTGCAGCTGATCTGATTTGATCACATTCAACTTACTTCAATAAAAAACATACTGTTTTGTCTTGTTTGATTAGAGAAAGAACAATAACTACATTTATTAGTGACTGGTAACCCCTTATGGATAAAAAGTAAAAGTAAAGGTTCCCCCTACACATTTGTGCAGTTGTGTCCGACTCTAGGGGCCGGTGCTCATCTCCGTTTGTTAGCCGAAGAGCCAGTGTTGTCCAAAGATGCTTCCGCAGTCATGTGGCCGGCATGATGCACGCAGAACGCTGTTACCTTCCCACCGAAGTGGTACCTATTCATCTATTTGCATTTGCATGCTTTCGAATTGCTAGGTTGGCAAGAGAACCCCTTATGGATATTTTGCTGAAAAAAAGAAAAAAATGAACTTGTGATTTATGAGTTTGAGGATTAAAAATGGTAGACTATGGAAAGAAGGAAATTATGTTGTATCCTTAGAGAGAAAGGGTAAAATATAAATGTACTTGTAGCTGCTGTTAAGAAGATCAGATGCCACTTTTTTATATCCTTTCCTCTTTCTTCCTTTGCACATTTTTTACTTACTTTACTTTCCTTACTTTTTCTTTCAAAAATTGTTGTTTTTATTCTTTTTTTAAAAAAAGTATACATTAAAATTCCTTTCTCATCCCTATGGGTGGTATGTGTTTCCCTCAACCTCAGGTCCTCTGCCAGAGGCCTGGGAGTTTGAGGGTTCTGCGCAGTATCTTAGCTGTTCCTAGCACTGCACTCTTCTGGACAGAGAGCTCTGATGTTGTTCCTGGGATCTGTTGGAGCCACTCTCCCAGCTTGGGAGTCACAGCCCCGAGTGCTCCTACCACCACTGGGACCACTTTGGCCTTCACTTTCCACATCCTCCCTAGTTCCACTTTCAGGCCCTGGTAGTTCTCCAGCTTCTCATACTTCTTCCTGATGTTGCTGTCACTTGGCACCACTACATCTATCTCCACTACTGTCTTCTGGTCCTTGTCTACTACCACAATGTCTGGTTGATTGGCCAGTACCTGCCTGTCCGTCTGGATCTGGAACTCCCACGGGATCTGTGTGTGTATGTGTGTGTGTGTGTACGTACTGTATTGAAAATTACATGATCTGAATGTTAACATAAAATTTCTTTCACTCTTATTAATTTCCCTTTCATTCCCTTTTAATACACACATTTGCATAATACACCTCATAATACTTATAGAATATATTTGTTTGCAAAAGTTTAGACACACCTGTTCAAATGTTATGCTTTAATGAATTTTTAAGAGGAGAGAAGCTGACATAGCTTCTACATAATACAAAATTAAACCCAAAAGATTTCTGCCATATTTCCTGTTTCCTTATTTTAAATCTGTAAATAACTACACATAAATAGTAAATATACATTCATATTTGCAGGAAGATGTCATGTTTAAATTTGTACCATGTATATGTTGTGTCAGCTTCAGTTCACTTCAGGATTTCTTGAAACATGCTATTTGAGCAGGGATCTGAAACTTCTATTGTACTCTCTTAGAATAATTCCATTCTTTTGCTCACTTGTTTTTTAAAACTTATCTCTTCACTTATTTTATAAGAATAATGTAATAACGGAGATGTTAGACAGACAGACAGACAGACATAGATAGATAGATAGATAGATAGATAGATAGATAGATAGATAGATAGATAATTTCCCTGTAAACAGCTGGGTAAGTAATAGGGCTCTGAAAATCTTTATATTTGACACACAAAAAAAGTGTTTTGGGTGGAGAGCATGGGTCACTGAGCTGTGTCTTGCCAAGGCCTTGCAGCTGCTTTAAGGAGTTGCAGACTGATGGTGTACTCATGTTCCTATATGCCTGACATAACTTTTTGGAATCAAATCCAAAGTGCTGGAGAGCCATGGTAAATAACATTATAACAAAAACATGAAAACACAAATACACAGTAGAAATTAATATCATCTAGCATGCAGTAAGCTTTTCAATGTGAAGATATTCCTACCTGGTATCTAGTCCACAATATTTTTATAGTACTCATGTATGTTTTTAGTGGTATGTCGATCTTATTTAGCACAAGGAGGATCTGCTTTTTTCCAGATATGCACATTATGTCAAGGTCATATTACAGGCTTGGGACTCACTCGCTGGATCGTCACCTTGTTGTGGTGAGTGGGCTTGTGTGTTCCCAATGAACCCTGTGAGCGAAGCCGTCGGGAGTCATGTACTCCTGGCAGGGTCACCCATGGCGGTAAGGTCCAGGGGGAGGAACCAGACAAAGAACGATCCAAGAAAGTCCTCAACGGCAGAACAGGCGGAAGATAACAAGGTGTATTGTTACAACGGCTGCGAAGGCGGATGAAGGCTGCAGCAGACAAAAGGTCACCAATCGTCATGGTATCCATGCCATTGGATTAGAACCTTTTTCTGTGAAGGTTGTGTGCTGATCGTTGTGCACCAATCTCCACACATAAAACAAATTCACGCACAGGCGTCTTCCAACCACACCAAACCCAAAACAACCAAAAGTCCCATGGCGACTGATGAATGGCAACGGGGGCAGGACTGTGAAATCCGGAAGCTCCTAGTCATGGACCAGCACATGGGCGGTGGATACGGATTCAGTCGCCCTGACTCAAGGATCGAGGCAGTTGAGTAGTTCGGCAGCTGTATCCACGACTGAGCAGCCCTATTTAGGATCCACTCTGCTCACCCCATATGGGGAGGGGGCTAGAAAAGGTGCCCTAAACATAGTCTGCCTCATTTTCTCCCTGACTGGATTACCGCGACCAGTGGGGTCACCATCTAGCGGTCGTAAAAAACACATGAATTTTGGAACATGGAATATACGGACACTGCAAGACAATATGGATAGTGAACGACCTGAACGTAGGACTGCCATTATTGCAAGGGAGCTGAGACGTTTTAATATTGATATAGCAGCACTCCAAGAAACTCGAAGAGCAGGAGAAGGACAGTTGAAGGAAGAAAAAGGAGGTTATACCTTCTTTTGGAAAGGACTGCCTGAACAAGAACGACGAATACATGGGGTAGGCTTTGCTATCAAAAACGACATTGTGAAGCTCTTGTCAGAAGTTCCCACTGGGATTAACGAACGACTCTCAACTCTGCGAATAAAACTCGCCAAAAACCAACAGGCAACTATCCTAAGTGCTTACGCACCAACACTAGATGCAGATGAGGATATCAAGGAAAAATTTTATACCCAGCTGGACACCATCTTATCAGAGATACCAAAGGAGGATAAAATTATCCTCCTGGGCGATTTCAATGCAAGAGTTGGGCGTGATTTTGATTTGTGGCCAGGGATCATTGGGAAAGAAGGAGTTGACAACAGCAACACAAATGGAATCTTACTTCTGACTAAATGTGCAGAGCATAACCTTGTCATTACTAACACACTCTTTCGCCAGAAAAATAAATTTAAAACATCATGGAAGCACCCACGGTCGAAGCACTGGCATCTTTTAGATTATGTAATTGTCCGTGCTAGAGATCGCCGTGATGTACTTCTCACCAGAGCCATGACGAGCGCCGATGACTGCTGGACAGACCATCGATTAATTCGATCCACGATGGCCATAAAGATTGTCCCTCATCGTAGGCTCCAAGGAAGAAAACCAAGGCGTAAAATGAATACACTGGCCCTTCAAGATCCTATTAAACGAGCTTGCTTTCAATCAACTCTCAAGGAACATCTGCCTATGGAACTTCCTGAAAATGTTGAGGAACACTGGATTAAATTGAAGACTTCTATTATTTCAGCCTGTGAACAAACTATCGGATACCAGACTAAGAGACATCAGGACTGGTTTGATGAGAACGATAGTGAGATTGAACATATTATTGACAAGAAAAGGAAAGCCTTCCAGATATGGCAAAAAGATATTAACTGTGCCGTTAAGAAAAAAATCTACGCCAGTGCAAAGGCAGAAGTCCAAAGAAGAACTAGAGAACTTAAGAACATATGGTGGATAAAAAAAGCCCAAGAAACCCAACATTTTGCAGATGCTCATGATGCACGGGGCTTTTTTAATGCCATAAAGGCCATCTATGGACCAACAAACCATGGTACAAATCCCTTACGCTCAGTAGATGGTGCTAAGCTTCTAAAGGACAAAGAGTCTATTGCACTGCGCTGGAAAGAGCATTACTACAATCTCCTTAATCGTCACTCTACTGTGGCTGATGAAGTCTTCTTGCAAATCCCGCAAAAACAAATAAGAAATGAGCTTGCAGTACCCCCTAGTTTGGAGGAAGTCAGTAAAGCCACTAAACAAATGAAAAATAACAAAGCTAGTGGACCTGATGGGATTCCTGCTGAAGTCTTTAAAGAAGGCGGGCCTGAACTTACACAACAACTTCATAAGCTCATCGAAAAAATCTGGATGAGGGAGGAGATTCCAGCAGACTTTAGGGATGCCATAATTATCACTCTCTTTAAAAAGGGTGATAGAACAGACTGTGGAAACTATCGAGGCATCTCCCTTCTAGCCACAGCAGGCAAAATCCTGGCAAAGATCATTGCAAACCGTCTCCTATCTGTATCAGAAGACATCCTCCCTGAAACGCAAAATGGCTTCCGCCCTTCCAGGGGAACAGTGGATATGATCTTCACTGCACGACAGCTTCAAGAAAAATGCAAGGAGCAAAACCGCCCTCTGTACATGGCGTTTATTGATCTGACAAAAGCTTTTGATACTGTAAATCGTACTGCTCTCTGGACCATCCTTCTGAAAATCGGATGCCCTGATAAATTTGTGAACATCTTGCGATTACTCCATGACGACATGATGGCAACAATCCTGAATAACAATGGCTCTCAAAGCGATCCATTTAAAGTGGAATCCGGCGTTAAACAGGGATGTGTTATTGCTCCAACCTTATTCGCTATCTTCATCGCTATGATTATGCACCTTGTTGAAGAGAAACTTCCTACTGGTGTAGAAATTATATATCGAACAGATGGAAAGCTTTTTAATCTTAGTAGGCTGAAAGCAAAAAATAAGGTAATTGCAACTTCTGTTATAGAACTTCAATATGCTGATGATAACGTAGTCTGTGCACACTCCGAGGAAGATCTTCAAACTATCCTAAACATCTTTGCAGAAGCATATGAAAAACTCGGCCTCTCGATTAACATTAAAAAAACCAAAGTGCTTTACCAGCAAGTTCGAACCAATCCCTCCGCAGCGCCATCAATCCAGCTTAAAGGTGTGTCACTAGAAAATGTCGATCACTTTTCTTATCTCGGCAGCCATCTATCTACAAAAGCCGACATCGACGCTGAAATTCAGCATCGCCTGAGCTCTGCGAGTGTAGCTTTCTCCCGAATGAAGCGTAGAGTGTTTGAGGATCGGGACATTCGCAGGGAGACCAAAATGCTTGTTTACAAAGCCATTGTACTACCAACCCTTCTGTACGCCTGTGAAACATGGACCCTCTACAAACGCCACCTCCAACTTCTTGAAAGATTCCATCAACGCTGCCTCCGAAAAATTCTGCAAATTACTTGGGAAGATAGGCGGACTAATGTTAGCGTATTAGAAGAAGCGAAAACCACCAGCATTGAAACAATGATCATCCAACATCAACTTCGCTGGACCGGTCATGTTGTTCGAATGCCTGACCATCGTCTTCCAAAGCAGCTACTTTACTCCCAACTTAAGAATGGAAAACGGAATATTGGTGGACAGCAAAAGAGATTCAAAGATACTCTCAAAGTTAATTTAAAAAAATGTAATATCAGCATTGAGAACTGGGAAGCCCTAACTCATGAGCGTTTCAATTGGAGGTCATCCTTTATTAATGGCGCTATGGACTTTGAAGAAACACGAGTACAGGGCGAAAAGGATAAAAGAGCTAAAAGGAAGGCACGTCAGGCAGACGCTCATCATGACCGTCTCCCACCCGGAAACCTATGCCCTCATTGTGGGAGGTTGTGCGGATCCAAAATTGGCCTTTACAGCCACTTACGGATCCACCGTTAAAATTTTACCTTTGGAAGACAATCTTACTCGGCTACGAGTGATCGCCAATGACAGGCTTGGGTAATATTTCCTAAGACCATTGCTATGTAACAATGCTGGAGAGATGAAAGGCAAGTCTTTATTGCTAGATAGCCCCAAATTTTTCATGTAATCTGATTGCTTCTGACAAAATTAGTCAAAATAAAATTAAAGACCCTGAATTATGTAGAAAATTGAACGGATTCTGGCTTAATTTTGTTCAACAGGCAAAATCAGCTCTTATCATTTCAGTTCCAGATTACCTCATAGCAAGACTAGCTCTACAAATCTATAATAAAGTTATCAAATATGCACCTTAAAATATTTCCTTCTGCTCATAAAGTTACAGAAAAAAAGATCTCAACGTGTAAATCTGCATGTATGCACTGTATTTTAAAAAGGAATTTTCTCTCTTAGATCTGTCCTTTGAAAAGATGATTGCATGCTAAATGCATTAACATATGCCTCAAAAGCATTCAGAAGTCAAGACACCTTCAAACAAGGGCGCATGTGATTTCCATGTAAGAGGACTACTTTACAATCTTCACACCACCAGCTTGTGCTGATAGGCAAGCCATTCAGACTTTGAGAATGCCCTGGAGGAATTTAGCTATACTGAGTGCATTTTCTTGCCTTACAGATGAAAGCCACTTCCCATTTCACATGATCTCTCTATGGCTTTCTTGCACAGCTGTCAGCCATTTCAGCATCTCTGTCAAAAAGGCAAAGTCACATTGGTGCTGTAGGCAAGAGGAAATGTCAAACTTTTCAAAATGGCTAAAAAAATGCACAAAGTGTATTGTAGACAATAAATACATTTCGGCCCTCAAGCTATGCAAAAGTCAGTGGCTGCTCGTTCCTTAAGCACTGTTCACAGATGTCATAATTTTGTATGAATGCAGTTCAGCAGGATGAGCAACGTCATTACAGTTTCTGAAGTTCCATGATTGGGAGAAATCTGTATTTAAAGAAAACGAGGCTTTTAGTAGGCAGACAGATCAGCTCCAGGACAGCCTAAGGGCACAATCCACTTTCCACTGAGGTGTTGTTTTCTGCAGAAGGATGGAGTTGCACATTCACTCACATTAACCTATTTCTTTCAGGCCTCTCTCTGTGGAATATTTATTGTTAATATTTTTATCTCTTATTTTATTGCACTTAATCAGTTGTCCAATAACAACAGTTCTCTAAGCAACATACAAAATGTAACAGACTGAAATTTCCAGTATACCCAGAATCAATAAAGCAGCATATTAAAACTTTGTAAAAATAAACACCCATTCCAAAGCAGAGATTTGAAGAATAAACATTCCAGTAATTATCATTTATACAGAAAGTCAATCGGATAAATTCCATAGGATAAAACAACCGTGCTAAAATCATAGCATAATGAAGAATTTGGTTCCAAAATATTTTTAAAGGGCTTGAGAAAATAAAGAAGTATTTGCCTACTGTCAAAGAGATATTAAGTTAAGGCCAGGCATGCTGTACTAAGCATCTTTACTGAAAATGCTGTTTTTCTTAAGAACAGATTGAGGAGCTTCTGCTGAAGAACTCAGATTCAGCAGATCCAAAGGGGACAAGGCTGTTAATTGTTCATATGCAGTAGAGCCAGTTCTGAAAGCATTTAATGGTACCAACTAGCAGCTTTCTTTAAATGTCATTTTCGCAATCCCTCTCCTCCCTCCCAACCCCAAACCCCTTTTTTCAAAGGTATTCAGGACAGCACCTCTTACACCGGAGATAGGCAATTATTTTGATTACCTGGCCAGTCATAAAATTTAGTGAGCAGCCTAGAACCACAGAAGTAATGCCATTATCATGCATTTGGGTAGAATTAGGATTATTAAAATGGGTTCCTCCCCTCTCCTGAGTTTAGGGAGTTTGGGAATTTTCTTTCTCTCTTTCTCTGTTAAGCCTCTTTTAGAGCTTATGCTACTAGTATTCTGTGTTTCCCACTTCAAGACGGCAGGAAACCATGCCACAGGTTTTCAGCAATTATGTTTGATGGAGACTTGGGAAGGGGCCATTAAAAAGGGGAGGATTGAGGGTCATTTGCAAGCCTTAAGGCCTCGGGGAATTCATCCCTGCCTCATCTCAACAACCACCTGGTAGATTGTTTAGACTGAGGAACAATGATTGCCCCAAATCATTCCAGCTGAGAAGAAATTGCATCCAGTTCTCATCATTATGATATGAAAATGATTTTTCTTTCTCCTTTTCTTTCTTCACTGTCTTTTACTTGTTTCATTTTGTAATTTTTCTGTACTCATTTGAGTCTTGTGTTATGTTGAAGTAAGAAGAAATGAGTAATCTTCTACTCCAGATTCCAAATATTTGTGTTTAATAAATAACACTGAATATAAGTTTTGTTTCAAATTTGACAAAGGAGCTTCCTCCAGCTCATATTCAATAGATAGATAAATAAATAGATAGAATAGATGAGAGAGAGAGAGAGAGAGAGAGAGAGAGAGAGAGAGAGAGAGAGAGAGAGAGAGATGATAGACAGATATAACCTCTTTTGGTCATACACACATGCAATGACATACAAATCCCTTCTGTTAATAAGAACATCATAACATCTAATTTTATAAAGTATCTTTATGTTGAAAAAAATAGAAGAATTACATCTTTGGTTTAGGAATAACTCTATATTTTATTATTTGTTTCATTCTCCAGATTCATCAGCCACCTCTGGGATTTTGACATTAGAAAGGGCTGAATTGGAAATAGATACTACTCAGACATAAGGAAATGAGAGACATTTTTCAAAAGTCCCATAAGAATTTTGATTATTTATTCTTCTTTAGATTTGCAGTCCAGAAAGAGATTGCATGGCTGGTAAATTCTGGCCTGCTATTTTTTTTTAAATTTTATTGTCACATGTTCCTTATCTGGGCCCTCACCTCTGTCAGCATCTGTACCACTTATCTTAGCAGTAACCAATGACTTTGGCCATTAACTTCAGATTGCCTCTGTCTTCCATGAGGTCAGAAGTCAATTTCTTTCCTCTCAGAAATGCCACTCTGTGATTATCCTTAAGAACTTGGGCAAATCAATTCCAATTTAAGTTGTCTTAATTAAAAAAAGAAAAGAAAAGCAGGAACTGAAAATAACATTAAGCACTGCATGCAATAATGGCATTGTCAAGTGGAAACAGTCTGAATAGATTGCATATAGTCATCTTAACCACCATAATCACTAAAAAAGGATATTTCTCTATACTCTTCAACTGGGTTTGATTTTCAGTTTCCTTGCCACTTATTCTTAATGATTCCTTATTGTATTTCTGCAAGAACTTGACAGTATTTATGCAAATACTTAATGAAGGTTTGTTAGATTCTAAATAATTTGGGCTGAAATATAGTTGGGTTTGCAAAATCATGAATGGAAAGGGTATTATCAAAATCTGACACTGGATGGGCAAGAAGCCAGCAGGAATGTCTCTTCCATGGATTGTTCAGCTGGATCTTGCCAATTCACTTGCTTTTCCTCGTTGTGTCCAATCTACACAGCCAGGAAGAAAAGGGGAGGGGGAGTGAATCAGATTGTTCTTTTATCTATTTCTGTTTGACAAGTTATTAATGAATTCCCAATAAGTAAAGACTTGCTTTTGTTGTTGTTTTGTTTGCTAAATTCTCTGAAGGGAGTGTAGAAATGTTCCTTAACTATCCAGTCAATCAAAGGAGAACTTTGTAATCAACAGCTATCTTCTTTTCCTTTCTTGTTCTTGTTCTTGTTCTTGTTCTTGTTCTTGTTCTTGTTCTTGTTCTTGTTCTTGTTCTCTTTCTCTTTTACTTTTATCCAGAGAAGAATAGATTCCTGCTCAAATGAGCAACTTTCATCTCTCTTTGTCTTCGTTGCCAAAGGAAGCTAAGCCAGCAAACAAGAGCATGTAATTCCTGTTATTTTTCTTTTCTTAATTGCGTCTTCGGACAACACTGGCTCTTCGGCTAACAAACGGAGATGAGCACCAGCCCCTAGAGTCGGACACGACTGTGTGGGGGAACCTTTACCTTTATTCTACTGTTATGTTTACACCATACCTAACATTCTGCAACCCACCCATCTTTCCGTTTCTTAAAACTTGCTTTATCCACTTGCCTTCCTACCTTTCATATATTCAGTCTAGGACAGAGCTTTCCAAACTGTGTGTCGTGACACAAAAGTGTGTCGCCACACACAGCATGGTGTGTCGCCACACCACCCGGAAGTGGCGGCGCACACGTGCACGGCGGCAGCGGCAGCCGCTGCTGCTGCCACCGTGCACACGGGCGCCGCTGCACACACCCCCGCACTGCCACCGTGCACGCGTGCGTCGCCGCACGCCCCCCCGCCGCCGCCGTGCACATGCGCCCCCCCGCGCCGCTGCCATGCACATGCGCCCCCCCACGCCGCCGCCGTGCGCGCCCGCCGCCGCCGCACTGCCGCCGCCGCTCATGTGTCGCCAGCAGCGGCACTTTGGAAAGCCCTGGTCTAGGATGTTAACCATCACAGCCTTTCTGTGTTATCTTTTATACAATTAACAGCTCAAGAACTCTGGGTTACCCTTCATGCTATTAAGTAAGCAATAACTCTTAGCCTTGAGGTTATTAACTGTTTAAAATCCATGTATAAGAGTTCTAAGTGTTAATTGTAATTAATGAACACCAAGTAATTTTTGATGACCTTGTATAACATTAGCCTCAAATATTATTTAACAAATTGCATTGATGGATTTATTAGCTATAGTTTAAATTTTGGTCTTCCAGAATGTATAAGCTTGTTTAATAACCTCAATAGTGTTCAGGTTCCAACAGAATTAGCAGAAGGAGGATCATGTTCATTACATCTCTTTAGCCTTCTCTGAGTCTGAGAAAGAAAAATTTTATGTCACCTTTAACTATGGAGCTGTAATTTTTATGTGAAGTATGTGTTCCAATCACTAAGCTATGACCTGTCTTCTAGTGATCCAAGTGTTTATTCATCAGCAACTGAGATTAAGTAAAACAGAACATAAACAGTGATGCAACAATGGTCAACTCCTCCACCCACCCATCCAATGAGGCAGCAAAAATTAATAGGAAGTTAATTGTAACACTAGGAAATGCAATACAGTTTCTGTTATTTGAAATTTAACCACCACTCCTCCTTTCCTATCAGCCTTTTTCTAATTGGCTTTGAAAATAGAGACAATTAGTGTAGGCTAGGCTTTTCAGCATTGTTCTAAGGAAGCAAGTGCACCCAGGTTTTGCAAAGCTCTACACTTTCCTGTTGGAAAAGAGTGTCCTACTTAATTAGGAAGGAAGTTGGGAATTTTTCACCAATCATTAGTAATAGCATACAATTATTTGCAGACCAAGATTATGGGGTCTTAAAACTCAGGTACTTGACAGAAAACTGGAATGTTTTATAGAGTTGGATTGAGATTGATTTGAGAAAGAGTTGTCAAACTAAGCATCTTTCCAACTTTTAGTCAGTCTCTGCTCATAATAATTAGGGCTACCATGTGTCTCATTTAATGGAAGGCAGTCTTTTATTAGAAGCACTGTCAGGAGCCAGAACTCTATTTGAATGAGCCTTTTCTTTTAAGGTTTAATCTACTTGATTAAGATTAAGAGCCTTAGAAAGACAGACCATGGCCTTGAAATAATCTTTCAGCAAAAGACCTTGGGACGGCAGATGAAGCAGGCACAAACATTGCCTGGTCGGACTCCTACAGTAAATGCCAGGTTGGACTATAGGGAGTTGTAACTCATATACTGTACATGTGGATGGCACTGGGCTGAAGAATGCTCTATGGTCTGATACTTGGGACTTTATTTATTTATTTATTTATTTTATTTATTTTTCAAATTTATTCCCCGCCCATCTCCCATGCAAGGGACTCTGGGCGGGTTACAATAAATAAAAATTTAAAAACTATACAAAATATCTAAAAACACAAACAAAACATAATAAAATCTTTCTTTATGCAATATGGAATATGCACTTTCTCTATACAATATATATGTGTATGTATGTATGTGTGTGTGTGTGTGTGTGTGTGTGTGTATAATATTATCTTTATTATAACACTATATAAAGTGGTCCTATTTGGGGGGAAGGGGTACTTCTTTGTTTTGGTGGGAAGCTGTATGATGTGAGATGCTGTCCTCCTGAAAATCAGCTTTAATTTTACATATATTAATCTTCTTAGAAATGACTGTGTTCAAATCACGATTACTGCCTTGAAAAAAGCAGTTCTTGATATTTTCTATTTTTGTGGAAAATACAATAATACTGAATTATAGAAGAACTCTGATTTATCACAGTCTTAGCATTTTTTTGTTTATTCGTTCAGTCGCTTCCGACTCTTCGTGACTTCATGGACCAGCCCTAACCTTTAGCAAATGTACAACTACAAAACTTGCCTAAGAGATTGTTACCTAATTTATAATATATCATATTCTAACAAGATACTAAGAAAGAAAACACACTTATGTATATATCATTTTTATATTATTCTTAGTTTATTACGTTAAATGTTGCAACCCATTATAACATTTAACATTAACGTATTTAACATTTAAATATTTCAAAATGCTTTTTCCCTTTTTCCCCTTCATCAGTAGGATGTCTACATATGTCAGGGAGATAACTGGAGGAGAAAGAGGGGGCTCACTCCAGGGGGAGAAACGCACGCGTAGTACTGAATCCCTATGCTTCTCTCCCAAGAGGCTAAAGAAGGCCCCGCCCTGATTTCTTGGACTCTTTCTCTGAGCATTACCAGTTCATTTTAGTTTAGCTGTATTCTGTTAAGGAGAGTAGGACAATAAACATTAGAGCTTCAACTCCAAGCCTCAGCGTGTTATTCCTTCACTCAAAGTCAGGACATCATAAAAGGATAACATGTTTATACAAATAATTATTTATATTATTAAATATATTTTTAAAAAGTGTTGTACAAAATGTCATAATTCAAATTACTGTAAACCTTCTAATTTAGTTTGAAATGTAGGTAATTCAAGTGATTCAATAACTATGTTCATCTGAAAGAAAAAAATGAATACAAGACTACCTTTGATCAGACTAGAAACCATACTGTTAATTAATAAAATGAAATACTTAAATTACTGTCACCATTCTAAATTTTGGAGATGAATCCACTTTTGTTTATTTTTTAAAAAGAATAATACTTTTGGGATTTCAGATACTTTTCTAATAAAGCAATAAATTGTGCAGACTGACAATATTGTTTGCTTTTTTAAGTGCCTTTATTTATGCTGGACTAAATTCTTCATTTGAGGGCAACTTCATAAGTACATTTTCAACCAAGCCACCTGGACTGTATTAAAAATGTAAAATTTCTTTAAATTTATTAAAATATATTTATTAATATTATTGTACATTTGTGTGTATCTCATATATATATATATATATATATATATATATATATATATATATAATTTATTTATTTTATTAAATTTATATTACCGCCCATCTCCCCCAGCGGGGACCCTGGGTGGTGCACAATAAAATAGAATTAAAAGAAATATAAAATTACAACAATACATAATATGAATTCCAAGGGTAAAATGTTAAAATAAGATACTGGGAGGCTTCAAGGGACCAACCATCCCCAAGAGGAACTGTTGGCATTTCCCTCCCAGGCAAGACGGCAAAACCAGGTCTTTAAGCCTTTCCAGAAGTCTGGGAGCGAGGAAATCAGCCTCAGCTCCGGGGGTAAGATATTCCAAAGGGCAGGTGCAACTGCAGAGAAGGCCCACTTCCTGGACCCCACTAGGTGGAACTCTTTAATCGATGGGGTCCGCAGCAAGCCCTCTCTGGCTGAACGGGTGGGACGGGACAATGTTCTGGGGATGAGACGGTTCGTCAGGTAACCTGGTCCTATGCCATGTAGGGCTTTAAAGGTGATAACCAACACCTTGAATTGTACCCAGAAGCAAACCGGTACCCAATGCAGCTCGCGTAACAATGGTGTCACATGGGCCGATCTTCTGGCCCCAATAATTGTCCGCGCAGCCGCATTCTGGACCAGTTAAAGCTTCCGGATACTCCTCAAGGGTAGCCCCATGTACAGCGCATTACAATAGTCTATGTGGGAGATGACAAGGGCGTGAGTGACTGTTCGGAGGGCATCTCGGTCCAGGAAAGGGCATAACTGGTGCACAATCCGAAGTTGTGCAAAGGCCCTCCTGGCCACGACTGCCACCTGCTCTTCCAGCAGGAGTCGTGAGTCCAGGAGAACCCCCAGATTCCGCACTGACTCCGAATGGGGTAGTGCGACCCCCTCTAGAGCCAAAGATGACAACTTCCTAGAACCCGAGAGGCCATCAATCCACAGCCACTCTGTCTTACTAGGGTTCAGTCGAAGCCTGTTGTTCCCCATCCAGGCCCCCGCAGCCTCCAGACACTGAGATAGGGTGGCAACTGCATCACCCGGGATAGAGATATACAGCTGTGTATCATCAGCATATAGATGGTATTTCATCCCGTGGTGACGGATGATCTCACCCAGCGGCTTCATATAGATGTTAAATAGGAGAGGGGAGAGCACCGAACCCTGTGGCACCCCACACAGGAGGGGCCGTGGGTCAGATCTCTCCTCCCCTATCATCACTGATTGGGAACGGCCCTGGAGGAAGGAGGCAAACCACTGCAGAACCACACCGCCCACCCCCAACTCCCTGAGCCGTCCCAAAAGGATACCATGGTCGATGGTATCAAAAGCCGCTGAGAGATCTAAAAGGATAAGGATGGATGCACTACCACCATCCCGTCCTTGCCAGAGATCATCCATAAGCGCGACTAATGTAGTCTCCATCCCATATCCCGGCCTGAAACCTGACTGAAAGGGGTCTAGATAATCCGTTTCATCCAGAATCCTCTGGAGTTGCCACCACTTTCTCCACCACCTTCCCTAAAAAGGGGAGGTGAAAAACTGGATGAAAATTGTCCAGAACAGTAGGGTCCAGGGATGACTTCTTGAGGAGGGGGTGCACCAGGGCCTCCTTAAAGGCCTCTGGAAACACTCCCTCCCCCAGAGATGCATTAAACATCACCTGGACCCAACCATAAGTCACCTCCCGGGCCGATTTTACTAGCCAGGAGGGACATGGATCTAAATAACAAGTGGTGGCCTTCACAATCCGGAGGACTCTGTCCACTTTCTCAGGTCCAACAGGATCGAACTGTTCCCAGATAACAGAGTAAGTACATGACTCTGTCATCTCCCCAGACTGTGTATCACACGTAGAGTCCAAGTTAGAATGGATCGGAGCAATTTTCTCCTGCAGATGCTTGGAAAACTCCTCCGATCGACCCTGTAAATAGGTCATTGGTTTTGACACCAAAAAGGGAGGCTGGTACAGCAGCAATACTCCCAACTGTTCTCGGGAGCCCAACTTAAAAAACAGGGTCTCAAAACCGGCCACTTGTGGAGCAATGCCCCTGTGAGCCATTAGAGACTCCCGGATGACAACTGCCACCCCACCTCCCCTGCCCCGGTGTCTTGGCTGGTGCCACACATGAAACGTGACTGGGCACATTTCCAAGAGGGCAACCCCTACCTCAGGGCCCAGCCAGGTCTCGGTGATACAAGCCAGGTCTTCCCCCTCCTCTGTGATCAAATCGCATAAGAGAGGGGCCTTGTTGTTCACTGACCTGGCATTGAGGAGCAGCAGCTGGAGACCAGGGCCCTCAAGGATCTGTCATCCAGGGCCTGGGAATGACCTTGGAGGGCCGGAACATGCCACCGGTAACAAACACCGGGGGCGTCTTCCCCAATGATGGCCTGCCCTCCAGTTCCCGTTATAACATCCCCGACCCGTCACCACTTTTATCAGTTGGCCCGCCCTGCAGCCCCCAGAGCTTCCTAGGTCGGTAGCCTCCACTCCCGAACCCCCGGAAATCCTGGGTCTAAACATAGGTCTCTTGCCCCACACACTCGTTCTCTCAATCACATTCAATCCTAGGCAGCGGAGGGACCCCCCAGTACACCAGCTCATGCTCTTGGCACTGTTGGGATCCCAACCACTCCCTTACATACACTACTAACACTTATACTATGCACCCCCCTCAACTCCTCTCACTAGTGGAGGAGGGGCATCTCAATCATTCCTACCCCACTGAGAAACACTCAGGGAGCACTCAAACACACAAACACTCCTAGCCCCCACCCAGTATCTCTCACCTACTGTGGGGCCAACACTCACACCAAGGGACCCAACCCACTGCCGCTTGCCTGGGAAGGAACAAATGGATCACTCCAAGTCGTTATGTTCTAACAAACAGTCCTCTATGATGTTAGTCCTTCTGGCAGAAGATATTAAAGCCAGCCCAACATCCAATGTCTGAGTCTCGGGTTTCTTCTCCCAAGTTGACCCGATCTCTGACATCTCCTGAGTCCAATTAAAACATTAGCAGAGTAGGGGGAAGTCCAAGTTGTAATATAATGCCGCATTGGGGCTCGTCGTTCAGATAATCCAATAGTGGTTAAGGGTCCGGCCTATTCAGATGTCTGAAGGTCCTTCGCGCCAAGATCTACTGGCCGTTCGCCTAGGACACTCGTCAAGGGGGCCAAAAAGACCACCACCCCAAAGGTCACAAGCCAAATGTCACCCGGAGCCAGCCAAAGCCGCACCGCCCTGACAATCCTCCAGCCGATGCAGCCTCCCGCCAGCTCAGGAAAAGCAGAAACGCTCCCGGCCATTACAGGCACACTGAGAACCTCTGTACTGCCGAGCTTCACACCCCAAACAGAGAGTTTGAACAAACTCAAACACTCCGTCGAGCTCCACCGCAGCCACTCCGTCCAGGTTCCTCCGCTGCTTCTCCCCACCAAATGGCAAACAAGGTAGGGTCTGGACTCCAGGTCTGCCCCCCAATTAGCGCCCCAGTTCTCCGACCGGGAGCTGCAGCCACCGAATTTTGCTCTCTTCCTCTGTTCTCCAAACTCCATTCTCCGGAGCACACAATTAAAGCCCACAGGAATCCGATGGTTTGGAAACCTGGGGTTCCTTTAACCGGCCCCCTACCAGATGGAACGTAGGGGTGGTATGTAGAGGTGGGGGTCACACACACACAGTATACATACATACATACATACATACATACATACATACATACATGTTTCACAAAGGTATTTTTATGGCTCCAAATTTAATCCAGCTTTCATCATCATTACTTTCATTTTCCATCAGTAAATCACCAAGTTTTTATGAAATAGACAATGTTTCTATTTCTTATGTTAGGCAGTATAGCATGAGTTCTAATAAATGATACAACTCTTCAAGGTAGACATTTTTCGTGGTGCTCAAACATCCCTGCTAGTTCAGAAGAAATGAGCAACTAATTCAGCATCATGTTGTGGTCAGACATGCTCCATAAGTATTCATCAGATAGAATTACATTACATGGGTGGATGCTTACATCTTTTCAAAAACTTGAATATTTGGCCTGAAACAACAATGGACTGTTGTTCTTGGATTGTTGTCTTCTCAGTGGCCTTCTTTGTATCTCTTCTCTATGGACAACTGAAATGTTTTGTTGTAAGTCACCTTGTGGCTTACTCCAGAGAGGTATCAATCAAGCCAAGTTTCTTCTTTTCTGAATGAAGAGTTCTGTCCCTAAAGAGGAAAGCACTAAACAGCAGGGAGTCAGTGTGATATTGACTGACCTCTTTGAGATTTTTATTGTACACCATACCCTACCTTTACATTCCTGGAATGAAAGTTGCCATATTGTAGCTAGTTGATAGACTTAGCAAAAGCTAAAAAACCTTTTCACTGTTTCTTTATTTTATGTCATATACATTGAACCGTGTCCTGATTAACTATAAAAAATTGCAATATAACTGGTTTATTATTATTCTTAAAAAACTGTATTTGTGGGCTTTGCAACCCAAAATTTGCTTTTCAAATGGCTCTCAAATCAACATGCCTCAATTGGGTTTAAGTGCACTTCAATTAGACTATTATCTACCTAGCACTAGTTTTATTATATGCTTCTTACCACTGCAATAAAAGATATCTATATTTATCTATCCCTAATGTGTCTGATGGTCAAGTGGCAAACCTGGGTTCAATAGCATAACCACCATACTAAAGTGGGTTTTATTATGAATGCAACAGATCAGAAATGACTTTGAATATATTTTAGACTGATAAATAGTCATTCATTGATAATACAGCTATAGGTATATTTAACTGTAAAAATTATTTTAGGATTAGTCTAGCCCAGAGCTTTCCAAACTGTGTGTCGCGACACAAAAGTGTGTCGCCACACACAGCGTGGTGTGTCGCCACACCACCCGGAAGCGGCGGCGCGCACCCCCCGCACCACCGCATGCCCCCCGTGCCGCCGCCGTGCACGCGTGCCACCGCACGCCCCCCCCCCCTCGCCGCCGCCACCGCCGGCAGCGTGTCACCAGCGGCGGCACTTTGGAAAGCCCTGGTCTAGCCTTTCTCTTAAAAAAATTGTCAGTATAATCATGGCCCATAATGCAAATGTATATACCTGCAGACAACATGTGTGTACCTGTCAAATATGAAGAATGTAAATTAACTGTGCATTTCTTGAAAACAGATTCTAGCCACACCTTTATTATAAATTTGTGATTCATCCCAGCATATGTTTATTTATGTAGTTATTTGGTTTTTTAAAATCATCTGAAGATAAGAATGCAAATGAAACTAAAATAAGCAATGGATTCTAATCAGGCTCTTGAGGTTTTGGAATCCTAGATATTTATTTATTGTGGAAAGTGACCAAGAAGACACTGTGTCTCATATTTTCTTTCAATTGCTTCTTTGAGTATCCTAACATTTGATTTTAGAGTTGGCTTCCTCAAAAACCCTAAACATATTTCAGGAGAAGAGAATTGTGCTAAACACATGCACAGTACAGAGAGATTTTAGTTAATGCAAGTTGTGAAAGAAAATACATTTTCAAGAGATTTAGAAAAGATTTAGGTCAGATTTCCAAAAATAATGAAAGAACAAGAATCCCAAATATCTTTCATCTGTCTCTCATGAGCATTATATTTGAGAATAATTTAGTGGAGAAATTCTGCATGTAATATTGTATTATAATAATTGCCCCTTCTGTCCCCAAATATCTACCATGCCATAATCATAGGACCCATTTTCACATCCCTCTAACCACAGTAATTGTTATTAAAGAATATGTCTTCATGGCAGTGCTACAGTATTATCTCATTCTAGCCACTTGTGGAAGCCCATTAGATCTGTCTTTTGCTGTTCAAAAGTAGTTAATTTCCTTTTCTGCCAGTATGGTTGTGATCTATATCAATGACCCTGATTATGAGCGCTGAACTGTGAGGATCCGATTGGCCACTTTAGACTGGTCTTGGCACTCACCCTTTTCTCTGGTTCCTCGGCATTGTCCTTCATAACAATTTTGGCTTGAGCTGTAGGAGAAACTGGACACCTGACTTCCTCTACAGAAAAACAAACAAAGCCACAAACCTCAACTTTAATATTGAAGAAATATTAACAGTGTGACATGTATCAGACGGTGGGATGAATTGATAAATAAGAGGGAAAAGTCAATTTAGCTACTGAAAATTTAAAGCCATATAAATGAATAAAGAGAACTTTAAATGCTCTGGAAATGCTTTTTTATTAATATTCCACTGTATCAAAGTAATGCAATAGGCCGACATAACTACTTTCATTTCTTCTTGATCAAAATTGTTACTCATATTCCTCTCAACCTTACCTTTCATCTTCTTGCAACCCATCAATGACTTTCCTTCATTTCTTCATCAATATAACCCATTAGAGTTCATATCTGATGCAGCTTTATTTTCATGGGCTTTATTTGTACTTTTTTTTAAAAAAAAATTAGAGTTAAGCTAACATGTAATGGGGATCACTCAATATTGCTTGCTCCATCCAAATAGAAAACAGCAGCACATATATTTGAAGTTTTAATCTGCTATTTGGCCTTTGCCCCAATGAACTTTCTTTTTTCTAATGAATTAAAAGTAATAAGGTGAAACTAATCAATCAGACCATAAAGACATGTGGTATGGCAATAGTGGATGGTAAGTTTATACATTTGGAATCTACAAATTAGTTCTGAAAATAAAAACATTTGAAAATTGATCACAAAAAGATAAAAACCTCAGCAGCACACCATTGGACTTACACATCATGGAACATTTACTAAACTTGAAAGTGAATAAAGGTGTCACAAGCAGCTTTCATTAGTCTTCCTAAAATGCTTTCAATTTTTACTTTTTAGGAAAGCCTAGTGAACTCTAGTGGCTATTCCACAAAACCACTGTTATCTAGAAACGTAAACAGTGTCACCAATAGATAAACATCACTGGGAATCTTTTTTCCATTACCAAAGTAATTTCTGGGACTATTTTTGGTTCATGGCTAGGTCAGGTTAAGTAGACTTTTTTTTGACCTGAACCTTGTCCAAGCCAAAGATTGAACAATGTGACCCACTCACTTTCATGGCTAAGGATAATAAAGACTTAAATATGTTCATACATGACTGTAAAATTGGAAGAATGACAATTTTATCTCTCTGGAAGGTGGTTCTGGGGCCACCTGCTTCTGTTGTGACAATATGCTTGGTCTTTCCCAAATCCTGACCTGAAGAAATGGATTTATGGCTTGAAAAAAACTGCTGTGATAATGTTATTGAATTAGTCTAATCAATGTAGGTGAAAAGTATTTGAATTTGTTGGCTTTTTGCTGCTAATTTGTTTTTAGAGCCTTAGTGTCTCATAATGCAGTCTGAAACCATTTACCGGCATAGTGCTGTGATTTCTGAGAAAAGGGAAAATACATTCACATCAAAATAAATTCATGGCCATCTCCAGCTTGATGAACAGTATAAAGTTACTCTTGTATTGTTATAGTGAATTTGGCATCCTGCACATTTTAACAATAGATGATGTCAGGTTACATCCTATTGCATGGGAAAATTAAGTTAATGAAATACCAGAAATAACATTTTACTAAAACACACAATTAAACTGTAGTTTATTTTGATAGGTGGGTTGTGTTTAATCTATTTTAAGCAAACTATAATTGAGTTTGGTAGACGTGGAGGTAAAGCAAGGAATGAAATATTTTATTATAAGATTAATGGTCTGTTATATTGGATGTTTTAATGGAAATATCTATATAGCACTTGTATATTAGTAGTGGTCCATGAGAATCACTCTTGATATAAAACAGAGGCTGTTTCTTATCAAAAGGGACAAATTCTCTGGAACAAAGCCTATGATTGAGGCATCAATGCCCATTATCTTTTCCCAATCTATACCTTAGAAAAGAATATATTTAATTGTCTTTAGAATATAGTCTATTAGAAAACATCTGATAAATTACTTTATTTCTCAAATGAAGATCCCCATTATCAAGAAGTTTCAATGGAATAAATAGGATTTTGTTGTATTAGTATGAAAGAAACATATGCTGCTTCACATTTTGTGAGTGCGTAATATTAGAATTTTTTATTTCCTTACCAGGTTCGCTTCTGAGCCGGGATAAAAAAACAGGCAGTTGCATGAAATTAAGTTCTTCATTCTTCACTTGTTCATTCTTAACATCATTCCATATTAGGAACTTCCTTCCATCCTTGCTAGGGCCCCTTGACCATTATTAAACAATACATTTTCCTCTGAAGAAGCTATCTTTGGAATGTACAGCTTATCTTTCTATGGGCATAGCTATCTATCAAGGTCTGTTAGAAAGGAAGAGTAAGAAAGCCAACAAAACTCTTCAAGGAAATAAAACATGGTTTCAGAGCCATAATAAAAGTGCAAATGTTTCTAATATATTAATACTAAATATAAAATACATTTGTATGTAAGTTTGACATATATAAGATCTTCTATCAGTAACTTCATCATTGACAAACCAGAGTTCCTTTCCTCTTGCTTATTTAGACTGATAACACACTTCTTCCCTCATGCTCAGAATGGCTTTTATTCTTATCTTACTCATATTTGCAAGAACCCTCTTAAGAAGTTAAAAAGTCCAATTCATTACCCATTAGCAATAATTGCATGG
Source organism: Charina bottae (assembly GCA_023362775.1). Taxonomy (NCBI): domain Eukaryota; kingdom Metazoa; phylum Chordata; class Lepidosauria; order Squamata; family Charinaidae; genus Charina; species Charina bottae. The sequence continues at coordinate 28,701,953 of JALMGJ010000005.1, forward strand.
ATTTTCTTTTAACAATACTAGGAGAACTTCTCATACTGATTTTTATAAGGCAAATTCATTGTAAAATATTTTTGAACAATTGGCTTTCTTGGACAAAAACTTTCCCAAATCAGTGAATGGCTCCATAACTGAACTAACTTTGGAACACAGGTTTCTTGAGGCAGATATTATTCAGTACTGTTTAATTAAGACTGAAGTAAGTAGAACCAAGTTTAAGAACAAATTTGTTGTTGTTGTTTATTCGTTCAGTCGTTTCCGACTCTTCGTGACTTCATGGACCAGCCCACGCCAGAGCTTTCTGTCGGCCGTCACCATCCCCAGCTCCCCAATGGTTGAGTCCGTCGCCTCCAGAATACCATCCATCCATCTTGCCCTTGGTCGGCCCCTCTTCCTTTTGCCTTCCACTTTCCCTAGCATCAGCTTCTTCTCCAGGGTATCCTGTCTTCTCATTATGTGGCCAAAGTACTTCAGTTTTGCCTTTAATATCATTCCCTCAAGTGAGCAGTCTGGCTTGATTTCCTGGAGTATGGACTGGTTTGATCTTCTTGCAGTCCAAGGCACTCTCAGAATTTTCCTCCAACACCACAGTTCAAAAGCATCTATCTTCCTTCGCTCAGCCTTCCTTATGGTCCAGCTCTCGCAGCCATAGGTTACTACAGGAAATACCATTGCTTTAACTATACGGACCTTTGTTGTCAGTGTGATGTCTCTGCTCTTAACTATTTTATCAAGATTTTCCATTGCTCTCCTCCCAAGAAGTAGACGTCTTCTGATTTCCTGGCTGCAGTCAGCATCTGCAGTAATCTTTGCGCCTAGAAATACAAAGTCTGTCACTGCCTCCACTTTTTCTCCCTCTATTTGCCAGTCATCAATCAAGCTCGTTGCCATAATCTTGGTTTTTTTGAGGTTTAACTGCAACCCAGCTTTTGCACTTTCTTCTTTCACCTTCGTCATAAGGCTCCTCAACTCCTCCTCGCTTTCAGCCATCAAAGTGGTATCATCTGCATATCTGAGATTGTTAATGTTTCTTCCAGCGATTTTAACTCCAGCCTTGGATTCCTCAAGCCCAGCATGTCGCATGATGTGTTCTGCGTACAGGTTGAATAGGTAGGGTGAGAGTATACAACCCTGCCGTACTCCTTTCCCAATCTTAAACCAGTCCGTTGTTCCGTGCTCTGTTCTTACCATTGCTACTTGGTCGTTATACAGATTCCTTAGGAGGCAGACAAGATGACTTGGTATCCCCATACCACCAAGAACTTGCCACAATTTGTTATGATCCACACAGTCAAAGGCTTTAGAATAGTCAATAAAACAGAAATAGATGTTTTTCTGAAATTCCCTGGCTTTCTCCATTATCCAGCGGATATTGGCAATTTGGTCTCTAGTTCCTCTGCCTTTTCTAAACCCAGCTTGTACATCTGGCAATTCTCGCTCCATGAATTGCTGGAGTCTACCTTGCAAGATCTTGAGCATTACCTTACTGGCATGTGAAATAAGTGCCACTGTTCGATAGTTTGAACATTCTTTAGTGCTTCCCTTTTTTGGTATGGGGATATAAGTTGATTTTTTCCAATCTGATGGCCATTCTTGTGTTTTCCAAATTTGCTGGCATATGGCATGCATCACCTTGACAGCATCATCTTGCAAGATTTTAAACAGTTCTGCTGGGATACCGTCGTCTCCTGCTGCCTTGTTATTAGCAATGTTTCTTAAGGCCCATTCAACCTCACTCTTCAGGATGTCTGGCTCTAACTCACTGACCACACCGTCAAAGCTATCTCCAATATTATTATCCTTCCTATACAGATCTTCCGTATATTCTTGCCACCTTTTCTTGATCTCTTCTGCTTCTGTTAGGTCCTTACCATCTTTGTTTTTGATCATACCCATTTTTGCCTGGAATTTACCTCCGATGTTTCTAATTTTCTGGAAGAGGTCTCTTGTTCTTCCTATTCTATTGTCTTCTTCCACTTCCGCACATTGCTTGTTTAAAAATAATTCCTTATCTCTTCTGGCTAACCTCTGGAATTTTGCATTTAATTGGGCATATCTCCCCCTATCACTGTTGCCTTTTGCTTTCCTTCTTTCTTGGGCTACTTCCAGTGTTTCAGCAGACAGCCATCTTGCCTTCTTGGTTTTCTTTTTCTTTGGGACGTTTTTTGTTGCCGCCTCCTGAACAATGTTGCGAACTTCTGTCCATAGTTCTTCTGGGACCCTATCTACTAAATCTAGTCCCTTAAATCTATTCTTCACCTCCACTGCATATTCCTTAGGAATATTAGTGAGCTCATATCTAACTGATCTGTGGGTCTTCCCTATTCTCTTTAGTCTGATTCTAAATTTTGCAATAAGAAGTTTGTGATCTGAACTACAGTCAGCTCCAGGTCTTGTTTTTACCGACTGTATAGATGTCCGCCACCTTTGGCTGCAAAGGATGTAGTCAATCTGATTTCGGTGTCGACCATCTGGTGAAGTCCATGTATAAAGTCGTCTTTTAGGTTGTTGGAAGAGAGTGTTTGTTATGCACAGTGAGTTGTCTTGGCAAAATTCTATCAGCCTATGTCCTGCTTCATTTTGTTCTCCCAGACCATGCTTGCCTGTAATTCCAGGTGTCGTCTGACTACCCACCTTAGCATTCCAGTCTCCTGTAATGAAAATAACATCTCTTTTTGGTGTATTATCTAGTAGGTGCTGCAGATCCTCATAGAACTGATCTACTTCTGCTTCTTCAGCATCTGTGGTTGGGGCGTATATTTGGATCACTGTGATGTTAAATGGCTTACCCTGAATTCGAACTGAGATCATTCTATCGTTTTTTGGATTGTATCCAAGCACTGCTTTAGCCACTTTATTATTAATTATGAAGGCTACTCCATTTCTTCTGTGGTCCTCTTGTCCACAGTAGTAGATCTGGTGGTCATCTGATGTGAAGTGGCCCATCCCAGTCCATTTCAGTTCACTGACACCTAAAATGTCTATATTTAATCTTGACATCTCACCAATAACCACATCCAATTTGCCCTGGCTCATAGATCTTACATTCCAGGTTCCTATGGTGTGTTGATCTTTAGAACATCGGATTCGCCGTTCACCACCAGCACCGTCGGCCGCTAGCCGTCCTTTCGGCTTTGAGCTAGCTGCGTCATCACATCTGGGGCTAGTTGAACGTATCCTCTGTTCCTCCCCAGTAGCATTTTGACCATCTTCCGACCTGGGAGTCCCATCTTCCGATGGTATACCGACATATCTTTGGTTGTACTGATCCATTTAGTTTTCACGGCAAGAATACTGGGGTGGGTTGCCGTTACCTTCCCCAGGGATCGTATTTAGTCTGACCTCTCTGCCACGACCTTCCCGTCTTGGGTGTCCCTTCACGGTTTAGCTCATGGTTTCATTGAGGTGCTCAAGCTCCAGCACCACGACAAGGTAACGATCTCCTTTGCTGGAGTTAAGAACAAATGACAACGTATAATTAGTTGTGATAGAAAATCAGACTATAGGAGAAGGTTTAGCCCTTCCATATTTGCTACTTTAGTCCTGCAATCCTCTGTATGTTTGTGCACATGCATGTGTTTGTATGTGTGTGTTTTCAAAATATTATAAAGATGCAGCTAGAAAAGAGGATTGACAACTATTGGGTAGATGTGTTCAAAAAAGGATTGAATTTTATATCCAACTCACGTTAGAAGTAACTGAAAGAGATTCATCAACAGCAATGCTATTACTTCCCTAATTGCAATTCTTGCTAGCCCCTCACTCCACATTCATTCTGGCATGATTGCATCAGGATAACATAAATGATTCTCAAGGTGCTAGAATCCAGGGAATTTATCACTAATATTAGAGGCTATAGAATCAAAAGGTGATATGCAGTGGAGGCAAGTGTTCCCTGAAGTGGCTATTGAGCTTCTTTATTCATGGGCAGCAAAAGTGAAAATGAAGTACTGGATGAAAAAGAAAGAAGAAAAGTCACCTGACACTGACTTCTCAGAATAAACATAACCATCAGGTAAGTTTGGGTGGCTTTTTCGTTCATCTAGGAGCCCCCACCCCCAAGATACTGATTTTACTTAGTCATCTCTTTGAGAATACACCTACACTTGGTGAGAATTTTCCAATCTTGCTGGTGTTGCAGTCTTAACAGATTCAGCTATCCACATGAGGGATGGCAAGTATTTTAAGTTTGTCTTAAGAGGTCCCCCTCCAATTCTCAGCAGGACTTGCTCCTTTTACTGGCAAATTCACTTATAATTTCGTTACTGTGTAAGAAGCAATATTGGCTGCAGGTGTTCAATAGAGCTTTAATTTTATCTGTTTAAAGAAAAACAGAAGGAATTAGTTTGCTGGTCACTTTCATTTTGCATTTAATATGATTGCTTTGTACAATATACAATACCAAAAAAGTAATGTATAAGCTACATGAAAATACTCCCTTAGAAAATTTAAAAGGGCATCATTGTAAGGTATGTATGTCCAAAACTAAACTCCTCTTTCATTACTATAATTGAGTAATAGCAGTGACACCTTAAAAGGGGAAGTTAAAGTATATTTATTTTGTCAGTTAATTGAACAGCTACATAATCAATTCCATTCTGACTTAACTGAAAAACCTGGCCATATTTTTTATATTGTATGTTCCTGTTTTCCTGTACGGATATTGGTCTCCTTATAAAATGCAATTACATCATCAAAATATTAGCAGTTATTTTAATAAAAGTTTTGAATAAAAGACACAACACTGAAAGTCACTGCTTTAGGTGGATATTCATTTGAAAACACTCACATTGGTCATTCAAAAGCTTAAAAATAAATGTAATATTTAAAATATCAGGATATTCGAATATTCAACAAACAATCCTTAATGGAATAGTGGTTTGTGAACATTATACATCCCTTAGGGTTAAACATGTAGTGCATCAGTACATTATAGGTAATAGGAGATGTGATCACCTCCTATATTTTTTATTTTTATTTTTATTGTTTAATTTATATCACCGCCCATCTCCCCCCACAAGGGGACTCTGGGCGGTTTACAACAAAATTGATTAATTAAAAGCATATAAAATACATCATTCCAATATAATTAAATATAAATATATAAATATATAAAATCCAAGAGGTTATGTTATTGTTTAAAGGAACTCTATGGTGCCAGCCACCTCCAAGAGGAGCTATTACCCCCCCATCCCAGGCGAGGTGGCAGAGCCAGGTCTTCAATTGCTTTCGGAAGGTCAGGAGTGTGGGGGCCTGCCTCACCTCCAGGGGGAGAATGTTCCAAAGGGCTGGTGCCACTGCCGAGAAGGCTCGCCTCCTGGACCCCATCAGATGGAATTCTTTTATAGATGGGATCCGTAGCAAGCCCTCTCTGGATAACCGGGTGGGGCGGGTCGACGTTCTGGGGATGAGGCGGTTCCTTAGGTAACCTGGTCCCATGCCATGTAGGGCTTTAAAGGTAACCACCAACACCTTGAATTGGACCCGGAAGCAAACTGGTAACCAGTGCAGCTCACACAGCAGAGGTGTCACATGTGCCGATCTTGAGGCACCCATAACTGCGCGTGCAGCTGCATTCTGGACCAGCTGAAGCTTCCAGATACTCTTCAAGGGTAGCCCCATGTAGAGCGCATTGCAATAGTCTATGTGAGAGATGACCAGGGCATGAGTGACTGTACGGAGGGCATCTCGGTCCAGGAAAGGGCATAGCTGGCGTACAACTTGAAATTGCACAAACACCCTTCTGGCCACGGCTGCCACCTGCTCATCGAGTAGGAGCCATGAGTCCAGAAGGACCCCCAGGTTCTGCACCGAGTCCGAACGGGGTAGTGCCACCCCATCCAGATCTAAAGATGACAACTCTCTGGATCCCGAGGCGCCATCAATCCACAGCCACTCTGTCTTACCAGGGTTCAGCTGAAGCCTGTTGTTCCCCATCCAGACCCCCACAGCCTTCAGACACTCAGAGAGGGCAGCCACTGCATCACTTAACTCGCCTAGGATGGAGATATACAATTGAGTATCATCAGCATATTGATGATACCTCATCCCGTGTTGGCGGATGATCTCACCCAGTGGTTTCATGTAGATATTAAACAGGAGAGGGGAGAGAACCGAGCCCTGCGGCACCCCACAAAGTAGGGGCCGAGGGTCGGACCTCTCATCTCCTATTACCACCGATTGGGACCGATCCCGGAGGAAGGAGGCGAGCCAGCGCAAAACTACACTGCCCACCCCCAACTCTCTGAGCTGCCCCAAAAGGATACCATGGTCAATGGTATCGAAAGCCACTGAGAGGTCAAGAAGAGCCAGGATGGACGCACTGCCTCCATCCTGCTCCCGCCAGAGATCATCTGTAAGTGCGACCAATGCAGTTTCCACCCCATATCCCGGCCTGAACCCTGACTGGAAGGGGTCTAGATAATCCGTATCATCCAGAATTCTCTGGAGCTGTAATGCCACCACTTTCTCAACCACCTTCCCAAAAAAGGGGAGGTGGGAGACGAGACGAAAGTTGTCCAACACTGTAGGGTCCAGCGATGGCTTCTTGAGGAGGGGGTGCACCAGCGCCTCCTTAAAAGCAGCCGGAAACACTCCCTCTCCCAAGGACGTAACAACCATCGCATGGACCCAGCCACTTGTCACCTCCCTGGCTGCTTTCACAAGCCAGGAGGGGAATGGGTCAAGATGGCACGTGGTGGCTCTTACAGTCCGGAGGATCCTGTCCACTTCCTCAGGCCCAACAGGTTCAAACCATTCCCAGATAACCGGGCAAAGACATTCCCTCGGCATCTCCCCAGACCATGCATCACGCCTGGAGTCCAGCTTAGAGTGAATCCGAGCGATTTTATCCATCAGATTCTCTGAAAATTCCTCCGCACAGCCCTGAAGGTGGGTCACTGGGCCCACCTTACCTAGGAGAGATCGAGTAATCCCGAACAGGGCCGTCGGGCGGCATTCTGCGGATGCAATAAGAGCGGAGAAATATTGATGTTTCGCCACTCTTACCGCCACAAGGTAGGCCTTAACTGCGGCTCTAGCTTGTGTTCGGTCGGATTCAGTCTTTGTTTTTCTCCAGTGGCGCTCTAGACGTCTCTTAACCCTCTTCAGAACCCTTAATCCCTCCGTGAACCACGGGGAATATCGGGTTGGATGGGCCAAGAGAGGCCGCACAGGCGCGATCCTGTCCAAGGCCCCGGACGCTTCCTTATTCCAGGCTATGGCCAGGACCTCTGCTGGACCGTACAGCAGATCCTTGGGAATAACCCCCAGCTCCCTCTGAAACCCAATCGGGTCCATTAGTCGCCAGGGGCGGACCAATTGAATGGGTCCAACCTCCCTGCGGAGTGGGGCAGCATATGAGAATCTCAGGGCCACCAGGGCATGATCTGACCATGACAAAGGAGAAAGATGTAACTCTCCCCCCAGATCATCTTGCCACTGCTCCGACAAGAAAACCAAGTCCGGGGTGAGGCCACTGTCTCGAGTCGGGTCCCGAATAATCTGGACCAGGCCCATGGCTGCCATGGTAGCCATGAACTCCCGAGCTGCCTCCGAGGCACGTCCCAGAGATGGCAGATTGAAATCCCCCAGAACCATAAGTCTGGGGAATTCCACTGCCAGCCCCGAAACGGCCTCTAGCAGCTCGGGCAGGGAGGTTGCTATGCAGCAGGGAGGTTGGTACAGTAGCAACACTCCCAACTGGTCTCGGGAACCCAACTTGAGAAACAGGGTCTCACAACTGGCCACTTGTGGAGCAGCGCCCCTGAAGGCCACCATAGATTCTCGGATGACAACTGCCACCCTCCTCCCCTACCCCGATGTCTCGGCTGGTGCCATACCTGAAATCCGGCCGGGCAGTTTTACGAGAGGGCAACCCCTCCTCCAGGGCCCAGCCAGGTCTCGGTAATACACGCCAGGTCAGCCCCCTCCTCCGTGATCAGATCACATATGAGGGGGCCCTTATATATCATTATCTAAACATCCTTCTTGGCTTGATACATGTTATCTGAATTCATTGTTGAGACAAAGAAAGTTGTTGACACTCAAATTTCACATAATTTCCTCTTTTTGCAGATTTGCACATGTGCTTCAAATTGTGAAGGGGAAACAAAAATTCTTACATGATCATCTACCTACAGGTATTCTATCCACTCTAGGATTTTCCCTTTTATTAACAAGAACTGTCAATACTGATAGTACTAATCATGGGTCAAGGTAAATACCTGCAGTATGTAGACACATGTTTATAATTTAAATAGCACAAAGAATAAGGACTGAGAACGGGGATACACAAGTAAATCTGTGGATTTAGGAAAGAAATAACATCACTGATATCAAATAAAATTTATGTACAGTATGTATGTTGCCATGAAGCATAGGATGACATATACATAGTTTTTGCATTCACTATCTTTGTTCATCACTGTATGTAACGACACCTATCTAGGTGGGGGTCTAAATAGACTAAAAGAAAAACATTTTCTTAATATGTTGATAAGCATTGATATGTACAAATAAACTCAAAGGAACTCAGACTGTAATCCTATGCATATTTCCCTGGGAATCAGATCAGTTGAACTGAATGAAACCTACATGTGTAGATAAGTAGGACTTACACATCTGACTGTCTGAAAGAATGAAGAATTAGATTCACAGAAACTATGAAGTATCTCAAGAATGTATGAACAATGTATGCAGGGCGAGGGGGAGACACACAGAGAAAACATTTTAGTTCTTTAATGCTTAAAGCTCTACAGTTTTATATCTTTAACCCAGTTCCTAAATTTGTTATTTCAGGCCTAGCTCTAGTTAAACTTTTTAACAATTTGTGGAAGTCTTTCCTGCCCAGGAAACAACCTGTCACATATATGGTAGAGACATCAGTCTACTGTGTATTGCTCCCTTTTCTTTTAAAGGACTGAAAAATTGAAAGCTCTTTTGTACCAAACTTCAGACAGTTTGACTGACCTCTGGTTCAAGTACATGGAAAGGACTAATCTTACATGGCATATAAATGAAGAGGCAACCCACTTGGTTTCTTTTGTCAATGTATACCTTATCATTTCTTCATTTACATTTAGCATGAACTTTATATACACAAATTAATTAATTATAAGAGCACAGCTACGGGCAACATCTTCCCTCCTTCAAAAGTCATTTCCTAGCTTTGTTCACATAAATTTTTATTAACTCACACACTTCTCTCTCCCTCATATATCTCTGTAGTTATATCATTACTGTGTGTTACCAAATCATCAGAGCTACCCATCATGCAATGCAGCACTGTGGAACAGAACTAACCAATAAAAATAATAATTCAGGGTAGTTACCAAGATTGCTATTACATCTCTTTCACATGGACAAATTGGCATCTGATGTGCAAACAGACTTAGTTAATAAGTTACTGTGCAGTTAATTAATTATTCTGCTCACATAACTGATTACTCACGGCACAAGACTAAAATGAAGAAATATGCTCTAAAGACTAAACAAGTGAACAATTCAAGTTTAGTGTAGCAAGAGGACTTTGAGAAAGAAATTGGTTTATTGGTTTATTTATTGGTTGGGGGAGATGGGCGGTTATATAAATTTAATTAAATAAATAAATAATTAAATAAATTAACAAAATTCTCCTAGCACTGGAACAGTAAAATGTTCAACAGCAGCCACAGTTCTTTGGATGCTCGCCAGTCATTAAAGTGGAGATGGAGGCTAGAGGCCAGGGAAGAGGCTATGGAAGTTTGGGGAGAAGGAAGAAGGTAAAATAGTGATGGAGAAAACTGTGAAAGAGCAAAATGTGGAAGAGAGTGGTGAGATGGCATAGGTGGAATTGTCTGTATTTCAGTTTCATAGGCAATTAGATTACCAGTATTGATCTAACTTATTATAGCTTATGATTTTATTAGTGTTAACCAGGTATCCTTAGTTTAAAGCTTAATAATGACTTCTAGTTTTTTCTTTAAAAAGGGATATAATACATTTCATAATTTCATAAATAATAATACATTGAAAAATTGTAATCCCCATGACATTTTGTATTCCATATTTATTTATTTGCATTTTATTATTTGTACTTTACCCTTATCATTTTTACATGCTTTTTACCTCTCAACATTTATCTTTCATTTAAATGTGTAATTTTAAAAATTAAAAAAGAAAGCAGTTCTGTTCCAAGCAATATTTAAATCAAAGTATATCCAATGATGATTGTTTTCACTGACTGACAGAATGACTAAATAAGAGGAAGCAGTTGAAAGGATATTTTATACAGTTGTGAGATTTGAGCATTTATGAACACCCATAAACAGCAGTTAGCCGCCCAGAGTCACTGGTTTGAGATGGGCGGCTATATAAATGGAATAAATAAATAAATAAATAAACAATAGAATTCTGATGTAATACTCAGACTGTCAATACAACTTGTATATCTTATTTAAAACAATGATATCTGAAAACATTATTTTGGTTAAACTCTCATGAAAATTCTAGGGGCTTCAGATCTGCTAGATTTAGGCTGACCATATTTCCTTGAGACAAAAACCGGACATTGGGATGGCAAAATGGGATGGGGTCTTATGTAATATTCTGTACTCATGGAAAAGACAGGGGTCCCCACCTCCCGGTCTGCGCGATGGGCTCCCGCCTGCAAACCCCACCCCCGGTCTGTGCACCCTCCTTTACCACGCGCTGATAGGCGGGAGGGCTTCCTCTTCTGGTCTGCCTCCAATCGGCAGCTCCGGTTCAGATCCTCCTTCCACGCCATTCCTGCCAGGTTTAAAAAATGGGACAAAATTGAGATTTTTATCAAAATGACGGGACGGTTGAAAAATGCTAAAAAAATGGGACTGTGCTGTTCAAAATGGGATGCATGGTCAGCCTAGCTAGATTGTTTATTTGCTGGGCAGACATAAAAAGAGCCATACAAAGTCAGGACTCTAACAGCTTCAGGCCCCAAATCTTTGTGCTATTTGCATACTTTATAGATGGCACTTTATTTGAAAAACAGTGGAAGCATCATGACACAATTATAAAGCCAACATTCATGATTAATGTACTTTGGGAATCCTTTCTCTCATTTCATATCATGGTTTTTATTAGTTATTAGCTATCAGAACAGTACTCCACTATTCATGCTATCTTATCACAAGATAGACACCATGCAGATTGCTTTTCTGATGTAAACACACATATGAGCAATGCAGCTAGAGGAATCATCAAGGGGGAAATCCCATGAATCAAGACATAAATACAGCCCGTTAGTAGACTGACAAAATTGTTACTAAATAAAATCAGATTGCAAGGAGGGCACAAAGTAGTAAAACTGCTGTTTGAGGGACTACCTAGGTACACCATCATAGAAACTTTTCATTTTGCTTAACATCTTTCTTCAGACATAATGAAAAAGCATTTGTATTTTAAAACTGTAAATTTTGGAGGAGCATCTAATCCTCCCAAAATGATAATTTCTATGATTAATGTACTCAAAACATCAACAGTAACTATTTATGTGGGAATTAAAATGCCTACCAAACTAACTGGGTTAAATCAATTGAATCAAGACCCAATCATTAACTGTACTGAAACAGAACAAAGCAGAGACTGGTATTAAATTCATTTTCATGATTTGAACTTATTGCTACCATCAAAATCTCTTTCTTAATTAAGTTGTTACATTTATTTCAGGTTCTTCTAGGATTTTCATCCACAATTGAAAGAGAGCAAAAAAAATGGCCTTCTTACAAGCAAATAGAACCCCAAGATTGACATGAAATGTAATGAATACTAAATCAAAAGACTGTGTGTTAGGCATTCCCAATCTCAAGATGTGTTACAAAGCAGCACAACTGAAAATATTGTGTAAATGGCAGCCAACACAGAACCCATGTTATGGTTATCTATGGAATTTCCATGGCAAATGTTTAAAAAGAGGATTAAAAGTGTGTCCTTTTATGATAAACTAATTATACTAAAGAAATTATCAATTCTTATAATCCAATGTTGAAATCAAATCTGGGAATTCAGAAAAGGTGACAACCTCGACTATCTCACGGTTGTATTAGTTGTAGGCCATGATTTCTGTGAAGAAATATTTGGAGGGAATGAAAGGGCAAAGGACAACCAGATTAGAATGAAATATATGTATTATAAAGGAATTTTACTTTTCTGGAGCAGATGAAACAAACATTTTCATATGTCAGTCCTACAGATGTGTTCCTTTTTTTCCTTTCAAGATAATACCCAAGTTATTAAGGGACAGCTAAATTTTTAAAATTAATTCAATATATCAATAAGTAAAAGAAACATTGACCTAAAACAGTATAAAATATGGTTATTTTATTGGTTTACAAATATTGCTATTAGATTATTTAAAATCAGTTTGGGAAAATAACTTACAAATGGTTATTCAGAATGGGATTGGAATAAGTCTTGGCTTCCAAACCAGATTGTTGGTTTATATGTTGATAGCTGCAAGAATGGGAAAACTAACCAAAACAAAAACGGAAGCAGGGGGTTTTATTGTTAGATGATAAGTATAATAAGCTTTAGTGCATTGCAACAACATAAAATTGAATTCATTTGCTATACTTTTGAACAGAACAATCTAAACCATACCCCTTTTGAGAAATGACAGGACTTTTTTTTAATTAACTTTTTAAAAAAGTCTAAGAACTGTCTGCTTGTTATACTCCATTATGGAACTGTATGTGATATTTATAAGAAGTTCTAAAGTTCATAGATAATGGTTTAGATTGGAAATATTTATAATTATAAGAATAATATCAACATTTAATATCAACATTTTGTATTTTATGCTGTGAAACCATTTTATGTTCTCTGATTTTCAGTTAATAAAAATTCATTAAAAGGCAAAGTCAAAACAATATATGGAAAGTCGAGAAAAAATGCCCCAAAATTGGTCAGATTGGCAAAATAGAACCTACAGATGACTGCAAATAACCTGTTAAACATTTAGCTGACACTGAAGTAGTTATCCACAGATCCACAGTGCAGAGTTGTTTAAACAGCAATGATCAGCATGGGAGAGTTGTCAGAAGTAAACCATTTATTTGACCTCATCATAGAGGTAATTGTCTAAAGTGTGCAAAAGAAAATCTTGATGACGATAAACCTTAAGTTTTGAAACAAAGTGCTTAGGACAAATGAAGGAAACAATTAAACTGGCCACCACAATTACAGAAGATACATTTGGAGAAAACAGAGTGAAACCTTTAAAGAAAAAAGTGGGATGGGATGGCTAGAATCAGATAACAGGCAGCTTCTGAGGTTTTCATACTGGCCACAGGTCATCCATTCTAGAGTACCAATGGAGCAGAAGATAACATGTCAGAATTTAGATACTGGACCAACCAATCAAAAAATTGGAAGAAGAGAATAAATGGAATCCTCACACTTGAAACAAGTTCAGAGTGATGAACAAGTTTACCAACCTATTGCTGGTGTACAGTCGTTACAGATACAATCGCTATAGAGTGAAGCTAGCTATATTGAACTTCCTCTGCAACAGCTGGGATGCAATAACAGCTGAGAGATATTGACTTCAGACCAAGGATGTCAGATAAGAAACAAGTGATAATCTTATCTACTATGAGTATCAACTTACTATTATTTTAATGAAGTTTCTAAATCTCTGAAAACATACATTAAAAAGAAGAATTCCAACAAAACAATAGGTCAACCTCATACCATGAATACTTAACCATACATAAGGGAATTTCAAGAATCAGTTTCTGCCCCAGAGGGCCTAACAATGAAATAGCAGCCTGGATAATTCCAGTATAACAATCTCAGAGAGTATTCCTTGCCCCAAAACTTTGCAGCAAAAGGTGTAGTGCACATCTAATTGGAGGCAAATAAAGGTTGTGATGATTTGAACTTGAATACATCTTTCTTCCCCATTACGAATGATGTGTTTTTTTTAAAGAAGAAACTACCTGCATAAAATCACTGTTGAATAGCACAATCAATCCCTCAGTCTCAGCTTTGTTTGCTTTTCCATTTTGAATGGCCTCATCAGTTTTCAAGCCCAAATCCATCATTTGTTAAAGTGAAGTGTGAGGTTTGGGCATCCTATGGAATATGGATAAGCAACAGAAGCAGCTTTATTCAGAAGTCTCATTTTATTTCAGTGAACTACACAAGCTGACAATCATAAGGTAGTTTTAGAGAGAAGAGTTTCCCCTGGCCTAAATAAATTAGGTGTCCACCAGGAAAATGCCCTTTCCCTGAAGTGATATTCATATACCCTTCCTTAATCATTTATCTCTGATTATATTTAAGTAATGAAGTTATGTATCATTTTAAAAAGAGTGAATTTTTGCAGTTTACTAATGCATCTACTGTGCTGTCTACAAGTAATGTACCACTAATCACTTAGTTTTGAACTTGATCCCTTAGTGTTCAGACTCTCGGCTCCAGCAGAAAAATCTATCTTGCCTGATATTTACTCAGTGTCAACGCAATTTGCTAACTTCAAGTGCCAATTTGAATACAAATTGGACTTGCAATGGGGTTTGTATTGAATCTGAATTGCTTTGTAATGCTGCAAAAACTAGGACTTATGAGATCTGATTTGAAACCATACTGTGCTGGGTAGCAGACAACGGGAAAATCCCCACTGAAGTTGATTAATAAATTATAATTATTAATTACTTATTAATAAAGTAATCAAAACCAAAACATTCAGTGTCAAAATGCCTTTATATATGGTATAATCCATCTTGCACTGTTATGGTAACCACTAAGTAAAAGGAGAATGTGCAGAAATTATCACTCATCTAGAATACTTTTGATGTGAGGAAAGTTGCCAATATATAAGGTTTTTTATGACACAACTGCACAAATGTGTGGGGGGGACCTTTACCTTTACTAAGAGGACATAGTAAAGAGATTTACAATTAGGCATGGTTTGGAAAAAGTAGGTAAGCCAATAACTAGGGATCAAGGAATTATGAAAAGCTGATGTCAAGAAAAGCTATAATCCTATCATACATAATTTTCAGTGAAATGTGTATTTCAGTTAGTTATATGAATTGCTATCTTGTTTAGCACATCTTCTCTTGGGATGTTCTTCTTCCTTTCAGTTCGCCTAAGTAGTTGCTATACTATTCTGTTGTACAATAACTAAAATCTACAGTGAAACTGGGAAGGGGGGTTAAAATTCAGAAACCTGAAGAGTTTAGTAGGTAATTGTGACAATAGTAAACAGACCCATTCATGAAATGGGTGGCTATATAAATTAAACAGATGGACAGATGGATGGACGGATGGATCCTTCATGCAACATCAGTATGACTGTAACTGGCCCCTCTGAAAATGGAAGCTTTTCCTATTCAGTCAGAAACACATCTACAACTGACCTACAGACTAATTTCTAGTAAGGTAAACAGAACACCATTTGGCCAAATCCCTGAGCAAGTACAATTCCACAAGGGAGGGGTTTGCAGGAGGCTTTTGCAGTTATGGATTTCTCTAGAGAGAAGCTGCTAGGTTTCAAGAAGAAAAGAATCTAAGTAAGTCCTCCCAGTTATTGGGTAAAATCTTCCAAGATGAAGAAAGGAAATGAACTCACACAAACTTCCTAGCTTTATGGAGTACCTAGACAGAAAGTGGAATTAAGTTTTGATTTTACTTTGCATGTGCTGAAGGTAAATTGTCTGATTGAGATTACAGGATGAAATTCTGAGATATATGGATAACCCTGGATTTTAAGATAAATTTAATTCAAATCAAAGAAAATTAACTGAAACCACTAGAAATCCTCAATAATCTATTTCAAACTATTTGCAGGTCAGGCTATGCATAAATTGTGTGATCCTTTTTAGTTATTTAATATCATTCCTATGATTCCATTTTATAATGGTTTTCTTTACATAAATTAATTTTTCCCTTAGGCAACTAGGAAGTCACCTTGACAATGCTACTCGTTATCATGATATTACCTTGCCTAAGGCTATTAAAATGTTTCACAAAGGCAAACCAAACATCATTTGTACACAGTTGTAATTGACAACTGCAAATAATTTAATTAGAAAAGAATCCGAATTTTCAAAGCTTCTGGCCATAAGTCCTGCAACATACCAGCCCAGATAGTTCTAGATTCAGTGGTGATCAGGTTTATATATTCAAGCTAAAATATCATCACCTAAAATACTTGTTTTCCTAACTGTACCATCTTCTTTTTATAAAATTCATTCAAGGTAGACATATTAGCAGAGTTCATAATTTCATTTTTGTTGTAATCAAATTTATGCCATGTGGTATTTTAATATATTATACTGGATAAAAGATAACATTTAAATGGTGTAACATGTACCAAAACTTGCAGGGCTAGTTGTATATAAATAGGGAGCAAATCCCACACTCACACTGATGATGTTACCCAGTTGGGTAATGAAACATCTGCAAGCAAACAACCAAGCTCAGAGAATACCAAGGACTCCACAGTTCAACCCTGAGCTACATATATTCTCTTCTATTGAAGCAATTATGTTAATTGAAACATATAATTATTTGCTATTATCTGTGTCTTTGATAAAATAGCAGTCTTAATTTGACTATATCAAGTTGATGTTTCAGTTCTGATTAGAAATCTTACCTAGTCTGAATGTACTTAAATCTTACCTAGTCTGAATGTATTTATTAAAATACTGTATGTCACAGAAATCAATGTGATATGTTGCAGAATTTTGACATGTAGAAATCTCCTTTCATTAGATAAACTGAGCATGTCAGGCTTGAAATGTTGAAGTGTAGATCTTTTGTAAAATCATACTGTCCCATAAAATGAAAGCCACTCTGTTTGGAAGGTTATTCATTCACTCAAATCCAAGAGCAAGGCATATTCTCTCCCATTGGATCTGTCAACTAGATTCAAAAGCTGTGTTTGTGTCTTCTGTGCTACGTTAGCAGAAAGTAATATGACAAGCTCCTTCTTCCTCCAGGGCTATGATAATAAAAATCTATCTATAAATCAACTAAACAAGTTTTCAGAGACTTAAAGGACAGAAGATGGTGCATAATGCCAGGGAAGAACTTTGCTGTTTTAGGTAATACATATTTCCCAGTCTCTTTCCTGTCTTTGTCATAAGACAAAAATATTGAACTATGTGCACTTGCTATTCAGTGCATGACAGCACACTGCCACTTTGACCTTTCCAGTATTTTTCTGACAAGCTGGCTATTTCCACATGGGTTTATAGTCTCATCCAGGGAACAAAACAAAGTTTGAAAAACAAGCTCATCAGAAACACTGAACAAGAAAATCCTATTTGAATTTTAGTATTGACTCTATTATGGTTCATGTATCCATATATGTTGCTATACAGATAACAAATTACATTTGATTTTTTTTTCTGTTATAACTTTCTAAAAAGCAGAGTTCTTGCCTTTATGAATATGTTGTAGCTCAAGAAAGATTATCACCTAGTATCAGCTATTGGTGGAAAGAAATACTAAAAATAAGCTGAAAGATAAGAAAAATGAACACTTCATTTTTTGAAATCAATCAATCATTAACTGGACAGCCATCCAACTGACTGAGAAAATTTATGAAATTTTCAGTGTGGATATCACAGGATATTGATGACCCTTTCAAAATAGCCCCTTCTACTATTCTGCATTGTCAGGCATTCTCCCTCATGAAAAGAACATATGCATGTAGGACAGAGTCTCCTCACTAGGAATGTCTCAAAAATAATGGTTTCAGAAGTAAAGAAATGTGAAGTACATTTTTGATTATTTGAAAATCCTGTTCATCCAAATAAAAATTCTTTTTTCTCAATGTTTAGATAAGGCTGCCTGTCATTCTTTATGCTGGAGAAATAACAAAGTTGAAACAACATTGATAGATATATTTGTTGATCACTCTTTATTGGTTAGATTGCATCACTATGATGAACCAGGTCCTTGCAAGTAATTAAGGTTTAAGAATACTAATACAGTGTTAAATTATATTCCAAAAGTTTTAAATTTGCCTATTTAAGCTTGAACCATTGCAAATAAAATGATTTAGTATTCTTGGAAGGACACGTGTACAAGATCCTAAGGGTTGTCTTAATGAAACTTGTCACCTCTCAGCCTTTGAATTGGCTTTATATTGAGAGAGAAACAAGATTGGACATATGGTTTGGGTTCAACTCCTTGTTAAAAATTGATTGTAACATTCATATAAATATAATATTTTTGATGCCATAAAAAAGCAAAGGAACAATTTTAAAACATCCAGAATTTCAATTGTATTTTGTCATTATACTTGAGGCTTTGTTCTTTTTATGATTTTTTTCTTTTCTTTTTCTCTGTTCTTTTTCCAACATTTGCTTTCTTTTTTAATATGTATTGTTTAGTTTACTTTTTTAGGTATATAGCTTCTTTAATAATAATTTAAATGAAATGAAATGTGTTAGTTTTGTTTGTTATTATTATTACTTGTGTTACTTGTATTATTATTTCAAAAAATGCAATGCAAATTATTGTTAAAAATTATAGAGACCTTCTGAAAAGCATCCATTTTTGTTGCTGTTGTTATCTTTCTTTAACAAAACAAAACAAAAACAAAAATCAGAGTAACTGCTACAAAAATTATATTAAAAAGGGCTTCTCATATTTTATCCAATAGTTTCAATAAATAATCAACATCTCATTCATAAGTTGCAAGTAATATCAGGCTTTCAATCTATTTAGTAATGGGGACCATAAATTTATCTTTCCAGTGTTTTAGGACTAGTCTCTTAGTAATAAGAGCTCTTTTTTTTTATCCAGCCATCAATTTCCATAAAATAGGTATGTAGTTCTAACAAAGAAAGATGTCCCAAAATATTATACCTTGTGCAAAATTCAAATTACTATATGTAATTATTTCATTCCAGAACAAAACTTAGCTATTGTTTTCATGAGGAACAATTTTCACAGCTTCCTTAACAACATGATAATCTATTCATTCCTTTCTTGTGCAAAAACAATGTCAGTGTCATCCAGTTGATGATCTACAGTAGAAATCTCCGCATCCATCTAAAAATTCAGCATAACTTTTTTTATTAATTTGGCATGAAAAAAGGATCAAAATGCAATTTTCCAGGCATAGTATTCCACATTTTTAATTATATGACAGTGACAGAGGATATATCTAATCTATTATACTTTGAACCCAAAAGAAGTCCAATTACCTAAAGGTGCTGTACTGTATATTAACATTCCAAAAGGACAGAGACTTTATACTAAATGAAAGCATCCAAGATTTGGTATTAGTGAAAAGGTATGGATAGTGGTAGGGGCGTGGTGGCTCAGCGGGTAAGATGCCAGGCTTGTCGATCGGAAGATCGCAAGTTCGGAGGTTCGAATCCCTAGCCCCGCGTGACGGAGTGAGCTCCCGCACTCGCCCCAGCTCTTGCCAACCTAGCAATTCGAAAGCATGCAAATGCAAGTAGATTAATAGGTACCACTTCCGTGGGAAGGTAACAGCGTTTTGCACACGTCATGCGGCCACATGACCATGGAAGCGTCTTCAGACAACGCTGGCTCTTCGGCTAACAAACGGAGATGAGCACCGGCCCCTAGAGTCGGACACGACTGCACAAATGTGCGGGGGGACCCTTTATTTATTTATTTATTTATTTATTTATTTATTTATTTATTATTTATTTATTACATTTATATCCCGCCCATCTCCCCCACAAGGAGGGACCCTGGGCGGTTACCCTTTACCTTTACCTTATGGATAGTGGTATAATTCAAGATTTTGGAAACCAAGTGTATCTTTTAAAAAGATATGCCTGGAACTGAAGAACCCCATATGGATTTACGTACAAAACAATGTACTAAGTTTTTAAAATATTTTCCAGATATGTATACAGAAATTAAACTCAAAATATAAAGTATCCTCAGAATTAAATTTATTTTGATAGTATTTACCTTACCCCAAGGGTTGGGTGGACATACTATGAGTCTTAGGCTCCCTTCAAAGGGACAAGCCTGCTATTCAGTTACAGTTCTCTTTCCAATAGAAAAAGTCTTACATCAGTGTGTAGCTCTCCTCCAATCTACCCTGACTGATACAGAACATATAACAGCTAAGAGGCTTGGTGACCCCATACCCTTAATCTAAGGTGCTGCCTTAAGTACCAAAAAATTAAAGAGGCTTAATGGAACCAATATACACCTGCAATTTATAATCCAATTTTACAAATGTTTATGTAAGTTTTCTTCAAAAACGTCAAGAGATTATATTATAACACTTTGCAGTAGATGAGTTTTGTTCAACTTTTGTTCCAGTTAAGGGGTGATGGTGTTCTTTCATTATTACTATTGCAATAATTGTAAGCTTCTGGGAATGTTAAAGCTCATTCAAGCAGCAGCTGTTAAGAAGCGTTGTTCTGTATCTCTAACAGCTTGATCTCATATGCCAAGTTTAGTTTTCCTTCCAAACAAGTGACCTTTGGTGGTACCCTTTAAAAAAAATATCTAGGGATGGTGCACATTCTTCTGCTGCATTTGGCCTTGGCAGCAGCTTAAATCAATTACGTAGTACACAATCTATTTCCCATTTTCATTGCATTTTCCACTCCCTTGAAGGACCCAGCATGTAAATGGCTGGTGCTTTTCTTTCTGACCTAGAAATTCACAGACATAACTGTAATTGAAACATAGAGTCAAACAAGCAGCTTGGATATTTACAACCTTAACCTCCTGGTGAAGAAGAATTAACTCATCAACACACCAGTATATTAAACCAGCTCAACTGTCTTCAGCAATTACAAACTGCATTACTTTCTGACTCAGTTCTGGAATGATGGGAATGGCTCATTTAATCATTTTATACAGAGGGCACTGACAAATGGCTCTCTCCCATTTGTTCCATTTTGGATTCTGTGAATCTAACTTTATTAGTTGTTCAATGTTTTGGCAGAAGTCTAATGGCCAGAATAACTCAGGTATTCCTTGCTTGTGCCATCTCTGTATTAAATATAGCCAACCTGTGGCAAATCAGATTTTGCTGAAGTAATAGCATCCCTCACCACTGGTGATGCTCCCTAGGGAAGCTTGGTGTTGTAATTCAGGAACATCTGGATGCCAGCAGTTAGAATCTCTGCTTTACATAATACTGACATTGCTGAAAATATGTAGACTCTGAAAGAGAGTAAATTTTATATGAATTAAATGAACTATATCAGGAGGCTAAGAAATAACCACCTTTTCCCCAATACTCGTAATGTTAACTAGTAGATAACCAATATTAGAAATATAAAATTCATGTAAGAATATGAAAGGTGAAGAAAGTTACCTGATCCTTAGTTAAATCACTCTAGGCAAAATTATCAGCTGAATTTCCACAACAAACAGAATTTTATGAGTTCTACTGATATTTTCAGCTTTAGGTATATAAGAAATAGAATCTTAGGCTGCACTCCTGTGTATGATTACCAGAAGTAATAGAACGTCTGGTCATAGAACTTGCCCACAGAGTAGCTGACCACAATCAAATCAATAAAATACAGCACATATTCAGAAATAATACGTGTGACCTCATTACCCTGTGATTAGACTACTGCAATATACTATACCTGTAAAGGCCATGCATAAGCTACAATTGGACCAGAATGCTGTAGTCTGATGGCTAGCAGGCATTAACTATGTTAACAGTATAATTGTTTTATGGTTGCTGCACTGGTTGCCAATAGGTTTCCAGATCCAAGAAGTAGTACTGTTATCCTACAAAGGGCTTGGCTCTCTTTTACCAGCAAGACGGTCTTTTGCAACTGGAATCTGCTCAGCTTGGGTGGGAATGCTTAAGGCTCCCACCCCATGAGAAGTAAAGGAGATGGGAGCTTGAAGGTTGATATATTAGGTGGCAGCCGCACTACTTCAGAATACCTTGCCCTCTAAGGTTCAGCCAGCATCCACTTCATTGGCTTACATAAGGTCATGAAATTGTTCTTTTTAAGTCAGCATTTCCATATTAACAGTGATTAGGGCTGCCTTTGGGGCTTTGGGGAGGTTTAATTGAGGGGAGTGATTTTTACCCTTTTTGAAATTTGGGAGCTTTTATTTAGATGATATTTTATTTCTACCAATCATTGGACTTTAGCTAAGGAGTCAATGAGGATAGGCGGTTTTTGAAAACATTTTTCTTATTTGGTTTAAACTGCTTTGAATCATATGAGGAAGTACATAGAAGTCTGAAACCAACCAACAAATATATAGATAAATAAAAAGCCAGATGAGATTGGCAAGTTTCTTAAGTTTCTTTTACTTCAATTGTGGTGATTTAAATTATCCTTTTGAAATGAATGGGTCTTGAAAGTATTTAATTTTGGCTGGCTTATTAATGCTTTAGTACTGTTTTATTACCAGAGAGTAATAAAACAACTGGAAAAGTAAAGGATCCATCCAACTTTGTATTGAACAAAGTAAAAAGTGAAATACACAAACACACACATACACACACACATACATATATGAGGGTGATATCCCAGAACACCTGGGTGGCACCAGGTCGCTTATCCCATGCACTAGAGAATATCACTCTTCTTTTTTTTATCCATAAGTTTTATTAAATTTTAAAATACATATTAAGAGGTAATACAAAAGAAAAGAAATAGAAATACAAAGTAAGAAAAAGGAAAAGAAAAAGTGAAGTCAAAAAATAACAAACAAAGAAAATATAGAAAATAGATGTCCTCCAATTTATCCTTGAACTTTAAGTACAACAATTAACTTTAAATGTTAGTCCTTTATACAATACACAGAAACTTTTCTTTGTCATATACCCTTTGATTTCTATAATCCAATCTTCTGTTCTTCATATAGGTTTTGCCTTTCTTGATATCTTCCAACAATCCATCTCTGGTTTCTACTCCTTAGAATAGTAATCAAATGTTCATTGTTGCATCAATTAAATGTTTTCCATTTGCTCTTTCCACTTTTACATCTATATTTATATCTTCAATAAAGTCCAATTAGTATAACAAATAAAGGCCTTATCTACGTCTAATAAAATACAGTATATTCTGTTCATGTTATGACTATATATTCCATTAATACATAATCTAACATATTACATAACATAATACATAATATAGCAAAAATACAAAACCTAACATAACATATAACCTAATACATACAACATATTCTTGTAATAACCTACATTCTAATTCCATCTCATCATCTCATTGTCTTCTCATAAATGTGTCTCCAGAAAGAGTAATATATAATATCAACATATTTATTTATAATCTTGTATCTTACACTTAAAATACCATGTTTTTATGCATCTGTAAGTTTCTCATATCTATGCTTACTCTGTGTACAATACCAAATCCGCATTTTCATTCACCTTGCATTCCAAATCAATATCAATAAATCTCCTGTTTAGGTTATGCCAATATCACAATATGCAACTTGTTTATTTCTGTAACTCATGTGGGATATCAAAATGTTTATTTTGCCATATCTATCAATTTGCATATTAAAATCTTCCTGTCTCAGCTGCCACAATGTATTTATGCCCAAACATTTAATAGACCACTTCCTGTAAAATATCATAATCTTCTTCTGTACCAATACATTCAAAGTCCTCTTTCCCTGTTTCTCTACTGGTTCGAAAGGTCTTTCCTCTGTTTCTAAATCTGTCCCTTGTATCTTAGAGTGAGAGAATATCACTCTTCTAAGTTTATCCTTTATATCCTTTTTTAATCCTTTTTTTTAAATCTAAAGCTCAAACTGTCAGTACCTGATGTTGTATACTCCCGACAAATGCAGGTTCATTACTTGAACAACAGCTTAATAAACGTATTGTCCGGGTGTTGATCACAGTTTATTTTCTTAGGGTCAATATGTCTGCCTATAATCTTCCAATTGTTTAGAGCAGAGCTTTCCAAACTGTGTGTCGTGACACAAAAGTGTGTCACCACACACAGTCTGGTGTGTCGCCACACAACCCGGAAGTGCAGCGCTTCTGGGTTTTCCCGCGGTGACACACCAACTGCAGCGTGCAAAATCTGAAAGCGGCAGCAGCGCTTCCGGGTTTTTGTGCGCTGCCGCAAGGATGGCACTTCTGGGTTTTCCCGCGGCGACACACCAACGCCAGTTGGTGTGTCGCCGCGGGAAAAATTTGGAAAGCCCTGGTTTAGAGACATAATTCTTTCTTGCAGGGAAATGCTGTCCCAGTCACAGAGAATATATATGAATTTTTGATAGAAGTTCCTAATAAGATGAAATAAATACAATTTCTAGCTGTATTAAATTTCCAAAACATGGTCAATAAAATCCCTAAAGAATTACAAATGCCTGAAAACTGCACTTTTTCCCTTAAAAACTTTTTGCTATTATAGGTGACAATAAAGAAATTTAAACTGCAGAGATATTAGCACACTTTGCCTAAGGCAAAATGGACCATAGAGCATTTTATGTAAATTGCCAACTTCAGTGTTTTGTTTTGAGAGGGGAGGGGAGGGGAGGGGAGGGGAGGGGAGGGGAGGGGAGAGGAGAGGAGAGGAGAGGAGAGGAGAGGAGAGGAGAGGAGAGGAGAGGAGAGGAGAGGAGAGGAGAGGAGAGGAGAGGAGAGGGTACACTTTTGACAGCAGGGAGTTCTCTTTCAGTTTTGGCTGCCATTACCAATAATGATTATTTGCTAAATTGCGATATAGAACAATAGTCAAAAGCAGCTATTATTTTCATTATTGGGTCTCATCAGACCAGTGGATATTTCTAGAAATGATCAGACCATCTAAGAGATCAGAAAAAATTCTCTCAAGTATAAGATTTCTACTTTTTATAGCCTTCTTCTTTGCTAATAACAAATGCAGAAACTCAGTTGAAAAACAAACACTGTGACATTTGCATAATGCCATGGGGATGTTAAATTTACACACTGGATAGTCCAAATAAGTAAAGTTGAAATATTCAATAGCAAAGTTTTAACTCACAACTTAACATCCATTGTGACGTTGGGAATTTCAGATGTGTTACAGCCTCACACTGGTTTCTAGGCGTTCTTTGTCTCAAAAGCAACAAGGGGAAAACCATCTGACTGCTTTATTTGGCAGTCAGATAAGAAACATTTTTGTAAATTTGAGTCAAAGACCTGTAGTGATCAACTGCTCACACTTCATTAGAGAGGGCCAGGAATAAGACAGAAAAATGCTACTTTGCTAGTTCTTCTGAACATTTCTGCCTTCTCCTACTGTTGTCTTTTATGGACTCAAATCACACTTCAGTTTTCGTTAAATAAATCCCTGTGCTAAGCATGACATCATTGGCTATCTTGTTCTCAGAACTAATGGTTCTGACCAAAGAAGACATAACTTATTACAGTTTTCTCTACTCTCCAGATGTCTTGGAATTGCAACTCTAAGGATTCCTAGCTGCCTTTCAGACACGCTGTCTGGCAGTTTGAGAATTTGGTTCCAACACATCTGTATGATATCAGATTGGAGAAGGCTGATAGCAATAATAGCATCTTTCAGGATAGCTATCAAGGCTGGAAAAGGATTTTTGTGACACTGTTCCTAATGTTTGATGACTTAGAACTGCCACTCAGATCTATGTTATAGGGTCCCAAATTGGTGTATTTTGTCTTCCATGCTGTTTAGATCTATGTGAATTACTAAAGCTCTCATTATGCCCAGCACTGGAATATATACCAGCCAGATCGGGTGAAAATTCTGTGAGTTGCAGTTCTGACATATTTGCACATTGCCACTAGAGAAAGTTGACTTAGATGAAACTACTGGGCGAGTTTAAGTGCAGTTTTGGAGTCAACAACAATCAATATGAAGAGTCCACTCAATCCTCTCTGGAGCTCACTTTTACAATATATTTAGCAGAAGTAAATATCTGGACTCAGTAATAAAATATATGTGGAATATGTGGAATACAGAATATGGAGTAGTAAAATATGTTTACAGTATCAAACTAAGATATTAGGAATAGGTACATTTGTCTATCCTTTTGGTTAAAAACACTTACACACAAAACACACTAATCCAGACTTAATCTTGACAGCACACTTTTTTCCCTTTAGAAATATAATTTCCATAAAATCTTTGACACCTTAAATTTCCAGTTAATCCCATTTCCATAACAAACAAACTATAATTCTTTCTCAAAAATGCTTCTAATAAAAAAGAAATGGGAAAGTATTATTTGATTGTATTATAGTACTTCAAGCATGTTGGTGGGCTCTTGGACCAATTGCAAATAGGTGTAAAGGGGCAAAGAATTATTAATGAAAGTATGATATTTTAATTTAATAACCAAATATAAAGACCAACTTAAATCAATTGCCATAAAGTTATATGCAAACAAAACAGAGTCAAGAAAGGTTATGAAAAAAAAACTGTAGAAAGCAAATGTCTTAGGTGAAAATATTAAAAGTGAATATTGCATTCCAGTAGTTAGTTCAAAACTCATACTGCTATTGAAACCTTATAGGGTAATATAAAATGTTAGTACAAAGTGTGGTATAGCAAGTCAAATAACATTTTTATTAAAAATAAATCCTTTCCCTACAACAGAAATTACAGATGTATGACTAATCCATAGTACATGGCATTTCCATTTGTATTAGAATAAAAAAAATTAAGTAGATGCTAGCTTGATACTATTACCATTTATTAAGAACACATCCACTTGAACACATCCAGTGAAAGGGAACCCAACATCTTTCTGGGTAATTTTTTCCACTGTTGAACTGGTTTTGCTATCAGAACGTATTTACAAATCTGCCTTCTCCTGTAAATCTATCCTGTAAATTTATCATTCTGTGTCCTGCATTGTAGAACAATGAAGGATTCTTCCTCAGCTGCTTTTCTGTGCCACACTTCCAAATAATTGAATACTTTCATATCCCCACCATTCCCAGTCTTCTCAAGGCTAAACATTCCCACATTATATTACCCTGTATACTGCTTCAATCACTCCTTATAGAACTTAGTTTCTAGTCTCCTGATCATTATTATTTCAATGTTGTGTCAAAAGTAAATTTGATAAACATTTTTTTTCTGTTGCCTCATTCAAATCTACTTTCAAGTTTACATTATCCATTTTCCTTAATGTTCCTGCTACTTCCACTTCATCAATTAAGTCTTTCCTATTGGTTAATATCAAGTCAAGGATAGTTAATCATGTTCTGCTTTCTTCTACCCTTTGAAGGAGAAAATTTCAACAAAACAAATTAGTAATTTTCTGGAAAAAATATGCTTTGCAAAGTTGGGCTTCTAACCAATCACAGGGCAATTAAATTACTTGTTCACTATTACTTCATCCCACTGTTAGAAGTAAATTTTATCTTACCAGATTCGTTTCTGAGCCGGGAGTAAAGAAACAGACGAATTGCATGAAGTTAGGAGGTTTATTCACCCAAGAGCAAAGACCAAGGCAGCAGGCTGTTAGGTGGGTGATCACACAGGACCCCCTTCCTACAGCACATTATATACCCTAGGTTACCCCGAGACCCACGTTGGGATGGCACTTCCTTTCTACCCAATCAGGTCAATTACCTTGATCAAGACGCCCACTCTCATCTTCCCATCCGGGCAGGAACAGAAGTATTGGGTCAGGTCATATACATGCCAACTATCTATATTATTTATCTTTTTATAACCCTGGATGGGCCCCCTGAATTAGTCCTTTAAGCAAGGACAAGACAACTTATCTCTTCCTACAAGGGTCATCCAAGCAGGAAAGGGCAATGTAATCTAGGGCAATCCACGCATCCTTGTCAAGTGTTGATGAGTCACAGCCTTCCTCAAGAATGTTTACTTTTGAGCCATTTGATTCATTTGAACTATTGCAGAGACAATTTAATGTGGGGACCCCTATTCCTTGGGCCTTCATTAGGTTTATACAAAAGAAATGGGGTATTGTGGGGTATACTGCATGACTAGATATTCATTTCAAGATATATAAAAAGGTAAGAATATATTTACATTCCAACAATCCCCCCTCTGTGCATGGGAAAGCACATTCCCATAGCACATTCACAAGCGGTAACAAGACCTATGAATAGAAAAAAGTTGAGTATACAAAATACGGGTTCGGATATATAAAATTATGATTAAAATGAACAAGAGCGAAGTTAGAAAAAGTAAAATGATCACAGGATGCAGTGCAAGGTGTAGTACATTAGAGAATGTGGGGCTCCAGCCCGAGAATATATCCCACCAATGATGGGTAGTAAGACTATCTATGTCTTGCAGAACACGTACTAGCTCAGCTTTTTCATGGTGAAGTTTTAAAACGAGACCTTTATCATTTTGTGTGAGGTCTTGCAGTTTCTTCTGTACAAAGTCACTTTCCCAAGCAAGCTGAGCTAGAGAAGAGATATTAAAACCTAAGGGTAAAGAAAAATTCCAATCAGAGGCCCCCCATCCCAAAGCTTTTGACGAATAGTGAATTGTAGCATAATGTCCTTTCGAGGAGCTAACATAGGAAACATTACAACGGCACTGTCGCACCGGAGGATTGGATATAGTGCCATCTTCCCAATAGATGGAGTGTAGAGAAACTACACAAACACATCCCCGTCCATTGTCAATAATACGGGGATCATCACTAGCCAACTGAGTCCACACGCAGGTGGCTGTGCTGAAATTATAGGCGCATGGCTCAAAGGGGGTAGTGTAGGCAGGGCAAAGCCATTTATGAAAGCCCCATTGATCACAACGAGCGGTCATGAAAAGGGAATCATAAGTAGCTAGTTTAGAATTAAAGTTAGGAATCCATAGGTGATGATTAACAATGGAAGGGAGGGGAAGAAATTGGTATGCTTCCACAGGATTACCCGCAATCACCGTGGTAAAGGTGAAATGTAGTGACGGGTATGCCTTCTTAAACTGATCGATCTTGATCCATAGCCAATTGACATCCTTATCCAGGATAATAGATTTCCAGGCCTGAACATCACCTTGCTGCCACTCTTTTATATCGGTGTCCATACGAAGCAGGTTACCTAGTTGGAGGATGGCGCACCGGGTGGCAAGTGAAGAGTTAAGCAGGTCCTGTGGGAATAGATGAAGGGCTAAAGTAGTGAAATTAAAGTAAGCCATAGTCACTTGCACAGATTGGTGGAGAACATCCGTACTTTGTAAAATTTGCCGCTCTGTAAGGTGTGACATGGTTTTAATGTGTTTCCCTAAGGAGGCAATTTTATTCTCCATGGCCTCAATATCCATGGAGTTGATAATTCCAGCTCCAGTGCCAATCCCTCCCATCACTGTATCTAATACCGATCGCGTGGTGCGACCTTGGAACCATGAGTTGTACATAGGCAAAGCCCAGGGTAAACAGACAGGTTCATGAATAGAGACGTTATAGGCAGACACATTAATAGTTACATAATAAACCCGCCGCAATGAAGCTTCCATTATCTGATGGGGATGATCTTTCAGTAATATGATAGTAGAAGGGGTGCCCAATACTAAAGAGCGGGCCCGAATGAAGTTGATATAGAAAAAATCATAATGCAGATCTGTCAGTCGATCACCTCTTAATCGACCCACTTCAGAGTAGTTCCAAGAGGTG
Organism: Charina bottae; assembly: GCA_023362775.1. NCBI lineage: Eukaryota > Metazoa > Chordata > Lepidosauria > Squamata > Charinaidae > Charina > Charina bottae. Next base: position 28,731,488 of record JALMGJ010000005.1, read on the forward strand.
GCCTGTTTTTGGGTACGAATGGTCTTCCAAGAGTCATCAGTTAGTGTTTGAAAGGTGAGATCCCATGGGGCGGACCATTGCAGTTGAAAGGAGGGTTGGTCCCATGGGATAGAAAAATAGAGTTTCGTACCTATATGCATCCAATCACCTTGCCCTGTAAAGGTTATACAGTCGCCCACAGTTCCAGGGAGCCATTGGTATTGGGATAGCACTTGCTGCTTGCATAGGCGAAAAGAAGTTTTTGGAGTTAGTGTGGGTCCGGAAGCGTGCAAAAGGGGCCAGTTGATAGTTGTGTTTGGGGGAGGAAAGGGAACCATGACTGAATCCCCTGTAGACACTTCTTGTAGGAGGACCCACAGCATTATAAGCCGAGGCATTCTTTCAAACCCCAAGTGTCAGAATCAGGATCTCTAACAAGCTTGATGGGGGGCACGGATGGTGTCGAGGCAGGAGGAGAGCTGTGATCTCGGACCGCTGGTTTGACGTGTGTCCAATGAAGCCAGGTGTTTCGCTCAGCAATCCGGACCGCTGTCTGTGTTGTCAAAAGGATCTGGTACGGGCCGTCCCACCTAGGTTGCAGCGGTGTTTTCCTGGAAAAAGAGCGGATCCACACCCAGTCACCTGGCTCAAAGGGATGAAGAGTTTCTTCCAACGGCAAAGTTTGGAGTAGAGCACTTCGCTTCCATAGAGATCGCAAGTACCTGCACATAGAGAGAAGATAAGAAAATAACGTAGAATCCCCCCTCTCCAGGTGAAGGGAGTGGGGATCCAGGCCTTTTGAAACATCTGGTGGCCTGCCAAAAAGCAACTCAAATGGAGACAATCCCACATCCTTTCGAGGTCGGGTACGTAAGTGAAACAAAGCGATAGGCAACACCTGGGGCCACTTTAAATGCGTCTCCTGGCATAATTTTCCTAGCAATGTCTTGAGTTCCCTATTGGCCCGTTCCACCCCCCCTGAAGATTGAGGATGATAAGGAACATGTAAGTTCTGTGTGATGCCTAAAGCTTGCAAAATGTGGGTAATCACGTGTGCTGCAAAATGTTGGCCACGATCCATATCCAAGACAGAGGGGATACCGTATCTGGGAACGATGTCCTTCAGCAGGTGTCGTGCAGTTTCAATTGCGGTAGCATGCCGACAAGGGAAGGCTTCAATCCAGTGTGTAAGTTGGTCTCTGCAAACAAGTACATGTTCAAAGCCATTTGCCTTGGGTAATTGAATATAATCTAGCTGTAATTTTTCAAAAGGTCTTTGGGCCCAGGGTCTCCCTCCCTTATGGATCTTGTGCCTTGAGGAAGCATTGTTAGCTTGGCACGTGAGACATGTTCGTGCTACTTTCTCGGCTTCCATGTAAACTCCAGGTGCATACCACACTCTTCTCACAGTGTCCACAATGGCCTGGGTCCCACAGTGGCCTTTTGCATGAATCTGTTGACAAAGAAGGCGTAACAAGCGTCTAGGAGCCAAAGGTCTTCCATCTGGTACCCTCCAGAAACCATTGGTAAAGGTTGCCTCATAGGTTGCCTGCCACTGTTCCACCTCCCCCCTTTCAACGAAATCGTCGTATGGAAGAGACGATTGAAGATGAAACTCAGCAGCTGTGACTGAAAGGGATAGAGGCTGCAGGGCGGCCCATTTAGCTGCGGCATCTGCAAAAGCGTTTCCCTTAGAGACCAGAGATACATCACGTTGGTGTGCCAGGCAATGTACTACTGCGATAGCTTTAGGGAGCATAATGGCTTCCAAAAGGGAGGCTATGAGGGTAGCATGAGCAATGGGGGCACCAGAAGAAGTAAGGAAGCCCCGTTGTTTCCACAGGGCTCCTGTAGCATGGCAAACCCCAAAGGCGTATTTGGAGTCCGTGTAGATCGTGACACAGAGGGTGCGGGCAGCCTTGCAAGCCTCTGTTAGGGCTATGAGTTCTGCAGCTTGGGCACTGTGGGAAGGGGAAAGGGGGGAAGCCCAGATAATGTCGTATAAGGAGACCACAGCTGCTCCGGAGACACGGACGCCCTCGTGGAGGAAGGAAGAACCATCGGTGAAGTATTCGCAGTCAGGATTCTGGAGAGGGTGATCAACAAGGTCGGAGCGAGGAGTCTCAGCATCGTGAACAATGTGAAGACAATCATGAAGGGGCTGAGAGGCATCAGATTCCGGTAACAAGGTGGCTGGATTCAATGTAGAACACCTTTCAAAAGAAATATGATTAGAAGTAAAAAGCTCAGCTTCATATTGAGCGAGGCGTTGGTGAGTAAAAGCCTGCGTCTGGGATGTCAAAAGGATGGCAGCGACCTCATGTGGCACCCTCAGGACGAGGGGGTGACCGAGAACTAGGTCACGAGAGCGTTTCACCAGTTCAACAGCAGCGGCAACGGCGCGGAGGCATGGGACAGCTCCACGGGCGACAGGATCCAGTTGAATGGAGTAATAGGCGACCGGGCGGTGGGTGGGACCTAGAAGCTGTGTGAGCACACCAGAGGCGACGCCACAGTTCTCGTGGACATAGAGAAAGAAAGTCTTGGAGTAATCTGGAAGACCCAGAGTAGGTGCTGAAGAGAGAGTTCGCTTAATTTTAATCAACAGAGTATCAAGGTCAGGAGTCCAGTGGACATATGTTGGGGCATCCTTAACAGTCAGGAGAATCAGTGGGCGTGTCAATTCCCCAAAAGAAGGAATCCAGGGGCGGCAGAACCCCAAGACCCCAAGCAGAGCACGTACCTGGCGTTTGGTTGCAGGGGGTTTCATGCTCAAGATGGCTTGGATGCGTTCAGAACCCAATCTTCGAGAACCGGGGGCAATAAGGTAGCCCAGGTACTTTACCTCCGTTTGTAAATACTGAAGCTTGGTTGGTGATGCTTTATGGCCGCGGTCTGCCAAGGAAGCCAGGAGGGTATAAGTGTCAGTACGGCAAGAGTCCACAGTGTCAGATGCTACCAATAGATCATCAACATATTGGATCAGGGCAGACTGGCAGGGTAGTACAATAGAAGCCAAATCGTTCTTCAGGATCTGTGAAAATAAAGTGGGAGATTCCGTATACCCTTGGGGGAGCCGTGTCCAGGTATACTGGGTAGAGTTCCAAGTAAAGGCAAAGAGGTATTGGGATGCCACGTCCACTGGAATAGAAAAAAAAGCAGCACATAGGTCAATAACGGTAAAGCATGTGGCTGTAGCAGGAATCATGGTGATAATAGTGGCCGGGTTTGGGACCACTGGTGCTCTGGGAATCACGTAGGAGTTTACAGCACGGAGGTCATGCACAAAGCGATAAACAGGATTTCCAGCAGGGTCTAGCGTAGGTTTCCGAACAGGAAATATAGGAGTGTTGCATGGGGAAGTACAGGGACGCAGGACCCCCTGCTGGAGATAGCTAGTAATGAGGGCTTGGATGGGTCTGATGGCTTCAGCAGGGATACTATACTGGGGTAAGCAAGGTGGTGGTCCAGATCTTGTGTGAATGACAACTGGGGTGGCACTTTTGAGGAAACCGACATCGGAAGAATCCCATCCCCAGAGGGAGTCCGGTAGAGTACTGAGGTCGGGGGGTATCGCCAGTTGGGGTTCTGTGGAAAAAAGGGTAAAGAGACAATGCATCTGTGCAAGAGGAACGTCCAAAATCAACCCATTAGGAGTGCATTTAATAGTGGCCCCAAGTTTGCAGAGCAAGTCACGACCTAGGAGGGAAACAGGAGATTCAGAACAAACAGTAAAAGCATGTTCAACAGTGAGAGGACCCACCTCTACTATTAAGGGGTCTGTAACGTTTACAGGAATTATTCTACCCCCAACCCCAATGATATGATCAGAAATCCCAGAAAGAACAGTGGGGGAAGAGGGAGGGTGAGTTAGTAAGGATGCAGTGGCCCCAGTATCAACCAGACAGTGATACTGATGGCCACCTATTGTCAAAGGAAGAAAAGGTTCCCCCCCAGGTCCAGAATGTAGAGGTAATGCGAGTGCACTCAAAGGTAAGGTTGCTTGGGCGTCCCCAAGTTCCAGTCATTGTGGAGAAGAATCAGTTTGCAACGAAAGATCTGCTGAAGGTAAAACAGGATATGAGTGGGGTCTGGAGGAGAAGGGGGGGCGTGGTGCCGGCTGTTGGAAACGCGGAGCCGGAGTAGGTTGCTGCTGTGGGAGAAAGGGATTCCCCCCCCCTTCTATACTGCTCGGCTGAAGCCCGGGCATCTGCTTTGCGGCTCCTACAATCACGAGAAAAATGTCCTTCTTTATGGCAATAGAAGCAAATGGGGCCCCGTTTAGTGAGTCTGGGGTTGTGTTGAAATTGTGGGCGGCCACGACGGGGGGCTTGGAAGGCAGCAAACATTTTTAAATCCTCACGTCGTTCGGCGCGGCGCCGCTTGTCCTTTTCTTCAGCTTCCAATTTCCGCTTATATTCTCTCTCCTCCTCCTCCTTGCGTTTACGTTGATCAAAGACAAAATTAGCGATACGACGAAGCTCAGCAATTTCCAAGCTTTGCCAATTGGAGACAATGGTCTGAAAGTGGTTTTTAATATCAGAGGCAGCTTGTTCCACAAAAGCAGAGCGGAGGAGTCTGTTGTCTTTGTCATTTTCAATGTCTAAATGGGCATGAGTAACCCCTGCTTCTGATAAGCGGACCCAAAAGGCATCTGGGGTTTCATCAAGCCTCTGAGTAGTACTGTTAAATTCAGACCATTTTAAAGGTTTCCTACCAATTTCTCTAAGGCTCTCAATAAGATTTTCCTTGGCACGATCATACTCCCCCCAGTGCTCAACATTGTTGTAATTCCATGCGGGCTCACGGATTGGCCAAGGAACACGAGGAGGAGGAGCTGGCTGTCCAGGAAGAGGCAGGATGGGGCGGCGGCCAATTTCCTCGCATTTCTCAAATAATTTTAAAACTTCATCTCTAGTCAGCAGCATATTAAGGAGTTCCATCATGTCTGCCCATGAAGGGTTATGACTGCGGATAACTGCCTCTAGGCGCCGTATGATGGCAAGTGGGTCTTCTCGGAAGGAGGGAGTGTCAGATCGCCACACAGACAAGTCCGTGGGGGAAAAAGGCGTATGGTTTCTTAAAAAAACTACTTGGGCAGGCTGAGCCGGTTGCCCGTCCGTGGCAGGCTGAGGAGGCATAGGTACCGGATTCAGAATTAAGGGCGCCATAATTTTTCCGGGGGCTGGAAATTCCCCATCCTCCTGACTGGAGGGGCAGGGATCAGGAGCACTGGCAATGGAAGGTGGGTCGGCAAGCTCATTCCAGCAATGCCAATAGGACAATTGATCAGGATTATGTCTTTTCAGCTTAAATTTTAGAAGCTTCAATTTCACGCAGTGAAAGGTACCCAGGGGTGGCCAAATTGCATTACCGCTTGTGTCTAAATATTGAGTCCATTCTATACATAGCTCACGTGCACGTTTTTTCTTCATTCCTGGCTGGGTGGGCAAAATCCCCTTATCCCAAGCCTTCAACAACGCTCCCAAGGGGGAGGATGGGGGTACCGTCGACTGAGTATTCCCCATAACCACTCGTGTCCCTAAGCGTGGCACCGGTGCCCGTCGGATTTGGGGTGTGTCTAAACACCCAGAGACTCCCTATTAGAGTACCGACCCTCTGCGCGCTTCCAAACCTCAGTTACTTATTCACCTTTGTTTCTACTTTTAGCTCACAAGCGGTAATTACCCAGTTATAGTTCAGTCATACATTCAATCGCAACCTGTCCGGGCACGCGTATCTCCCTGGTCCCACTGGCTATCCGAGTTACTCTGGTCAACGCCCAAGAAGAGCTAGCAGAGGCCCGGGGGCGTCTTGAACCAGTTTGACACACAGCCCTGGTCGACAGTCGGGTATTATAAAAAGGAAGCAAGCACACACATTCACTGGGCTTATACAAGGAGTAAAATTTACGGGTACTCACCCACTGCGGTGTTGTCCTAGGTTCATGCAATTGGCTGGCAGAAAAACCAAAGTTCCCTTTACTACCCTCTGGGTGTTCCCACAGGAGAAAACACAACCCTCTGGGCAAATGGCCCGGTGCCGGCAGGGCGTGTTATCCCCTAGGGACCCACTCCATTGGGTTAGCCCAGAGAAGCATCTGGGGTGCCAAAATGTTAGAAGTAAATTTTATCTTACCAGATTCGTTTCTGAGCCGGGAGTAAAGAAACAGACGAATTGCATGAAGTTAGGAGGTTTATTCACCCAAGAGCAAAGACCAAGGCAGCAGGCTGTTAGGTGGGTGATCACACAGGACCCCCTTCCTACAGCACATTATATACCCTAGGTTACCCCGAGACCCACGTTGGGATGGCACTTCCTTTCTACCCAATCAGGTCAATTACCTTGATCAAGACGCCCACTCTCATCTTCCCATCCGGGCAGGAACAGAAGTATTGGGTCAGGTCATATACATGCCAACTATCTATATTATTTATCTTTTTATAACCCTGGATGGGCCCCCTGAATTAGTCCTTTAAGCAAGGACAAGACAACTTATCTCTTCCTACAAGGGTCATCCAAGCAGGAAAGGGCAATGTAATCTAGGGCAATCCACGCATCCTTGTCAAGTGTTGATGAGTCACAGCCTTCCTCAAGAATGTTTACTTTTGAGCCATTTGATTCATTTGAACTATTGCAGAGACAATTTAATGTGGGGACCCCTATTCCTTGGGCCTTCATTAGGTTTATACAAAAGAAATGGGGTATTGTGGGGTATACTGCATGACTAGATATTCATTTCAAGATATATAAAAAGGTAAGAATATATTTACATTCCAACACCACTTTGAAATATCATTTCTATTTTTTTAAAGTACAATCCATATTTCATCTTTAGTTGGGAGGAAACAGACAACAACAATTGTATGGTTTTTATTGTTATTACACATATTCTAACTCAGATGATCTTTACAGTATTGCCAGCCACTGATTTGGTTGTTTAAGCAAGTGAATGAAGAGCACCTTTTCCCTTTCTATTGCTTATGTTACAAATTGAAACCTTCATTTGCTACATTCCAATAAGGAAAGCCATTGCAACAGGTCTCTGTTGTACCTATCACAATATATTCCTATGTAAAGAGGAGAAGCTCATTTTATTATTTTCTTATACTCTGAGCATTAGTGTATGGACATCAAAGTCTATCAATTTTACAAGCCAATGTTCATTCTGCTTTTTCATTTAGTAGTTTAATAGACCCAGTAATAGAAGAGAAAAAGAGTTAATCACATCAAAACCTGTCTAGATAGTGGTTAGAAAGCTGCAAAGTTTGGAAAACTCAGAGTCTAATAACTAATCAGGAACAGTAAGTTTTCCCATTCTCTCAGGTGAGTTTTTAACAGGAATAGAGGGCAGCTCCATTTTGCCTTTGTTCTTTTGGCTTCTCTGTGTGGCTCCCATGAGGTGAGGAACACAACCCAACCTTCAGAAAGTTGGACAATCAGAAGAAAATATCTATCTAAATGGAGTTTGATGTGAATTAGGGACCTCTTTTCATTTATGCTATGGACTGATCTGACCTGTTTCTTTGTACCCTTACTCATATTTCATATTACCTGTGTTTATTTCTCAGTGTGTATTCATGCCTGGAATATACTGTAGGCTGTGAGTTAAAGCATGCAACTCTTGTGATATTTTCCTTTTTCCCTTCTCAATTAGCTCCTTAACCTTCATCTGCATAATAAAGAACATCTGCCTTTTTCAACAGGGAATTCACAAGTTTTCAACAGCCTACTACATATCCTGGCCATTCTGCTAGCTACAAAAGGGCAAGATGTGAAGAGGATTGACTTACCACCTCCTAAGAGAAAACTGCAGAAATGTTCTTTGCAAAGAGTGGTAGTAGTAGTGACCAGATGGGCCCCATCCAGACTCTGAGACGAAGGCTTAGGGATCCCTACTTGAGAAAGCCAGAGGGGGCAAATCCACATCAGCTGTGTGTGTGCAAACACTCCATTACAATGTGGGATTGTACTGGCTTATGGGGTCCAGGCGCAGAGTAAACCAAACAGAGTGCAGCGTGTAGGGCTAACAATATTTTATTGTAGCATAAGGCAATAATAGATATGAGTTACATTATTGCAAAAAGGAAAAACAACAAAGCATAAGCAGAGTTCCATCAGCAGATGTGAAGAACATCATGGCCAGTAACAAAAGGCCAGGCATAGTTACAGTTCAGGAACAGAGTACATGGCAACATGACAGACAGAAGTCAAGAAGCATAGACCCATAGTTCATAGCTGAGATATACACTTGTTTCAGCATTCTGATTGGAGGAAAACATGGGGTCATGGATTACATACACTTAGTGTTAAAACATTAAAGTCTGTTGCGCATAATACAAATTGGCATGAGATGGAAATGTTGCACATTGTCTCCCCCCTGGGAAAACGTTCCCATGAGAGAGGTACTCTGGATAGCCATAACATATCTCATGTGATACAATGCCTTGGCTGGCCAAGGCCAGACAGCTGTGTTCTCGGTGGAATGTTTTGAAAAACACTCATCGCAGAGAGAGAACGGAAAAATACAGTTTCTCACATGTTAGGGACCAAAGTGGAGAACACCATTTGATTTGATCTTTACATAGCAACTCCAACACCCCTTCCAAATGGTTTCAGAACATTTTGGGGAGTGAAAACTGTCATTTTGCAAGAACACAGAGACACAAATGATTTTTTTATTCCAGACACAATTGTTGCAGTCCTAGTTTCGCAAACATGGATGCATGTTTTTCAAAAGGCAAGGCTTTTGTGAATACATCTGCCACATTCAGTTCAGAAGGACAATATTCCAATTGTATAAACCTTTCCTGTATTGCATGTCTCACATTCTTAAACTTCACATCGATGTACTTTGTGCGGCCTCTTACATTTTCAGATAGGGCAAGTGCAATGTATGCCTGTGAGTCTTCACAGACCGTAAACGGTAAGTTAATATTTACAGTGAGATCTTGAAATAATTGTTTACACCAATGTAGTTCATTTACTGCCTCACTGAGGGTGCTATATTCTGCCTCGGCGGTTGAAATTGCGACCGCAGTCTGCTTTCTTGCCCGCCAAGCAACGGCTGTGTTGGCAAACAGACAGAGATGATATAACTCAGGTTGAGGACAAGGTTCCTCACACGTGTCACCCTTTAGGAAATCAAGAATCATAGGTGTTTTGGTAGGCTTTGCATCTGACATATCAAGCTGACTTAACAACTGAACAATTTTTCTCTTCTGACTCAGATAAAACTCACCACTCTGAGATCTAGTAAATTCAACACCCAAATAATATTTCAGTTCGCCTAAGTCTTTTAACTGGAAGTACTGTCTTAGCTGTTTGGCAAACTCTTGTACAAGGTGCAAAGAACCAGTTGCTAAGCAAAAATCGTCCACATAAGTTAGCAGCACTGTATAGTCACTTCCAGAACCTCTTATGTACACACAGGGATCAGCAACTGACTTTTTAAATCCTAGTTCTGTTAGAGCTGTATCTAAGCACTGATGCCAACAACGACCGGCCTGCTTTAACCCATAAAGCGCCTTGCGCAGTCTGTACACTTTCTGGGAATTGTCACAAGCATAGCCAGGAGCCTGCTTCATGTACACTGTTTCAGGAAGCTCTGCATTCAAATATGCTGTGTCAACATCAAAATGATGGACAACCATTTCACGCTGTTTTTGTTGTTTATTCGTTCAGTCGTTTCCGACTCTTCGTGACTTCATGGACCAGTCCACGCCAGAGCTTTCTGTCGGCCGTCACCATCCCCAGCTCCCCAATGGTTGAGTCCATCACCTCCAGAATACCATCCATCCATCTTGCCCTTGGTCGGCCCCTCTTCCTTTTGCCTTCCACTTCCATTTCACGCTGTGCAGCCAGAGAAAGCACCATACATAAAGACTCTGGTCTAGCTATGGGTGCATATGTGAGATCATAATTCAAAAACCTCTCTTGTGAAAATCCCTGAGCAACAAGCCTGGCTTTGTACTGCACTGTGTTATCAGGAAGAAGTTTCTTTCTGAATACCCATCTGGAACCTACAGCTTTCTGGGATGGGGGCAAGTCAGTGACTTCAAACACCTTTTGACTCACTAATGCCTCAAACTCCTTATCCATCGCTGTGTTCCATTTTTCCTGCTCTTCCACAGGCAGGAGCAACACCTCCTGGAAAGATTGAGGTTCACAGGTAATCTGACACACTCTCACCTGCTGAATCACAAATCTGTCAGGCTTCACACCTTTTTTGGAATGAGCAGATCTACGAGGAATGACCACTGCTTCTTCCTCATCACTGTCCTCTGTCTTTTCACTACCTGATTCCTCCTTCGGGTCCTGAACCTGCTCAAGTGAAATTTCTTCTTCCTTAACCTGAGGTGACCTTCTCACCACACTAGGAGACTGGGAAACAGAAGGTAGCTGGACTGGTTGTTGTCCAGCCACAGGAGCATGGACAGTAGGCTGTACACTAGATTGCAACAACACCTCTGAACTAGCAATCAACCTATCCCAACCAGTAGGGTGCTCAAAATTAGCACTTCTGGAGACTACCACTTGACCATAGCCTGCAGAAAAACGGTAACCCTTAGATCTTGATGAATAACCAACAAACCTTAAGCACTGTGCTTTTGGCTGGTTCTTCCTTCGCTGAGACTTACGGATGTGAACATATCCAAATGTTCCAAAAACAAGCAGGTGCCTCAGCGAAGGGCACTTGCCAAACAAAAGGAAGTAAGGAACTTCATTTACAGCTGAATTCCACACCCTGTTGGTTAGATACACTGCAGTCACGGTAGCCTCACCCCAATAATGGGCTGGCACCTGGGCATCTAACATCAGGCTATTTTTAATGGTATTAACAACACCAATCTTCCTTTCTGCTATTCCATTCTCAGATGGAACACCAACATTGGCAAGTCTATGGGAGATTCCTTTCCTACAAAGCCAATTCTGGAACTCATGGCTTAGGAACTCTCCACCACAATCAGATTGAAACTGACCTACTTGATAACCATAGTGTCTCTCCACCATTGCAACAAACTCCTTAAAGCGAGCAAAGGCTTCCGCTTTAGATTTGAGCAAATAACAAAACGTAAAGCGAGTATGGTCATCCACCAGAAGAAACATGAAACGTGCCCCTCCTTCACTAGGAGCATTGGGGCCAGATAGGTCTCCATGAACCAACTGAAATGGTCTAGTTGACACTCTGTCACTTTTCCTAGCAACAGGTGCAGCCTTGATTTTAGATTGTTTACACACAGTACAATCAAGAAAGTAATCACATTTTCTGGATCCTAGCTCAGGATACACCTTGGCCATCTGGGACAAACTTCCCCACCCGGGATGTCCCAGAACTCTGTGATAGTAGTGGATGCATTTATTATGTGGGGGAACATTGGAAACATAATTTCCTGACACAATCCCCTGTTTAGGAAGCATTTCATACAACTGATTCACTAACCTCCCCCTCTCACATTCTATTCCATCTTTTTCAATAGAACATCCAGTACCCTTGAACACAACAGTATACCCAGACTTTACCAGGGCTGGAACGCTGAGGAGGGAAAAATCAAGTGTAGGAACACACAACACATTTTGCACACTTATCCCCAAACAAGGAATGTATACTTCACCCCGAAAAGACACATCAGCCATGGATCCATCAGCTAGCGCAACCTGTTGGATTTTAGGCTTGCATTTTGTTAACAACAACTGTTCATTGTTCACAATGATTTGGCTGCAAGCCGAGTCCAAGAGCCAAGTCTCTGGGGATCACTTGCTCACAGCCGTGAGCAGAGCAGACACTTGGGTACATTGTCTAGGCAGTTTCCCCTTCTTTCGCACGAACCTCTTTCCATTGGCACTACCCGCCGGGCGAGGTGGCTGGGGACAGTCTTTCAAGAAGTGTTGGGTCGAATTGCACCGGTAGCATCTCCTTACAGCACAGGCAGCCTCTGTTCCAGCAGGAAAACGCTGCTTAGAAGCCTCAGGAACAGCAACAGATGGCTTACCCTGCATCCTCTCCAGGTCACGAGCTTGCTGCATTTCTTGCAGCTGATTTGTAAGATAATCCACAGTAAGGTCTTGGGGCCTCAACGTCTGAGTTGCCTCGATGAGCATGTCAAAGCTATTGTCCAAGCTTGACAATATAACACAAGCCCTCTGGGTATCTGGGACCACAACATCCCGCTCCTCAAGTTCAAGAAACAAAGTCTTGAGTTTATGGAGGTGGGTCATCACGTTTCCACCGGGCTGCAGCTTCAAATTGTAAAGCTGAAGTGATAGACCAACAATGGCAGCAGAGGTTTGCTTGGAATAAATGGCTTTGAGAGCCTCCCAACATGCATGTGCAGTGTCTAGATTGCTGGTATGCAGTAACTGAGATTATTCTAGTCCCAGAATCAAATTGCCATAAGCACGATCCAAACACAACTGCACTTCTTCAGTAATGGGACCAACTGGAGGTGGGTCTTTCACATACTTCCACAAACCTTCTTTTAGGAAGAAATACTTGATTTTCACACACCAGGTCCGATAGTTTGTGCCATCCAAGCGCTCAAAAGTATCCTGTGGGATTGTAATGGCTTATGGGGTCCAGGCGCAGAGTAAACCAAACAGAGTGCAGCGTGTAGGGCTAACAATATTTTATTGTAGCATAAGGCAATAATGGATATGAGTTACATTATTGCAAAAAGGAAAAACAACAAAGCATAAGCAGAGTTCCATCAGCAGATGTGAAGAACATCATGGCCAGCTACAAAAGGCCAGGCATAGTTACAGTTCAGGAACAGCGTACATGGCAACATGACAAACAGAAGTCAAGAAGCATAGACCCATAGTTCATAGCTGAGATATACACTTGTTTCAGCATTCTGATTGGAGGAAAACATGGGGTCATGGATTACATACACTTAGTGTTAAAACATTAAAGTCTGTTGCTCATTATACAAATTGCCACGAGATGGCAATGTTGCACATTGTCTCCCCCTGGGAAAACGTTCCCATGAGAGAGGTACTCTGGATAGCCATGTAAGTTGCTTCTCAGGCGATCGCAAACGTTTCTCCCCAAAGAAAGACTTCAGCTCGGATATTGGGTAGTAAACGATTTATTGCTGTACTTAAGTAAGCAAGCGAAAAGGCACGGATGGTTCCCGGGCTCTCGGCTTGGCTTTTTAAACCCTCCCGCCAGAGCGCCCGCCCCCTCCCTGTTGAAGGCTTCCCTTTGGTCCTGTTGCAGGCTTCCCTTTGGTCCGCTTCCTGTCAGGTTGGGTCAGTGTCCTTGAGTTCTTTATCGCCCCTTATCTAGGAGGCGTGGCTGGTGGTTGTCTTTTGTTTCCTTTGTCATTTCCTTATCCCCTTAAATACTGGGTGTGCTTAGGGAATGGCGGGACCCTGGGGGCATGCCAGGGTTCTGACATGCCGCCACCCCAAGATCTTCCCCCTCCCCTTTTTCTTCATCTTGCACCTGTGAGTTCCTGTCTGCCGGTGACCTTGATATCTGTAATAAAACAACACTTTGTTAGTGAGAGATTCATCGGGGTTTATCGGGAAATTTTCGGTGAAAGTTCCTGATTAGGTCTGGTGCCTGCATGTGCTCAGCTGCTACCCATTCTCTGAAGCCTACTGGTAAATGCGACCACTTAACCAGGTATTGTAATCGCCCCCTGTGTTTTTGTGAGTCACAGACTTCCTCTATTTCGAAGTGTGGTTCCCCGTTCACTACTGTTGGTGCTGGTTCCGGGGCTTCTGGGTGCCATTGCCCTGATGGGTGGTACTGTTTCAGGAGACTTATATGAAATACTGGGTGGATTTTTCTCAGTGCCTTTGGCAGTTGTAGCCGTGCTGTCACTGGGTTGATGACTTTTACTATTATGAATGGTCCAATGAATTTTGGGGCAAGTTTGCGGGACGGCTGTACAGACCGTAGGTTCTTGGTGGACAAATATACTTTGTCCCCTTCTTTTAGTTCCCATTCTGCTGCACGTTTCTTATCCGCGTATTTTTTGTAGGTGGCCTTCGCTTCCCGTAGTGTCTGTAGCATTATTGGCCAATTGCTCGTTAGTTTGTTTACCCATTCATCCGTCTTCAGGGGTGCGTGTGCGTCCCTCCTTTGGATCATGTCTATTTCTGGGATTGCTGCAAAGTCTTGTCCCGTGGCTATTTTAAACGGTGTGAAACCAGTGCTGTGGTGTACTGAGTTGTTATATGCCACTTCTGCGAATGGTAGCAGTTCAGCCCAGTCGTTTTGCTGGTAACTGATGTAACATCTCAAATATTGTTCTAATATGGACACTAGTCGTTCTGATGCTCCGTCCGTGCACGGGTGGAATGCGCTGCTCAGTCCTTGTTTGGATCCAATTAGTTTCAGGAATGCTTTCCAGAACTTGGACGTGAACGTGCTTCCTTGGTCGCTGATGATTCTTTCCGGCACACCGTGTAATCTGTATATGTTTTGCGTGAAGAGTTTAGCGAGTTTGGGTGCTGTTGGGATTCCTTTGCAAGCGATGAAGTGGGCTTGCTTCGAAAACAGGTCTGTGATTACCCAAACTGCCGTTTTCCCTTTACTTGGGGGTAGGTCGACTACAAAGTCCATGGCTATTTGCCGCCATGGCTGCGAGGGATCTGCTACTGGTTGCAGGAGTCCTTTGGGTTTTCCTGTATTTCTTTTTGCCGTTGCGCACACCGGGCATGTTTTCACGTAGTCTTTAATGTCCTTACGTAAGGTGGGCCACCAGAATTTGCACCTGGTGAGGTGTAGGGTTTTTACAAACCCAAAGTGTCCTGCTGCTTTGTGGTCGTGATTTTTCTCAAGTACCTGCTGTCGCATGCTGGCGGGTACGTACAGTTTGTCATTGCTCCACCATCCCCCATTGTTTTCTTGTAGTAGTTCTTTGTTTTCACTCCACCATTTGTCGTCTGTTGTTGCTGCCTGTATATCTTTTTCTAGGGGTTTTTGTATCCTGGACCCCTTTTCCTGCTCCCTTGCTACCGCCATGTTTCCTTCCTGCTTATTCTGTGGTTCTTGGTCGCCCAGTGTGGTTTTGGTCTTGCTGGGGAATAGGGTTTCTGTTATTTCTTCCGTTTTCCCATCATGTTGTGGCAGTCGTGACAGTGCGTCTGCCAGGTAGTTCTTGCCCCCCGGGAAGTACTTTAAGGTGAAGTTAAAGCGGCTGAAAAATTTGGCCCATCGAAGTTGTTTTGGGTTTAGTCTTCTGGGCGACTTTAGCGCTTCCAGGTTCTTGTGGTCCGTCCACACCTCGAACGGGACCGATGCCCCTTCCAGCAGGTGCCTCCATGTTGCTAGGGCATGACGGATGGCAAATGCTTCTTTTTCCCATACGTGCCAGCGTTTTTCTGTGTCCGTGAATTTCTTGGATATGTATGCGCAGGGTCTTAGTTTGTTGCTCTCATCTGCCTGTAGTAGGATCGACCCCACTGCGTTATTCGACGCATCCGTATGGATGATAAATGGCTTATCTACTTCTGGATGTTTCAGTATAGGTTCTGCTGTGAATAGTGCTTTAAGTTTCTCGAAGGCTTCCTGGCACTCTGGGGTCCACTTTATTTTGGAGCATGGCTGTTTCATCTGTTTTTGTCTGCCGTTTGTTTTTGTTTTTAACAGGTCCGTTAATGGCAGTGCTATTTGTGCGAAATTTTTTATAAAGTCTCGGTAGAAATTGGCAAAACCGATGAACGCCTGTAGTTGGCGTCTGGTTCGTGGGGGTTCCCACCCCACAACTGCTTGTACTTTGGCGGGGTCCATTTCGATGCCTTTGCTCGAGATCCTGAACCCTAAGAAGTCCAGTTTCTCTTGGTGAAATTTATGTAAGTTGTATGTAAGTACTTTATGTAAGTTGCTTCTCAGGCGATCGCAAACGTTTCTCCCCAAAGAAAGACTTCAGCTCGGATATTGGGTAGTAAACGATTTATTGCTGTACTTAAGGAAGCAAGCGAAAAGGCACGGATGGTTCCCGGGCTCTCGGCTTGGCTTTTTAAACCCTCCCGCCAGAGCGCCCGCCCCCTCCCTGCTGAAGGCTTCCCTTTGGTCCTGTTGCAGGCTTCCCTTTGGTCCGCTTCCTGTCAGGTTGGGTCAGTGTCCTTGAGTTCTTTATCGCCCCTTATCTAGGAGGCGTGGCTGGTGGTTGTCTTTTGTTTCCTTTGTCATTTCCTTATCCCCTTAAATACTGGGTGTGCTTAGGGAATGGCGGGACCCTGGGGGCATGCCAGGGTTCTGACAAGCCATAACATATCTCATGTGATACAATGCCTTGGCTGGCCAAGGCCAGACAGCTGTGTTCTCGGTGGAATGTTTTTAAAAACACTCATCGCAGAGAGAGAATGGAAAAATACAGTTTCTCACATGTTAGGGACCAAAGTGGAGAACACCATTTGATTTGATCTTTACATAGCAACTCCAACATACAAACCTCATTTGGCTCTGATAGGC
This sequence comes from Charina bottae, assembly GCA_023362775.1. NCBI lineage: Eukaryota > Metazoa > Chordata > Lepidosauria > Squamata > Charinaidae > Charina > Charina bottae. The sequence continues at coordinate 28,747,896 of JALMGJ010000005.1, forward strand.
AAGGCTACCATGAGTAGGAGACTTAAAACCCATTGTTTGAGAAGTTCTTTTCTACATGCCAGAGGGAGGTACAGTAGATGAAACATCCAACATGAAGTGGGTAGTTCTGAAAGCTCAAGGTGGCTGAGATTTTTGTTGTACTGTACCTTTTATGTTATTGTGACCATGTTCTGATTGGAACTGCAAACACATAGACACAACCTATTTTTTTACATATAACACAGTCAAGCTGTGTTTTATGTTAGTCATTGGAAGGGGCATTGGAATACGATGTATCTCTTTACAAAGAACTAAAGCAGCCACAACCTTTTTCTAGACTCACATTGTTGCTTTAAAAATTGCTCCTAGCTTTCTCTTTGCATTTCTGAACACAGTCCTTCATTTTTTCCAGTAGAGCAAAGTGGCTGTGCATGGATATGCATGAGAAACTACGAGGAGCAGCTTATGGAGCAATGTGCGGGTCTGGAAAACATGTAGCTGCTTTATTCAAAAAGAGGTGCTTCATATATGCTCTTGTGCATTCCAAAGCACTTGCTTCAAATAATTTGTAGAACCCTGTAACACAATTTAATGTATAAAATATAACACAAGTTGATTTAAAACACACACACACAAACACTCACACACACATATCAGGTAAGTAGTAATGTCCTGATGGTCAATAGAAATGAAAAGACACCTTGTTTGTAACTAACTGACATAAAAACAGTATTAAATATTAGTTTATGCCAATATGCTTTATGGAACAATCTGATGCTGATGGAGTATTACAAATGGGAGAAAAACGTATTCCATTATTCCTTCTATTATTCCCTCTTTTAAAATTCTTCATGAAAAGATATGGGCATAAAAATGACACAATCCAGAACAAGCTACCATGTTATATAGTCTTCAAAATATTAGAAATATGTGTTGAATGTCATTGACAATTGTCCAACTTATAAATCATGCATATACTTGGGGATACTTCCCTTTATATACCCAGAGGCATAATTTAACCAATGTCAATGTGACAATTCATGTGACAGTGATTGTTAAACATCTCTAGTATTCAATATAAATCATCTGTCGAAAAAGTATACATATTTTAAAGTCTGAAGTTTACAGACATCTGCTCAAAGCTGGAAAATATGATCTTTAACAATGAATGGTAGTTTTAAGAACTGCTTATGTTATACAAGATGATCAGGACTTTGTTCGTTTGTTTGTTTTTTAAAAGACAATTTCCCTTAGAAATGATTTACAGTATTTCACACCTGTATTGGCCTTGTGTAGTAAAATCAGATACACCAAATGTCAAGTAAAACAGGTAGACCTGGTCCATTGGAGTTCCTCAAAGTCTTAAGTCTGCAAAATCTTTGCCCCAGGTATGATCAGCAATGGGATTAGAATTGTGACCAGGGAATGCTATTATTGCTAGGAAAACAATTGCATCCTTTCCTGGACCAGGTGGCTCTCTCTGTAGTCACTCAGTATGAACTACTGAAATATGCTTTATATGGGGCTGCCCATGAAAAGCATCCAGAAGCTATAAGTGGTGCAGAATGCAGTGGTGTGGGGAGTGTTCTTCATTTCAACATGTTACATCTTTGTCGAGCTGCAGTGGCTTCCAATAGCTTCTGGATGGAATTCAAGGTACTGGTTGTTACCTACAAAGCTCTTCTAGCACTGGGCCAGAATTCTTGAAGGACCTCCTCTCTCTGGTTGTCTGTTCCCAGCCTATTAGATCTGCTAGGAGAGTACTGCTTTGAGCCCCATCAATTAAGGAATATATCTGCAGGGCCCAGCCATTTCAGTCACAGCACCTGCCCTCTGGAACACTTTACCACCCGAAATTAGGCTAGTCTCTAACCTGCTGACATTCTGGAAAGCATTTAAGACCTTGCTGTTTGGCCAGGTATGCGGGTTTGGTAATTGGTGAGGCCCAATTTATTTTTATTTTGAGGTTTTTATTCTTAGCTGCCATTTGTTTTTGATTCTATTTTTCATTTATTTAGAGCATTGTTGTATTTTATAATTTGTTTAACTCCCAGAATCACTCTAGCAAGAAGGGTTCCTATATAAAAATAAATACATAATTAAACAATAAAAATATAAACTGGTTGTATTCTAAGGCTGTACGTGCATTGAACATTATTCAGTGCTCGGGAAATGGCATTTTATTACCATATTTGGAAACATGAACAATCTTATAGCTAGGAACTTTATTAAAAATCATTACAGATGCTCAAATGTTCCTTAGAATCAGCATAGCAACTAATGAAGTTCCATGGAGTATGTCATCCCACTTTCCATGGAGAAGAAGAGTTTTTATTTCCTAGAAAATAGTGGCAGACAGGATAAAGGAGAGAAAATATGCCTCCCAGGTTCCTTGGCTTTATTGAAGAATGTAGAAATGATTTGCTTTCTTTGAACAAAATATCCCAGAATGGAAATTCATCATGTCATTTATGTGCTGTAATACAGTGTTCAAAGGGAAATGCCACCTGTTTGAAGCAGATGGCAAATTATCATTGAGAGAGCAATCGCCTGCACTGAAGAGACCATTTGCTAATTCCAACATCAGAAGGTAATTCAGGTGCTGCAAGTCAAAGCAAAGTAGTCTATGATTTAAGGTTTCTCCCACTGTTTTGCTAACACCCAATGCTGAATGTTATTTAGTGTCTTTTCTTTATATTCATCATCATTACAGTATGTATCTAGTCTGAGCCATGCAGCTTAGACATAGAGAAATCTGAAACCCTAAAACTTCTTCTTTCAATATGATGAACTACTTAGCTTTCAAAATACTAGACCAATTAAGCATAGTGGAAGTTTGGAATTTATTGTCAATTCTAGAATATGAGTGCTGTCAGTCTTATATATATATATATCTGCACATCTAAAACCTCATAGGAGTTGATAGATTACATTCTTAGATTTTAAAAAAGAAAGAAAAAAAGAATTCCACAGAAAAATAAGTTGTCACTGGGAGTCTTTGATACCTGGGAGTCAACTGTAAACATGGCTAAGTATATGTCTATGAAGGTTCTCAGTCATCCAGGTGGAACAGTCTGTGGCTTGAATCATGTCAACTGGATTTCTATTTTCTTAGTGGAAACGTTTCACTCCTTATCCAAGGAGCTTCTTCAGTCTGAGTAAAGTTAGTAAGGGAATCCTTAAATATGTTACTAGGCTGGCTGTGTGACCTTGCACCTGGGGCTAGGTCATGGTTATTTTTGAGATGTTTGTTTCTAAGTCCCTTTATCATCTAAAGGAGGATCGTTAAGATTACCCTGCTGCTGTTGAGCTTGTGAAATGGTCTTAATCTTCCTAGGCACAGAAGACAAAGCAGGAAGGAAGATAGGGGAAAGGTTATGCCTGAGGCCCCCACCTCTATTCAAGGAAGGATTTTCCAAGTTGGCATGAATGGATTCCTTGACCCCTCTCTCAAACCACCTATCTTCTCTGTCTAAAATGTGAACATTAATGTCCTCAAATGAGTGTCCTTTTTCCTTTAGATGAAGATAAACTGCTGACTCTGGTCCTGTGGTGTTACTTCTCCTGTGTTGGGCCATCCTCCTGTACAAAGGTTGTTTGGTTTCTCCAATGTAGAGTTCAGAGCACTCCTCACTGCACTGGATTGCATACACTACATTGCTTTCCTTGTGTTTTGGAGTTTGATCTTTGGGGTGTACAAGCCTCTGTCTCAGTGTGTTGGTGGGTTTGAAATATACAGGTATGTGGTGTTTGCCAAATATCCGTTTGATCTTTTCAGACACGCCAGCCATGTAAGGAATGACCAGGTTCTTCCGTTTACTCTGAGTCTCAGCCCTATCTGTCGCTGTTTTAGGTCTGGTAGACTTAGATTTGGTGAAGGCCCAATTTGGATATCCACAGGCCTGCAGAGCTGTTCTCAGATGCTGCTTTTCATTCTTTTTGGAATCCATGGAGGTGGGGATGGTTTCTGCTCTGTGTGACAATGTCCTGATGACTCCTAGTTTGTGCTGCAGTGGATGGTGGGAGTCAAACATCAGGTATTGATCTGTGTGTGTGGGTTTCCTGTAGATCCCTATTTCTAGCTTGCCACCGGTCCCAATGAGGACTTCACAGTCTAGGAATGCCAGTCTGTTGTCCTTGGTGTCTTCTCTGGTGAAGCTAATGTTGGCATCTATAGTGTTTATATGGTCCGTGAAGGCCTGTACTTCCTGGGCCTTGATTTTGACCCAGGTGTCATCCACATACCTAAACCAGTGGGTGGGCACCGTTCCCTGGAATGTGTTGAGTGCTTTCTTCTCCACTTCTTCCATGTATAAATTGGCCACAATGGGTGACACAGGAGAACCCATGGCACAGCCGTGTTTTTGTCTGTAAAAGTCACCTCTGTATGTGAAATAAGTGGTGTTAAGACACAGGTCCAGAAGATGGCAGATCTGGTTTGGGTTGAGATGGCTTCTCCTTTCCAGGGTGCTGTCCTCTTCTAGTCTCTTCCTGACAGCGGATAGAGCATGAGTGGTGGGGATGCTGGTGAAAAGGGAGGACACATCAAAGGAGACCATAGTTTCATCTGTATCCAGTTTCAGGATCTTTGCTTTGGAAACAAATTCTTCCGAATTATGGATGTGGTGTTCAGAGTGTCCAACTAGAGGTGCTAGTATGGTAGAGAGGTGTTTGGCAATGTTGTATGTTACCGAATTGATGCTGCTGACTATGGGTCGGAGGGGTGTTCCTTCCTTGTGGATCTTAGGAAGTCCGTAGATGCAGGGGATGGCTTCTCCAGGATACAGACGGTGGTAGGTAATCCTATCGATGGAGCCATCATGTTCCAATTGTTTCAAACTGTCTATTGCCTTTTTCTTGTAATTGTTGGTGGGGTCTCTTTTCAGTTTTTCATATGTATGGTGATCCTCCAAAAGTGAGGTAATTTTATTGTGGTAGTCTGCAGTGTTTAGAACCACTGTACATCTTCCTTTGTCAGCAGGTAAAATGGTGATGGTTTCATCTTTGCTGAGGGCTGTCAGGGCTCTCCTCTCTTGGACGGTAAGGTTGGGGGGAGGAGGTTGAGCACTGGACAGAGCTGCAGATATTTTAAGCCGGAGTTGTTCTGCTTCTTCAAAAGGTAGGTGGTTGTTGTGGATGGCAGATTCTGTGGCTGTAATGAGCTCCACAACCGGAACTTGCTTGGGAGTGATGGCAAAATTAAGACCTTTGGCTAGGACATCTCTCTCTGGTTGGGTAAGTTCTCTGTCTGAGAGATTTTTCACCCACATGTTCTTTTTGTCCTCTGTGGTCCTGTTGTTGTTGTTCCTCCCAGCGGTTTCTCCAGTTCCTTGTTTCTGCTTGCTGCGAGAAAGAAGAATGTCAAATTTCTTAGTTTGCCTCTCCTTTGTCTTGTGATGCTGGGCCAGCTGTACTTTATTGCCAAGCTGAATAACTCTATCCAGGATTGGGTCCGGAAGGGTGGCTGTGAGTTCCTGGTGAAGGTTTTCAAAATTGTATTGCAGGGCATCAATGGTGAAGTGGACTTGCCTTATTCTTTCATTTAGAAAGAATAAGTCTGAATAAGTCTGTCTTTGCAGCAGGCACAAAGACATCTTCTAAATGAAAGAATAAGGCAAGTCCACTTCACCATTGATTCTCAGACAGAGAACTTACCCAACCAGAGAGAGATGTCCTAGCCAAAGGTCTTAATTTTGCCATCACTCCCAAGCAAGTTCCGGTTGTGGAGCTCATTACAGCCACAGAATCTGCCATCCACAACAACCACCTACCTTTTGAAGAAGCAGAACAACTCCGGCTTAAAATATCTGCAGCTCTGTCCAGTGCTCAACCTCCTCCCCCCAACCTTACCGTCCAAGAGAGGAGAGCCCTGACAGCCCTCAGCAAAGATGAAACCATCACCATTTTACCTGCTGACAAAGGAAGATGTACAGTGGTTCTAAACACTGCAGACTACCACAATAAAATTACCTCACTTTTGGAGGATCACCATACATATGAAAAACTGAAAAGAGACCCCACCAACAATTACAAGAAAAAGGCAATAGACAGTTTGAAACAATTGGAACATGATGGCTCCATCGATAGGATTACCTACCACCGTCTGTATCCTGGAGAAGCCATCCCCTGCATCTACAGACTTCCTAAGATCCACAAGGAAGGAACACCCCTCCGACCCATAGTCAGCAGCATCAATTCGGTAACATACAACATTGCCAAACACCTCTCTACCATACTAGCACCTCTAGTTGGACACTCTGAACACCACATCCATAATTCGGAAGAATTTGTTTCCAAAGCAAAGATCCTGAAACTGGATACAGATGAAACTATGGTCTCCTTTGATGTGTCCTCCCTTTTCACCAGCATCCCCACCACTCATGCTCTATCCGCTGTCAGGAAGAGACTAGAAGAGGACAGCACCCTGGAAAGGAGAAGCCATCTCAACCCAAACCAGATCTGCCATCTTCTGGACCTGTGTCTTAACACCACTTATTTCACATACAGAGGTGACTTTTACAGACAAAAACACGGCTGTGCCATGGGTTCTCCTGTGTCACCCATTGTGGCCAATTTATACATGGAAGAAGTGGAGAAGAAAGCACTCAACACATTCCAGGGAACGGTGCCCACCCACTGGTTTAGGTATGTGGATGACACCTGGGTCAAAATCAAGGCCCAGGAAGTACAGGCCTTCACGGACCATATAAACACTATAGATGCCAACATTAGCTTCACCAGAGAAGACACCAAGGACAACAGACTGGCATTCCTAGACTGTGAAGTCCTCATTGGGACAGGTGGCAAGCTAGAAATAGGGATCTACAGGAAACCCACACACACAGATCAATACCTGATGTTTGACTCCCACCATCCACTGCAGCACAAACTAGGAGTCATCAGGACATTGTCACACAGAGCAGAAACCATCCCCACCTCCATGGATTCCAAAAAGAATGAAAAGCAGCATCTGAGAACAGCTCTGCAGGCCTGTGGATATCCAAATTGGGCCTTCACCAAATCTAAGTCTACCAGACCTAAAACAGCGACAGATAGGGCTGAGACTCAGAGTAAACGGAAGAACCTGGTCATTCCTTACATGGCTGGCGTGTCTGAAAAGATCAAACGGATATTTGGCAAACACCACATACCTGTATATTTCAAACCCACCAACACACTGAGACAGAGGCTTGTACACCCCAAAGATCAAACTCCAAAACACAAGGAAAGCAATGTAGTGTATGCAATCCAGTGCAGTGAGGAGTGCTCTGAACTCTACATTGGAGAAACCAAACAACCTTTGTACAGGAGGATGGCCCAACACAGGAGAAGTAACACCACAGGACCAGAGTCAGCAGTTTATCTTCATCTAAAGGAAAAAGGACACTCATTTGAGGACATTAATGTTCACATTTTAGACAGAGAAGATAGGTGGTTTGAGAGAGGGGTCAAGGAATCCATTCATGCCAACTTGGAAAATCCTTCCTTGAATAGAGGTGGGGGCCTCAGGCATAACCTTTCCCCTATCTTCCTTCCTGCTTTGTCTTCTGTGCCTAGGAAGATTAAGACCATTTCACAAGCTCAACAGCAGCAGGGTAATCTTAACGATCCTCCTTTAGATGATAAAGGGACTTAGAAACAAACATCTCAAAAATAACCATGACCTAGCCCCAGGTGCAAGGTCACACAGCCAGCCTAGAAACATATTTAAGGATTCCCTTACTAACTTTACTCAGACTGAAGAAGCTCCTTGGATAAGGAGTGAAACGTTTCCACTAAGAAAATAGAAATCCAGTTGACATGATTCAAGCCACAAAATGGCTAAGTATAGTTAAAATTAATGCTGTGCAGGTCTTTAACATGCAGATTCAATTTGCAAATCTTTGATTGAATCACCCATTGAAGCAAATTGCCAATGTGATTCAATGTATAGAATCAAATTGGATGCTTTCAAAGTGATTCAAGGGACTTTTTGGTGTATCTGGTTGTAGCAGAGTTTCAAAGGATTGACTTATTGGTGTGATGTTCCTGAAATTAACATGACTAGCTGGCCAATGAGTTTTATTATAATACTACCAGAGCACTTGAAGAAGGGATATGTTCTGCTTTAGGGTTCCACACATCTGGTAGAATTTGTTCATCTGGAGAGAATATGTGTGTGCGGGGGTATATGCATGTGCATCTGTGTGTGCATGTGTGAGAGAGACAGATACCACTGCTTTCCTTCAGTTGTAATTGTGATTCTCTACCTTCCCCAAATTGTATCCATTCTTCTATACCAGTCATATGGCACAGTGAAGGTAGAGATGTTCTCTATAGGAGCAGAAGACATTGTACAGAAGACACAGAGCTTTTGGCAAAGGTGAGAGAATTCTTGTCCAGTCACCTTCTTCGTCAACAGGCAATAACAGTGTAGCTTCTTTCATTCAGCCTATGGCTCACAATGTTCACAACAGGCCATACCTAAGCTTCTTTGCCCATTTTTGTTTGTTTGTTTGTTTGTTTGTTTGTTTCATGTCAGCTCAGCAGCAGCCAGCTTGGCCACAGAGCCTATATGCCACATGATGTAATAGCCCATTCTGGGCCATCAGAGCACACTTATTCCTAAAACAAGCCTTGTGCCAAATCTACAGTTGTTCAGGTGCTGTGGTCAATACAGCTGGCACTCTCAGCTCTATGTCTTAAGCCAAGCAGTATAATCTCTTGGGTCTTTCTTTTTGCTTAGGACAAATTTAAATCTTAACACTGAGTTTATGGCCATTAACCTAGCAATAGGTCTTGGTGCAAACATTTAACATTCATAATAATGAGAAAGGCTACAAATGCCTATTTCTCTGTACCAGATTATTTCTCTTTGGCCTGCCTCTACCTGTCAGTTTCACTGTTAAAACCTGCCTAAGCCAGTCAGCCTTTCTTTCTCTCTCTGCCTGCTGTGCCACAATGATCCATCTGGACTGCTGACTACAATGATTAGTTGTATATATATGCCTGGTATAGTCTGCCAACTTATTACAATCTGCCTCTGTTTGCCTACCTGAGGGGATGTATATATGAGTGTGTATGTAAGGGGAGGGAGAGACTTTTAGCTCTTTCTATGCTCCCCAACCAGACTATATCTACTGTATGTCCATTTACCCCAGACTGCCTTTGACAATATCTCTCTCTCCAATTCTGTCTGCTCACCTCCCTACACCGGCCTCTGACAGCATAGCCTCTCTGCTCTGAGAGTTTCTACAGTAGAATAAACCTGCCAACAAGCCACTACCAGCTCTGGCATCAATCTGCAGCAAAGTTCAAGGTGGGAGGGAGGTGGTCCTTTCAGAAGAGCAGATCTTATAATTGCTAAGACATAGCACTGGCAGCAAACTGCAACTCTTAACATCTGCATCATGTTAAACAGCATCCAGGAGCCAGTGATGATGTGGTCCTTCTCAGAAAACGTTCAGCTTGCCAACAAGCTATGCCAACCTACCTGGCAAATCACAAAAGCCAGTAGCAGAAGGTGTAAAATTACACTATTATGCAAGGTCAAATAAATTGGCATTTTTCAAGGCTTCTCCAAGAAGAGGCCAAGCTTTTCTTTTTACTTTATTGAAACTCCTTCTAATGTGAAAAATGCTTGCAAAGTCATTTTTTGTGGAAGCTGCATTCCCGTTATTTTCACCACTCAAAGTGCAAAATGAGATTATAGAAAGGGTTCAAGTGTTAGGCTTAAATCAATTCCAAAGCTTCTGGGTCTCTGTTAATGTAATATTATGGGATTTGGAGGTAAAAGACTCAATAGCATAAACGTAGCATTCTCCCTCTTCTCAAACATCTGGGTCATTGGCAATGTCACTGATGCTTTTATTCTAACTAAATCAATAGATGAATCAGAAATATAACCCCCAAAGATACTTACCTGCAATGTATTCAGAAAGACAGTTATTTTCAATGAACTTGTCTCACAATAAAATGTCTTGAAACAGCAATAAAAGTTAATCCTTAAAAGGACTATATTACTGAAAGGAATATTTGTCATCTTTGATCTGAAAGACTACACAACATGGAGAGTTACACAGGAATTATGTTTACTTAAATGACATTCTAAATATCTTTGATTACTAATATTCTATCACAATTGAAGTGGTCAGAGTAACAATAAGAACTCCCCATAGTATGGAACTATACTAGGGCTAAAATTGAGTTATTTAGTTTGTTTATTTAGAATATTTATTGTAGGCTGACCATACGTCCCATTTTGAATGGGACAGTCCTGTTTTTTTAGCATTTTTCAACCGTCCTGTCATTTTCATAAAAATCACAATTTTGTCCCGTTTTTTCAAACCCAGCAGGAATGGCGCGGAAGGAGGATCACAGAGCATGGACCAGGGGGTGGGGTTTGCAGGCAGGAGCCAATCGTGTGGACCGGGGGCAGGGTTTGCAGGTGGGAGCCAATCACGCAGACCGGGGGGCAGGGACCCCTGTCTTTTTCATGAATACGGAATATTACATAAGTCCCTGTCCCATTTTGCCATCCTGAAATATGATCAGCCTAATTTATTGTCATTTTTTAAAGCAATCTCAGTGATATGTTATTTAAATTTGACACTAAAACAGACATTGTCTGCATTGGTTTTCAAAGCAACTTTTTTTCTCAACATAACAAAACATTTTCATTGTATTATTTCCAAAAGCTGATTTCACTTAAAGTTGTTAGGTAAATGTAAAGGTTCCCCCCGCACATTTGTGCAGTCGTGTCCAACTCTAGGGGCCGGTGCTCATCTCCGTTTGTTAGCCAAAGAGCCAGTGTTGTCCAAAGACGCTTCCACAGTCATGTGGCCGCATGACATGCGCAGAACGCTGTTACCTACCCACCGAAGTGGTACCTATTAATCTACTTGCATTTGCATGCTTTCGAATTGCTAGGTTGGCAAGAGCTGGAGCTAGTGCGGGAGCTCACTCCACACGCAGGGCTAGGGATTCGAACCTCCGAACTTGCGATCTTCTGATCGACAAACCTGGCGTCTTAACCGCTGAGCCACCACACCCCTTGATGATTGATGAGATGTTGTTAAACATCTCATAATACGTTGAATATTATAGCCAAAATAATGTAGGGCCAGTCGCAACTTGTAAATGATATTAATAATTTAAAAATGCCATCTGGTGGGGTGAACTCAAGGGTTACAAAAATTCATTATTGCAAATCACTGAGCATGTTAAGTGAAACTATAGTTTGAATAAAAACAGGGGATCAAACACAATAGACAGAAACACTTCAAGAAAATATTGTCTTCATTAGTTTTGGCAGCCATATCTTTCTTGAAGGCCATATTTTCCAAAATCTTGTTGATATCATCTATTTATTTTAGAGTGGTTGGGATATTTTATGTGCCATAAATGTTACCATTTATTACAACCTTAAAAGAAATGCAATAATAGTGTTGCAAGACATGAAACCTATGCTTTGAATACATTTATGCATGTAATGTAAGTTGAAGGAGGGTTGGGTTGTGGGGTTTTTTTCTCTTATTTTTATACTGTTTTGTTTTAAGGGACATACAAAACAACTACACTTTGCACCATGTACCACAAATCACCTCATTCAGGAATGTAGGTGATAACTGTTTGTCTTCCTGACATGCTTTGTTTTGTTCCAGAGTTTTGCCTGGCAGTATCAGTATCTAAAAAAAATCTTATGACTTGCATGCCCAGAAGCCTCTTCAGTTGCTGGAATTGCTGGATGAAGGCTCAGAGTGATGAAAAGCAATGCAACCACTTGGCTTTCCTTTTAGAAGTGGGAACTGCATTGTTTTGCAAAGCAGCTTCAAATGGGTGGTTAGGATGAACTTTCATCAAAGCAAAGTACCCCTTCAAAGCTTTTAACAGCCCCACTTTTTTTTACACAATTACACTTTGTGAACACATTTTGCACATAATTTTATGACATTCACATCATCCTAAATAGTCCAAAGGCACCAGAAAAGCTGACAGAATCTGCAGATAACTTTATATGCTGTACTAATTGAGAGGACGCTAACTGAACTATAAACAAAGGCATGGAATTTTCATACATGTATTTTTTCACATATATTTCAATCACATATGAAAAGACTTTTAATAGTACATGTTGAAGGACAAAAATTTCTGTGATGTTATTACAGAAATTGCAGATATTATAGAAAGGCTTTTGTTATTTTGTAAACTTCCAATAGTTCTCTATGAGATGGGGAAAACAAGAAGCTGGATATTGGAGCAAGGGAAAAGAGACAAGTTAAACCATCTCCGAAGCCCCTTATTAAAGGTTGGAATATTCAAAAACTCTAGAGCAGTGTTTCTCAACCGTGGCAACTTTAAGATATGGGGACTTCAACTCCCAGATTCCTCCACCAGCCAGAAGCAAGCAGAATATAGAAGCAAGCAGATGGCTTCAGGATTCTCTTTGTCTCTAAGGAATAGATACACAAGTCTAGGGAGAAGACTACATTAGATTCTTTAATTCTTTTGCTGTATTTGTGTGCTTAATATTTTGCCTCTGAAACTTATTTTCTCTGTACTTATTTTCTCAGGAATTTTGTATTTTTATGTCACTTGGAATTTCTTAGTAACAGAGTAGCATGTGACCAGCATTATCTTGTCATATGCCAGAGCTTTATATTTTCCTTTATATTTCTTCTCTACAGGAGATCTTTTTAAGCGGTTACCTTAGATTTAAACAACTCTGTATTTATATTTCCTGCACTACAGAATGGCTCTGTAAGATAATACTTAGAGTTAAAAGGAATTTTAACATTCTCTTTTTTTCCTTTTTTAAAAGGAAAGTAAATATAAAGTTTAATTCTATTTACCTCTATAAGATTGATCTATCTCCCCACAAAGGAAGAACAGAAAGAGGGACAGTGTAGAATTATCTTTTTCCCTCTCTCTCTTTCCCTTTCAAATTGCCAGATGGTAACATCGGATATGGGAGCCCTTTCTATCTCACTCTTCGGTTGTAGCGAGGACATCAGATGAAGCACTCCCTAGAAGATAAGTGCTTGCAATGAGCACTACCAAGCTGCACACCAAGGCAGGAGTTGAATCTAGGATGGGTACATGCAAATAATTTCTGGAAGATAGTTGAGCCCTCCAACCATTCACCCCACATGCTCAGTCCTGCTTTGTATTAGTGCAGCTATGAAAAGCTTTGAAGCCATGTTTCAGTATAAGGAAGCTTCCAACAGATTACCCCATTGAAACAGATTGGTAATTTGGCATGGAAATGGAAACTGAGTATTGACTGTTAGTCAAAAAAGGCAAGGTTGACCACTAGCTATGACAAACATTCTGGATCACATAAAACAACAAATAAACACCACCCCACAAGGGTGAGATAATGGGCATTGTTCATTATCATACCAAGAAATGCCTTAAAAGAGCCTCAGGGAGCATTTCAAACACTATTAAGAGAAAACCTTTGAAGTTATCCAGCTGAAACTGCTATATTCATTCATGCTATTTTCATCCTATTCTGCCATAAAATGAAGCAGCTGTAGGTGTTTTGATTCTTCTCCTTTATGACTTATGGGTATTTTTTTTCTTTTAAACTGAAGGTTGAATCTCAAAGCACAAACTTGAATCATGCTTCAAATCTTGAATCTCCATTCAAATTGAATTATGGCTAATTTGCACAGATCTACTAACTATTCATCATTTTCATTTTGCATAAAATCCATTGACTGATGAAAGGTACTGCTCCAGGTTGTGAAATCTTAAGATTTCTGTAGGAGAATAGTTCAGGAAATACTTCAAAGCATTGTTTGTGAAATTAAAGAACATGAGCATTTTCAATTCCATATGGGCACCAGATGTTTGCCTACACAGAGAGGACAAAACATTAAAAATATCCTAATTTGGTTTTTTAAAATGTTGACTCCCTTGAGATGATGCTAAAGGTCTTAATAGCACCCATGGGTCCAGTTTTACTTAAAGATATTGAATTTACTATGAAATAAAGTGAGACCACACACATGCTATAGGAATGGTAACAGTTTTTTTCTATTGTTAGGGCACAACCAAACAGCTGAATATTCCCCAGCCTTATTCATAAAGTCATTACAGTGATTTGCTGAAATGAAGTAGAGAAAAAGAAATGCAATTATCTAAGAAGCATTTTGAAAGCAGGTGCAGAGGAAGGAAAGCAAATGTCTCCAAAATCAGGTATTGATAACAAAAAGGAGCAGGTCCTTCTACTATAGTTGCTGTAATTTTATTGTCGCTGTAATTTTATATTTTTAACTTATTATTGTGAACCTCCCAGAGTCCCCAGGTGTGGAGGAGATGGGCGGTGATACAAATTTAAATAATAAAATAAAAAATAATAATTAAAAATAAAATAGTGTGGTCTGTATTATGGTGACTCATGTGGAAACTCTTCTTGACTTTTGCACTTTTTCTGCTCCCCCCCCCCTTTTTTTTTATGAGGTGCTGGGGAATGAAGGCACCTTATTCTGATTAATTTAAGGAATGCTGGGTAACAGATGTCCATCACTGTACTGAAATAGACATAATACTGGATTTCTTTTTTTAAGATGAATATTGCCAGAATTCTATCTGAACATGAACATGAGAGAATGTAAGTGCACACAAATAAATTATTTTGGTTCTTGTATTTCATATATGTTGAAACAAGTATGCTGAGGTTTTGTCACTAATGTTAACATACAGTGTATCAAATACAACCAGGGTATAGTTCCCAGGTATCCTAATCTTGCATGCATTGGCATCACCAGTTATACAATTTGAAAATTATATCAGAAACATGCAGTTGTTGTTATACATATACTGTAGCATCATATTATATACTTCAAAGCTTGTTTGTACGCTTTCATGGAAGTTGTTCCATATTATAAATAGAAGGGAAGAAAGACAAGATAGAATCCCTCCGGTTGGTTAGACATACCTTTAATCAGTGGAAACTTAGTCCAAATAGATGAATATTAAATGTATGCTTTTACAAAGCATATATTCGGCCCGCACAAGTCATCTATTATTTCCCTTGACAAGACGCTTCAATCTGCAAAGAAAATATAATTGTATTGTCGAAGGCTTTCATGGCCGGAGTTCGATGGCTATTGTGGGTCTTCCGGGCTGTGTGGCCGTGTGTCTGGAAGTTGTGATTCCTAACGTTTCACCAGCATCTGTGGCCGGCATCTTCAGAGGGCAGGAGCACAGACAGAAGCGAAATCTCTGTGCCCAGGTAAATCTCTGTGCCCAGGTAAACGTTAGGAACCACAACTTCCAGAAAATATAATTCTTGCTGAGGTCAAGAGGTAAAGCATTTTCCCTCAGTTATGAGCCATACCTCACCTTGCATTTTAAACAGGCTATTGCAAATGCCAAGGAGACAGTAGAAAAAAGCCAAGCAACATGGAAGCAAGGAAGCCATTTGCACGTTATGGGACAGTCATCCATTATCTTCACATTTTGTGTGAAACAGGCCATCATATTAAGCTTCACATTATGGTTTATTTGTTTGGCACAGCATGTTATGTGGATGTAGAAATTATGTTTTGTTTACTCAGGTTTTGGGTTTAGCATTCAGTGTGAATCCAACCCATATATGTCAAAATCAATGCCAGGTTTCATTTGCAAGCTAGATTCTGAACACATCAGCCTCATCCTTGGAGCTCTCCCACTGTCATGTTGATGCTTTCCAATATAGTAAAGTAACAACTTCACTCTGACCATGCTGTAACAAAGCTCTTTCTGCTATCAATGTTATTCCATTATGTTTACTAGAAGAGCCAATAACAACCCAGTGCTCATCCAATGAAAAGGCTGTAGAAGCTGCTGATGTTGTTATGCCTCTATTCCATGTACCTTTCCTGCTCAGGCTCATTATATGGTAATGAAGTTGGTGGCAAAATCGAAAGCTCCTTAATACTTCTAAGGCAACTGTTGAAATAGAAAAAGATTAAAAAGAAAAAAGAAAGTAAAAGCATAGCTACCCTAGCCCTTGTAGGTACCTGCTTCCCATTAGCACATATTACCCATATATGTTATAACATATTCATATATGTTATTTTTACCTCACCTTACCAGAAAGTGGGTGCTTGATATATATTGCTAGAGTTACATGAATTCAAAAATAGAAGACACAGGACTATGATAATTCTCCCTGTATCCTGGGAGAAGGAAGTACCTTACTGATGTTCATAATCATAGAAATCAATCAGATGAAAGTTACATTAATCAATTTTCTAACAATATGTGGATTGTTTCTAATCTATTTGAATATAGATTAGAAACTGACGGAGAGAGCTGACCCGCGACCCCTGACTTGTGGGGTGCCGCAGGGGTCGGTTCTCTCTCCACTCCTATTTAACATCTACATGAAGCCACTGGGCGAGATCATCCGTCACCACGGGATGAGGTATCACCAATATGCTGATGATACCCAGTTATACATCTCCGTCCCGGGTGAAGTAAGTGATGCGGTCAATGCCTTATCTCAGTGCCTGGAGGCTGTGGGGGTCTGGATGGGGAACAACAGGCTTCAACTGAACCCTGGTAAGACGGAGTGGCTGTGGATTGATGGCCCCCCTGGATCCGGGAAGTTGTCATCTTTGGTTCTGGGGGGGGTTGCACTACCCCACTCGGATCCAGTGCGGAATCTGGGGGTCCTCCTGGACTCGCGACTCCTGCTTGAAGAGCAGGTGGCAGTCGTGGCCAGGAGGGCCTTTGCACAGCTGCGAGTTGTGCACCAGTTACGCCCTTTCCTGGATCGGGAGGCCCTCCGAACAGTCACTCACGCCCTTGTCATCTCCCGTATAGACTATTGTAATGCGCTCTACATGGGGCTACCCTTGAAGAGTATCCGGAAGCTTCAGCTGGTGCAGAATGCAGCGGCGCGAGCAGTTATGAGTGCCAGAAGATCGGCACATGTAACACCTCTGCTTCGCGAGCTGCATTGGGTGCCAGTTTGCTTCCGGGTCCAATTCAAGGTGTTGGTGATTATCTTTAAAGCCCTACATGGCATAGGACCAGGGTACCTGAGGGACCGTCTCGTCCCGATAACGTCGACCCGCCCCACCCGTACATGCAGGGAGGGCATGCTTCGGACCCCCTCAACAAGACAATTCCATCTAGCGGGGTCCAGGAGGCGTGCCTTCTCTGCGATAGCGCCCGCCTTGTGGAATATTCTGCCCCCGGAGGTGAGACTGGCCCCCTCCCTCCTGGCCTTTCGGAAGGCCCTTAAGACCTGGCTTTGCCACCTGGCCTGGGACGACGGAGGTGGTAGTGCCTCCTGGGGTTGGCTTGCCCCATAGCTCTACTATCTATTCTGCGGGTCCAAGCCCATCCTGGATTTTATTTTATTATGTTTTGTTTGTGTTTTTAGATATTTTGTATAGTTTTAAATTTTTATTTATTGTAACCCGCCCAGAGTCCCTTGCATGGGAGATGGGCGGGGAATAAATTTGAATAATAAATAAAATAAATAAATAAATATCTATTTGTTTCTGATCTATTTGAATCATTGGCTCAATATGAACAATAAAGTCAATTTGATTTCATTGGCAAATCTCACTAAGGTGCGCTATAATGTGCACATGCATACACGCAAATCATAGACAATTTTCAAAACTCATTTAAATCTCAGTATAACTTGAAAAACAAAGAAGACACCCCCCCAGCCCCAGCAACCTCCTCTGTTTTACTGCCTGCTTTGGCAGGGAATTTTTTGTTCTGGCAATTTACAGTATCAGTAGGATCCTTTCCTTTCCTTTCCTTTCCTTTCCTTTCCTTTCCTGTCCTGTCCTGTCCTGTCCTGTCCTGTCCTGTCCTGTCCTGTCCTGTCCTGTCCTTTTTCTTTTTTCTTTTAAGATCAAAAAAAAAATTTGTCAGATAGGACAGGAATGTACTTACTTTTTCCTTTAACTTTTGGGGAAAAAAACAGCTCACAGCTCAGCTGTTCCTCTTTACCCAAAGATTCCATCCAGATTTCCTCTAGGATGAATATCCAAAATCTGTTCTCAGAGAAAATCCAGATGAATTCTTTTACAACCCTAATTATAACTTGGGCAGGGGGTGGAGCCATCTAAAGTGAAATCACATTAAGTCTTTTGTATGTATTAGTATAAGCTAGGACTGGGCATTGTTCCCTTTGATTTTTTATTATTTTATTCAGCAGACATGAGCCTATGGATGGAGGAAGAAAAGAACACACACACACAATGTATATGGCTACCTATCTCACAAAAGTGGCTCTGGGTAGAATACAAAAATTAAAAACAACAATAATTTAACAACAAATATCATTCCCAAAGTCACAAACAAAACCCAACTCATAAAAAACCCAACATTAACCAACAGCATTGCTTAGGCAATCCAGCCCAAATACCTGGGAGAACAGCCAGGTCTTTTTTTTTTTTAATTTTTTTTATCCCGCCTTTATTATTTTTATAAATAACTCAAGGCAGGGAACATGCCTAATACTCCTTTCTCATCCTATTTTCCCCACAATCACAACCCTGTGAGGTGAGTTGGGCTGAGAGAGAGTGGCTGGCCTAAAGTCACCCAGCTGGCTTTCATGCCTAAGGCGGGACTAGAACTCACTGTCTCCTGGTTTCTAGCCTGGAGCTTTAACCACTAGACTTAACTGGCTCTCAATGCCTTAGGAAGGTTAATGGGGTTAGGGCCATCCAGAGGGATGCTTTACATAGAAGCAGGCACTGCCACAGGGTCTAACAAGATGACATTTTTTAATGGAAGGGACCCAAAGCATGCCCTCCCTGCTACATGCAGTGGGATGAGCAGAGAGAATGAGGGATGGGTGATCCCACAGATAACCTGGCCCTATACTATGGAGGGCTTTACAGGAGACAACCAGCACCTGAAACACACCCAGAAGCCCACTGGAAACCAGTGCAGCTCACAGAGCAGTGTTGTTATATGAATATCATAAGAAACACCAAAAACTGTCTGTGTCACTGCATTCCGGACTAGCTGAAGTTTCCAAATGCTCTTAAGGACAGTCTCATGTACAGCACATTACAGTAATCCAAAGAGGAGATGACTGAAGCATGAGTCACCAATGACAAGGCACCCTGGTCCAGGATCAGGCACAGTTGTTACACAACAAATTTATGTGACGGTCCTCCTAGCCACATCTGCCACCTGCCAGTTAGGCAGTAGAATTACTGGAGAGGAGGAGGAGGAGGAGGAGGAGGAGGAGGAGGAGGAGGAGGAGGAGGAGGAGGAGGAGGAGGAGGAGGAGGAGATGAAGACGTTGTGGTGGTTGTGGTTATAGCTGTGGTTGTGGTTGTTGTTCCTGATCATTATTAGTTGCCATGAAGTGAAGCTTCATCTTTTCCTCACACATGAATTTCTGATTGGTCATTTGTGCTTTCCCCAACTTCTTCTTTTGGTCATTTACTTTCCCCACCTTCTTGATTGGTCATTTGGAAAAGTTCTTCCCTCCCTCTCTCTCTCTCTCTCTCTCTCTCTCTCTCTCTCTCTCTCTCTCTCTTTGCAAAGAGATAAACAACTCTGCAAATTTGCATAACTGCATTTACAGTTATAACTGATTACCTCAAAATTTTTATTTGTTCCATTCACCACTTTCTATAGGAAGAGAAACTTCCTACTGGTGTAGAAATTATATATTGAACAGATGGAAAGCTTTTTAATCTTAGTAGGCTGAAAGCAAAAAATAAGGTAATTACAACTTCTGTTATAGAACTTCAATATGCTGATGATAATGTAGTCTGTGCACACTCCGAGGAAGATCTTCAAACTACCCTAAACATCTTTGCAGAAGCATATGAAAAGCTCGGCCTCTCGATTAACATTAAAAAAACCAAAGTGCTTTACCAGCAAGTTCGAACCAATCCCTCCGCAGCGCCATCAATCCAGCTTAAAGGTGTGTCACTAGAAAATGTCGACCACTTTTCTTATCTCGGCAGCCATCTATCTACAAAAGCCGACATCCATGCTGAAATTCAGCATCGCCTGAGCTCTGCGAGTGTAGCTTTCTCCCGAATGAAGCGTAGAGTGTTTGAGGATCGGGACATTCGCAGGGAGACCAAAATGCTTGTTTACAAAGCCATTGTACTACCAACCCTTCTGTATGCCTGTGAAACATGGACCCTCTACAAACGCCACCTCCAACTTCTTGAAAGATTCCATCAACGCTGCCTCCAAAAAATTCTGCAAATTACTTGGGAAGATAGGCGGACTAATGTTAGCGTATTAGAAGAAGCGAAAACCACCAGCATTGAAACAATGATCATCCAACATCAACTTCGCTGGACCGGTCATGTTGTTCGAATGCCTGACCATCGTCTTCCAAAGCAGCTACAGTACTTTACTCCCAACTTAAGAATGGAAAACGGAATATTGGTGGACAGCAAAAGAGATTCAAAGATACTCTCAAAGCTAATTTAAAAAAATGTAATATCAGCATTGAGAACTGGGAAGCCCTAACTCATGAGCGTTTCAATTGGAGGTCAGCCTTTATTAATGGCGCTATGGACTTTGAAGAAGCACGAGTACAGAGCGAAAGGGAGAAAAGAGCTAAAAGGAAGGCACGTCAAGCAAACCCTCATCATGACCATCTCCCACCCGGAAACCTATGCCCTCACTGTGGGAGGTTGTGCGGATCCAGAATTGGCCTTTATAGCCACTTACGGATCCACTGTTAAAATTTTACCTTTGGAAGACAATCTTACTCGGCTACGAGTGATCGCCAATGATAGCCCCCAGTTGAGTTTTGAGTTTTCTCAGAGGCCAATTCTCCATTTTATGAAAACGGTTTCTTGCCTCTACTTTGTCATTCATTACAATTTATAGTTAGCATAATATTCACTCCAACTTCATTACTCTATTATTTTTAAGAGGTCCTTAATTCTTTGAAAAATGCATTTATTCTTTTAAGAATTTTAACAAGGGAGCATGTGTAAAATTAGATCAAAAAGCATGTTTCAAGAGCAATATACTTCTTGGCATTCATTTCTCCCTGAAAACCCACCTCCAAAAGCAAGCTAAAATAACTTTTCAAATGTTGACAATGCAAAAAAAAAATGCAGGCAGCAGGGTTTCAATTTGAAGAGATCAGAATGCACTTTTCCCCCATCAAACCATGATGCTATTTCAGGTTTCATGAAGGGACATTGGAAAACTGCTTTAGAAGCAGGTGATCTGAAATAGCTTCTCTTTTTTAACTGATTCTCTGCCCATATATTCTAAAAAGCTATAACCACTTTGGAAGGAAATTTGGCACATACTGATGTAAACATTTCAGGCTCGTTCTACAGCAGTCTGTATGATGAAGAATATAATAGCCACAGAGATGCATGAGACTCCTTCAGCCTAAGAACAATCACATTTTAGCTAGAATCTTGGTTACTTTGAACATAGGTTTCTAGCAAGCCGAGCTAGCTGGAGCATTTTAGAGAGCTTATTCGCTCTTCGGGTGTCTACAAAACATATATAGAGAATTACTTCATTCTACATTTGATATGTTTCTATCATATTCCCATCTCCACTGCAGATGCATATGACAAAATAACTTCAGAGCAGGGATAGGCTCTGGAGTTATAGTCCTTTTCTGCTTAAAATTCTGAGATAATCACTCTGTAAATGCTTAGAATGAAAGGACTACTAGAATAAAATCTGGTAGTGTTTGGTTGGCTGTATTTTCTCATATATATTTTCTTGATTCTACTATAATAAAGATGAAAAATGTGTAATAATAATGAAAAGAAGAAATTTCACACTAGCATTTACAGATATTTTAAATACCACTTTATTTGGCCTCCCAAGTGGGTTTTTTTCTTTTTAATACTGTAACTAAGTCAAAATATTAAATTTATTTTGTACTTGATTCATCATGAGAGGATGGAATATCAGGATCTAATGGACTATACTGGAACAGAATATATATGTGAACTTCACTTAACAGCAAAGTACTTGGAAGGTCCATTCTCCTTTAAATAATGCTTACCTCTAAAGTGGTGGTCTTTCTCTATTACTAACTTAAAATATTTGGCTAGAAGTCTGAAAGAAAGAATTTAGGAACCAGAGTTGCCTACTGTTTGTCAGAATATTTTAATGTGAATATTATGATGAATCAACTGAAAGTAAATTAATCTCAAGAAATTTGGTTAATATTTTCATTGCTTTTGAAAGAAATAATTCATATGTAATTATGTTTTTTTAAGTTTTATAGAAATAATTTAGTTATGAGAATAACTAAAGGGAGTAAAAATAAATACATAAATGTCCCTCAGCAAACCTGTATTTCTGTTGCATAACCTCATGCAACTTCCACACTGAATTCTAGAATAGATATTTCCAGTGGTAAAATGAAGTCTCCTTTTCAGATCTAAGTCTCCTTTTCAGACCTAAAATTCATGGAAACTGGGGGTAAGGCTGCTTTCTCTCTCATTCTGAGTTCTCCAAATATTCATTAGAATGATTATAATTGTTCAATGTATCTTTAGTGTGGTAAGCAACAGCTTTCTAATTCCCCATTCCTTATATTTCTTGGGGCAGAAGGTTGGGAAAGGAAAGTGATTAGCTAGAAATCAATCAACCAGCAAGAACAAGAGCTGTTTTGGTAGGCAGGCAGGCAGGCAGGCAGGCATTTGCTCACTTGCTAAGATTTGTATACTGCTCAGCTCCAAAGACTCATCAGTTGCAGCTATAGGCCAGATACCATAGATTATTTATCTGCCTCAAGAAAAAACAGTTCTGCCTATTTTTTTGCTAAATCCACCAATAGAATGTTCTACCTATATCTGAACAATTCCACCATCACAACGTTTAGGCCAGAAGCTCTGCCAGCATAGCAGGGCTTCTAAATTTGATTGTCCCTTAGAATGTGGAATCTACAGTAAGTGTAAGGCTGAACTGTGAAATAGTAGAAAAGAATTTCAAGTGATGGAAGATAGACTCCTTTTCATAAAAGGAGTAAAATGTAAATCCCAAGAAGAAAAGAAATGATTGATTTAGAACTAGGTGAGCCATCATTAACTTATCAAATAAAGCTGCAGACATAAATCAATTCCACTACTTAGACAATGATAAATCAAATAAAGCTCAGAAAGGAGTTATTGATTTGGTGTCCATCACTCAAAGACTCCTCATTTGATTCCTTGGCCATCTGCCTAATTGAAATGAAAATTCTGATAACTTTTTTGTAAGCCCTGTTCCTGTTGACTTTCATAAAACATTATTCAATCAAATACAGATGGTATATGACCCATGCTTGCCTAAGAGTGCTATCCACATGGAATAGGTTTTAGAGTGATACATTCTGCACTATAGTATACAAGATGCTTCTGTTTAAACGTCGTCTTACTTGACCTTTGATGGGTAAGGCTTTTGCACAAATACTCCTCTAGTTTCAGGTAATGGTTTAGTTCAGTGTCTATAGCCCATTAAACACAGAGAAAGAAAACCCAAACATTTAAATGATTTTTGACAGCTACCTTTCAAACATATTTGTGCCTTGATTTTTGCATGTGGCCTTAATCATTCTCTTTTACTCTGTCTTCAGGTTGTAATTGTAACTGTCCATAATGATTTAGGGTGTGCTAGAGATATTGTGGAGCATATAATATTTCAATATAACCACATTATCTGGCCTGTGATTTGATAATTCATGATGTAAGTGATATGAAAATCATTGTTGACATATTCAGCATAAGGTATGATAGATATTGGCCATGTATATGTGCTTTCTGTGTATTTTTAGTAAGTTGCTGGCAATAAAAGGAACTGTTAAAGATGATAGCTTGATACTTCAGCATATTTGAGACTTATGTAGTTGTGTTAATTCTAATAACATTTTTGAAACTGATATTAAAAGAAAATATCTCTCTGCTAATCTCAACTCACTCCATGACCATACTTTATTTATTTACTAGATTTATATTCTGTCTTTTACTCAGGAGCTGATGGCAGCATACAGAGCAGCCCCTCTTCCTATTTTTCTCCACAACAGCAACCCTGTGAGGTAGGTTGGGCTAAGAAAGAATGGTTGGGCGAAAGTCAACCAGTGATTTTGATACAGGATAATAAAACAAGGCTCCCATGATGTGTGTGCACTTATGGACTCTATTGGTTCTCTTTTTCTTTGTTGCTGCTCTGTTCCTGCTGCTGCTCTACACTAGCATCTCTATCAGAATCCTCCTCCCTCTCTCCCCACATCTATCATGCCTGGACTTGCCTGAGTCCCATATCATCATTTTTCTATGAAGATTCAGTAGTGGTACATTTTCAGTCCCTCTGTCTGCCAATTCTATGTTTACTGAAGGATAAATTTTCCCTTCAAATAGAAATTTAGCTCTAAATTCTACATATCACTAGAACATATATCCAAAGCCTTTTATAAGATGTCCACTTTGAATGTCGATTTCATGCTTAAATGTTATTGCTTGATCTTTTTGTCATATCTGACTATTTGATTGCCAGCTAAATGGATCTCGTCATCTCAGAATCCTGTAAACACTTTGCTGGGACAGAAAAAAATATCTGGAATGATAAAATAAGACTCCCCTCTGCATCATATTCCAAAAAGGGGAATCTTAAAACAGCAGGTACTAAGCCAATGTACAAGAAATGTCCATGTCAAGGGTATAGATGCCTGATGAATGGTACCAAATTGTCTGTACACTACTGGTATGGATCACAGGTCAAATGCAACCATCTAAAATGTTGTATGTGAAATAAGACAGGGACAAAAAACCAGATTGTCTCATAAGCTGGGTTAATAAAAATAGAAAGGCTACTAGGCCAAAACGTGCACTAAGTCTAAGAGAAGTGAATCACCTCCTTGAAGATCTGCACCTGCCTAGGAATCAAATAAAATGTGTGTTAAAATGACTAGATGATATGGCAGTTGCTGCTAAAACAAGCATTACTCTTTATTTCGACGTGTGGAAATAAGTGAGGATCTAACTTACAAAACATATTTTAATATGGGCTCGGTACTCTCTCCGCCTCCTTTTTAACATCTACATGAAACCGCTGGGAGAGATCATCTGACACCACGGGGTGAGGTATCATCAATATGCCGATGATACCCAGTTGTATATCTCCATCCCGGGTGAAGTAAGTGATGCAGTAACTGTCCTGTCCAAGTGCCTGGGGGCTGTAGGGGCCTGGATGGGGAAAAACAGGCTTCAGCTGAACCCTAGTAAGATGGAGTGGCTGTGGATTAATGGCTCCTTGTCTTCTGGGAAATTATCATCTTTAATTCTGGATGGGGTTGCACTACCCCAGACAGATCCGGTGCGTAACTTGGGAGTTCTCCTGGATTCACGACTCCTGCTTGAAGAGCAGGTGGCAGTCGTGGCCAGGAGAGCTTTTGCACAACTTCGGGTTGTGTGCCAGTTACGACCCTTCCTGGAACAAGAGGCCCTTCGAACAGTCACTCATGCCCTGGTTATCTCTCACATAGACTACTGTAATGCGCTCTACATGGGGCTACCCTTGAAGAATATCCGGAAGCTACAACTGATCCAGAATGCAGCTGCACGGACTGTTTTGGGTGTCCCAAGGAGGACTCACGTAACACCTTTGCTGCGCGAGCTGCACTGGGTTCCAGTTTGCTTCTGGGTACAATTCAAGGTGTTGGTTATCACCTTTAAAGTCCTACATGGCATGGGACCAGGATACCTAAGGGATCGTCTCATCCCCATCACTTCATCCCATCCCACCCGGGCATGCAGAGAGGGCATGCTACAGACCCCATCGGTTAGGGAGTTCCACCTAACGGGGTCTCGGAAGCGTGCTTTCTATGCTGTTGCCCCTGCCCTTTGGAACATTCTGCCCCCGGAGATTAGACAGTCCCCCTCACTCCTGGACTTCCGAAAAAGACTCAAAACCTGGTTTTCTCAATATGCTTGGGGTCAGAAGGAGATTGGAGATACCTGGAGATGGCTAGCACCTTAGATTTGCTCTGAGGAGCCCTTTTTATAAACTTAAGAATACTCTGGCTTTGGATTCCATTTTATTCATTATATTTTAAATTAATACTTATTATGTATGTTATTTTATTTATAAATGTATATTAATGATTTTAATTCTGTTGTAAACTGCCCAGAGTCCCCCTTGGGGGAGTTGGGCGGTGATAAATCCAATAAATAAATAAATAAATAAATAAATAAATAAATAAATAAATAAATATCTCAAAAAAGAATTATTGTTTTCTTCTATCAGAAGAAATCTGGTAGCAACTTTTCTGACAAATAAACTTTATTAAGGCATAGCTTATTGTGAGCTACAGTTTACTTTATCAGATGCAAAGAGTGCCAAATTCAAAAGAACATGATTATACCTGATAAATTTCCTTTACTATTTTGAATTGTAACAGTTTTTATGGGACTATGTTTTATTAAGTAGAAATCATTAATTTTTATTCAATACCAGTTTTGTTGTTTATTCGTTCAGTCACTTCCGACTCTTCATGACTTCATGGACCAGACCACGCCAGAGCTTCCTGTCAGTCATCACCATCCCCAGCTCCCCCATGGTCGAGTCCGTCACCTCCAGAATATCATCCATCCATCTTGCCCTTGGTCAGCCCCTCTTCCTTTTGCCTTCCACTTTCCCTAGCATCAGCTTCTTCTCCAGGGTATCCTGTCTTCTCATTATTTGGCCAAAGTACTTCAGTTTTGCCTTTAATATCATTCTTTCAAGTGAGCAGTCTGGCTTTATTTCCTGGAGTATGGACTGGTTTGATCTTCTTGCAGTCCGAGGCACTCAGAATTTTCCTCCAACACCACAGTTTAAAAGCATCTATCTTCCTTCGCTCAGCCTTCCTTATGGTCCAGCTCTCACAGCCATAGGTTACTACAGGGAATACCATTGCTTTAACTATGCGGACCTTTGTTGTCAGTGTGATGTCTCTGCTCTTAAATATTTTATTGAGATTTGTCATTGCTCTCCTCCCAAGAAGCAGACGTCTTCTGATTTCCTGGCTGCAGTCAGTGTCTGCAGTAATCTTTGCGCCTAGAAATACTGTACAAAGTCTGTCACTGCCTCCACTGTTTTTGATCATACCCATTTTTGCCTGGAATTTACCTCCAATGTTTCTAATTTTCTGGAAGAGGTCTCTTGCCTTTCCTATTCTATTATCTTTTTCCACTTCCGTGCATTGCTTGTTTAAAAATAATTCCTTATCTCTTCTGGCTAACCTCTGGAATTTTGCATTTAATTGGGCATATCTCCCCCTATCACTGTTGCCTTTTGCTTTCCTTCTTTCTTGGGCTACTTCCAGTGACTCAGCAGACAACCATCTTGCCTTCTTGGTTTTCTTGCGAACTTCTATCCATAGTTCTTCCGGGACCCTATCTACTAAATCTAGTCCCTTAAATCTATTTTCACCTCCACTGCATATTCATTAGGAATGTTAGTGAGCTCATATCTAACTGATCTGTGGGTCTTCCCTATTCTCTTTAGTCTGATGATGATGATTATTATTACTACTACTACTACTACTACTACTATTAAAACTTTTATAACTGTTAAAATCAAAGAAAAGTTAGTACAGATGACAGTATGCCTGATCAAAACTAAAGTATGGTAATTTTACCTGGTTGAAATCAGTAAGTTTTTATATGCTCTGCTGGCATTATGTTTCTCTTATCTTAACGTGTAAGAGAAACAGACTGATTCTCAACCTTGTGGCAGGGAAGTTCTGGTATCAACTATTATATAATTTAGGCCTAATTAAATAAAAATGTAAACTAAAAGGACATAATTTTTTTGTATATTTGTATGGTTCAAATTAATTGCATGCAGTTTAATAGGGATATAAAAGAAAAAAAATGATTTGCCAAAACAGATTTCCATCATGGCTAGAATAGGCTCTAGTGAACAAAATCTGCTAGCATGCATTATTTTCTGCTTGAATACATTAAAAATCATATAGTTGATAGCTATATTTTTGAACAGTGGAGAATACCTGTGTTTTAAAAAAGCACCTATTTTAAAAATGCAGGGAAAAAATATAGATTAGAGATAATTGTTCTTTAAATTAGTTATGATTGTTTAGAATAATAAATACTGATTAACAAGACTCTATTTTAAATGCAAGTTAATTAACAGAATTCATTAATATATGAAGACAGTGATATTGGAATACTGATATGGACCTGATCTAGTATGATCTGCGGATCCCTAAATTTTTGCTTCTTTGTTGTAGCTGACAGGTTGTATGTTTTGAGCATAAATAAAGTGTTTTGTTTTTTGTTTTGTTTTTTGCATTGAAAAAAAGTATCATAAAAATGTTCCCTAACTAACTGGCTGAAGTATCTCTCACAATGAGACCTGTTCCTCTTCTCTCTCTGAATAGAAAATAATACTAGAGCTAGTTTGGTCTAGTGGTTCAGGTGCTGGGCTAGAAACCAGGAGTCTGAGAGTTCTAGTTCCGCTTTAGGCATGAAAGCCGGCTGCGTGACTTTGGGCCAGTCACTCTCTCTCAGCCCAACTCACCTCACAGGGTTGCTGTTGTGGAGAAAATAGGAGGAGGAAGGAGTATTAGGTATGTTCGCCACCTTGAGTTATTTATTAAAAAAAAAAAGGAGGGATAAAAATTAAATAAATAAATACGTAGGTGCCTCCTAAGCCATGCTGTCCAGCCTCAAGAGCTCTTAAGCCAAATTGCAATTGTAGCTTATCTTGAACCACTTTCTCAAACTGCATTTTAAATTACAGGAAGTTTTAAAAAGTGGTTTGGTACCGTCAAATGTTTCTGGGAGTGATTTATAGAAACTCTCTACCTAGCAAATCAGTGTTGGATAGGAACATTCTCCCGTACTTTAGAGCAATATTAAGGTAAAGGTTCCCCCCGCACATTTGTGCAGTCGTGTTGGACTCTAGGGGCCGGTGCTCATCTCCGTTTGTTAGCTGAAGAGCCAGCGTTGTCCGAAGACGCTTCCACGGTCATGTGGCCACATGATGTGCGCGGAATGCTCTTACCTACCCACCGAAGTGGTACTTATTAATCTACTTGCATTTGCATGCTTTCAAATTGCTAGGTTGGCAAGAGCTGGAGCTAGTGCGGGAGCTCACTCCGCACGCAGGGCTAGGGATTCAAACCTCCAAACTTGCAATCTTCCGATCGACAAGCCTGGTGTCTTACCCGCTGAGCCACCACGCCCCCAAGCAATAGTACTGTACATTATATCAATTTCTTGGGCTAAAGGTTTTTGATTTTACAGATAAATACACTTTGCGTATGTTTTCGTTCTGTGCTATTCATAAATTTGTAGCTTGCTTTCAGTAATCAATTTTACCTTCTTTTGTTAATTTTTTTCTATATGTAGAGAATATTTTCTGTACCAGAGGGAAATTAAAACAAAAACAAACTACTTACTATTTAGGTTTAGAAATTAAAACAAAAACAAAACTATTTACTTCTATAAATTCCAAGTTTATAATACTAGCAATAGCTAGCATATGAGTGCATAAGATGGCCCCATGTACCTATAAATTGTAAATCTGGAAAGTAGAAGTAAATTTAATACTATCATGTGGGCTATTTGTAAGACGGTGTGTTCCCATTAGCATCAATTAGTATGCTATTTACAAGTAATGGATTTTATTAATAGTGCTAAAGTAACTAAATCAAGACATGTAAGGAGGCATTTAGAGAGGGAGAAACCGAAGGTTCATTGCCTTTTGTGTTAATTTTTACATAACAATGACAATAAAGCAACTAAAAAAGACTAATATTTTCCCTAAATGATCCCTGTAACCTGCCTTTTAGTGATACATTTTACGAGTTTATTGCTAATATTATAGTCTGTCAGGGAATTAAACGTTCTTAAAGGCGAGAAAATCCATACATAATCAGCTTTCCACATGCATATCTCTAACCCAATCCTTCTTGGCTTTCTTTCATATTGAAAAAAATTCAATTTGAAAAGCAAATGCTGCAGGAGATAGAGCACTGAGGGAGTCTTCTGCATAAAATGGAGGATATAATTCTCTCCAATTAAAGCTGATACATATAATTGAAGGTTGCAAGCCCAACAAAGCATCTTTTATAGAAATACTTTAATAAATAGTTATCCATGTAAATGAACATTATTTTCCTTTCCCTCCCTTTGAGCTATTGATTATCATTACAGAACAGCAAATATTAGAGTGTGCACAAAACCTGAACAGGTTGAAACCAACTTTCAGATTGAGTATCTCTGGCTGGTCTCTATATTTGGAATTAAAAGGAAATTGCTGAGCTTCTGAAATAGATTTTTCTGGCCAGCTCTACCACAGACCTGTCAAGGTTGGCTAATCAACCACAACATCATTCCCCTGTAATCTCACCTAGAAGCTGTGGCAGTGCAAATACTGCAATTCTTAAAGAAGGATTTACCTCCCAGCTAGTTCCAGCTGACTCAACACCCCCTGTGCTGCTTCTTATTCACATACAGTGAAACAAAACAAAACTGAGAATTTAATCATCCTGTCTAGTTGGCAAAGCAGCGAGAAGCACATTAGAACCTTTGTTTAGAAAATGCCTTTTGAGGAGATGAGGAAAGAGAGAGAGAAGACTGCTCCAATTCAGCACATAACACAATAGCTTACATAACAATAACAATCAGTTTCAAGGCAAATTGGAGTTGAAGATGAATCTAGGCAAAAGCAATTACAGATTCTCTTTCTATTTTTTCAGTTCAGAGTAAATTGAGAAAATGCCATCCTTCAGGACAGGAAGAGTAACAAACAGAAGTCACAGTGGAAGTGCCTACCCTACCTGGTGCCCTGGTAGTGGAGATCAACTATTAATGACACATCATCACAAACCTGGTGCGGAAGGCATTGATGGGGTGCCATGAGATCTGTTGCCTGACTTCAGCTGCCTCATTTACTATAACAGAAAAGGGCATTTTGTCTCCAAATTCCTTCTACTCATAAACCTAATGATAGAGTCACTTATTTGCAGGAATTATTGCATGGGGCAACTAGATTATAATTAAAACTTTAAAGCAAGTGGCAATATTTTATAGCTGTAAGGTAAAGGTAAAGGTTCCCCCCGCACATTTGTGCAGTCGTGTCTGACTCTAGGGGCCAGTAGCTGTAGGTCTCATTAAATATTTCAGGGAAGGTGAGGGCTGCGAAAGATACAGGAAAGAAACAAAGTGAACATAACTACCAACTTTTAGCAATTATGGTTGGAAGTGGCTTTAGAAGTGGCAAAAAAGAGCTTTGGGATCCACATGTAATCCTGAGATTTCAGGTTGCCCACCCCATTTAAAATAATGGAAAAATGGATCAGTGCAAGTTACTTAAATTTCTAGATTTATACTGTTTCAGTGTATCTTATTCTGCATCATAGATTTGATTCAGTGATGTTACAGTCTTTGGGGTTTTTTCCCCCTTAATTCACTTGTTTTCTTACAATGTTCTGGTCTAGCATATTGACTTTTTATTTAAATGGCACAAATAGAAGCAACTGAATACAAAATGTATAAATTTCATTCTAAACTGTTCAGAAAAAAAGCTATATGCATTAAAATTTTTGATTAGAGTTAGGATTATAGTACCTTTAGATTAGAGTTAGGATTATATTACAAAATCAGTGGGCTCAAGTTTTGTTTTATATACGTACATACAGTATATATACACACACATACATACATACAGTATATATACACACACATACATACATACATACATACATACAGTATATATACACACACATACATACATACAGTATATATACACACACATACATACATACAGTATATATACACACACATACTTACATACAGTATATATACACACACATACATACATACAGTATATATACACACACATACATACATACAGTATATATATTTACGTATACGTATACATACGTGTATGTATGTATGTATGTGTGTGTGTGTGTGTGTGTGTGTGTGTGTATGTGTATATATATATATATATATATATATATATATATATATATACACACACACACACACACACACACATACACACACACTGCTCAAAAAAATAAAGGGAACACTGAAACAACACAATGTAAGTCCAAGTCAATCACACTTCTGTGAAATCAAACTGTCCACTTAGGTAGCAACACTGATTGACAATCAATTTCACATGCTGTTGTGCACATGGAATAGACAACAGGCGGAAAGCATAGGCAGTTAGCAAGACATCCCCAATAAAGGAGTGGATCTGCAGGTGGTGACAACAGACCACTTCTCAGTTCCTATGCTTTCTGGCTGATGGTTTGGTCACTTTTGAATGCTGGCGGTGCTTCCACTCTAGTGGTAGCATGAGACGGAGTCTACAACCCACACAAGTGGCTCAGGTAGTGCAGCTCATCCAGGATGGCACATCAATGCGAGCTGTGGCAAGAAGGTTTGCTGTGTCTGTCAGCGTAGTGTTCAGAGCATGGAGGCACTACCAGGAGACAGGTCAGTACATCAGGAGACGTGGAGGAGGCCGTAGGAGGGCAACAACCCAGCAACAGGACCGCTACCTCCGCCTTTGTGCAAGGAGGGACAGGAGGAGCACTGCCAGAGCCCTGCAAAATGACCTCCAGTGGGCCACAAATGTGCGTGTGGCTGCTCAAACGGTCAGAAACAGACTCCATGAGGGTGGTATGAGGGCCCGACGTCCACAGGTGGGGGTTGTGCTTACAGCCCAACACCGTGCAGGACGTTTGGCATTTTCCAGAGAACACAAGATTGGCAACTTCGCCACTGGTGCCCTGTGCTCTTCACAGATGAAAGCAGGTTCACACAGAGCACATGTGACAGACGTGACAGGGTCTGGAGACGCCGTGGAGAACGTTCTGCTACCTGCAACATCCTCCAGCATGACCGGTTTGGCAGTGGGTCAGTAATGGTGTGGGGTGGCATTTCTTTAGGGGGCCGCACAGCCCTCCATGTGCTCGCCAGAGGTAGCCTGACTGCCATTAGGTACCGAGATGAGATCCTCAGACCCCTTGTGAGACTATATGCTGGTGCGGTTGGCCCTGGGTTCCTCCTAATGCAAGACAATGCTAGACCTCATGTGGCTGGAGTGTGCCAGCAGTTCCTGCAAGACGAAGGCATTGATGCTGTGGACTGGCCCGCCCGTTCCCCAGACCTGAATCCAATTGACCACATCTGGGACATCATGTCTCGCTCCATCCACCAACGCCACGTTGCACCACAGACTGTCCAGGAGTTGGGGGATGCTTTAGTCCAGGTGTGGGAGGAGATCCCTCAGGAGACCATCCGCCACCTCATAAGGAGCATGCCCAGGCGTTGTAGGGAGGTCATACAGGCACGTGGAGGCCACACACACTACTGAGCCTCATTTTGACTTGTTTTAAGGACATTACATCAACGTTGGATCAGCCTGTAGTGTTCTTTTCCACTTTAATTTTTGAGTGTAACTCCACATCCAGACCTCCAGGGGTTGCTTACATTTGATTTCCATTGCTTTTTGTGTGATTTTGTTGTCAGCACATTCAACTATGTAATGAACAAAGTAATTAATACAAATATTTCATTCATTCAGATCTAGGATGTCTTATTTCAGTGTTCCCTTTATTTTTTTGAGCAGCTTATATAAAGAAAAATTAGAATATAATGAAGAGAAAAATATGTAAAGAAGTGACTTCCAACCTTCATCACAACACTCTTTACCCCCTCTAAGGTTACTGTCCTGTTCCAACTAAGGCCCAATGCAGGAAGAAGTGGAATAACAATCTTTATTTACAATAATGTACACAATAATGCTTTAAATAAGCAGATGGTCCATACACGCAGGTTGTACTAGCCCAAGGCCTCCAAGTGCATGGGAAGCCACCATGTGGCAGCAAGATAAGTCCTTGGAAAGTCTGGTGTAGCCGCAAGTCAGGACTTGAACCCAGGGCCTGGTGCAGTGACTAGGCAAGGCGTGAGCTCAGGGGCTAGTGTGGCAGCAAGGCAGTGCTTGGAATCAGGGACAGGCACGGCAGCAAGGTGAGGCTCAAGATCGGAATCTGGCACATCAACATGGCAAGTCTTGGGAGTAGGGACCGGCACAGCAATAAGGCAAGGCTTGAAATCAAGGTCCAAAGCAGCAGCAAGGGACAGCTTGGAGTCCAGGACCGGCATGGCACCAAGGCAAGGCTTGAGTCCCAAATCCGGCACAGCAGCAAGGCAAGGCTTGAGTTCAGGGTCCGACGCGGCAGCAAGACAAGGCTTGAGTTCAGGGTCCGACGCGGCAGCAAGGCAAGGCTTATAAGGTTCAGGGTCCAGCGCAGCAGTGAGGCCAGGCTTACAATCAAGGACCGGTGCAGCAGCAAGGCAAGGCTTGAACTCACAGTCCAGCACAGCAGAAAGGCAAGGCAGGGAGTCTGGTTCCGGCGCAGTGGCAGGGCTGGGCTTGGCAACGAGGCCTGGGGCAGCAACAAGGCAGGGTTCAAGGTTGAGGTCTGGAGTGGCAGCAAGGCAAGCTCGGGAGCAGGGTCTGGCAGGGTCTAGAGGCGTTGGTATTGGGCAGCTAGAACGGTTGTCTCCGGCAACCTGTGCAGGCTTCATATGCTTTTTATTCTTTGGGTTTTCCCGCCATTTGCATGTGAGAGCCAATCGTGCCTCACACTGCTCGGCCTGTCTTTCCAACCTCCTTTCTCATGTGCTGATAGGTGGAGGTGGTTCTTCCTCCTGGCTGTTCCATATCAGCAGCTCCAATTCTGATCCACCACCTGGTTTGAATTTCGTGCCTTCCCAGTTCTTTCCTGCTTTTTCCACTACTGGCCTGTCCTCCTAAGACTTGGACTCAGCCTCCATCCTGACAGTCACAAAAAATAATCTCTTCATCGCATATCCCATTCCTTATGTATAAGGAAATCCATAAAACATCATATTTTCAGTCCTGGTGTCAGCAGAATATCCATAAAGGGTTGCCAGAAGTAACAACATATCTTGTTTTAACGTTGATCAAATAAACCAACGTTATATTCCTTCCTTTTACTTCTAACATTCTTAATCTTATGGTTTTATTGGACTCTTCAGTGCATCAAAAATTGGAATTTGTTTATCTATGAGGAGCTTTGGCAATCTTGTGCCTGGATCACTGTAAAAAATGTAATTATGTACTCTTGGAAGGATAGGTATGCATGAACAAAATTTTACTAACTAGAGCCTTTGAACTGAACCTTTTTTTTTAACAGTTGCAACATTTATATAAACATGATTGTATTATTTTTGATGCTAAAGAAAACTAGAGAAAATGTTAATGGTTTTATTTGATTGTGTTGTATTTTACTTTCTTTTATTTCTTTTTCTTTTCTTTTTTATTTTTATTAGTCAAATTTATCACCGCCCATCTCTACAGCAGTAGACTCTATTTTCATTTTATTTCTCTATTGTTCAGATATTCTCCACCTACTTTCATTACTCATAAGTTACTCTTATATTGGTATAATATACATATTTACAATTGCAAGAGTTGACATGTCCAGGATTCCATAATTCAGCTAACCTATTGTCATGGAAAAGCTGCTCTCAATTGCTCAATGCAATGAATACTTAATCTAGTGTACAGCACATTTTTAAGAAAGTATGTTTTCAGAGGTGAATGTCTATATTTTGTTTAGTACTAGATCACTGAAATAACTCTTGATATATTTCTGTAATAAATATTTATTCTGTAATAAATAACTCTTGATATATTTCTGTAATACTTTTAAGAATGTATAAGTGCATCCTTTAAAAAGAAAGAAAAAAACATGGATGTTTCATAAATTAGATTCCCCCATGTACTTTTTTATATTTTGTGAGAAATGATGCATATACAAGAGAGAATAAATATATAAAACTTTCTACCCTCTCTACTTTCTACTCTCTAATACTTTTGAAAACTATTTTCAGATTTATAAACATTAACCAAACCTTATTCATTTTTTGATGTCTTGATGAAGATAAAAAGAGAATCTTACCCCAAAAGATTCAGTGATTGAGTAATACTGCCAGTTTGGTCTAGTGGTTAAGGCAACGGGCTAGAAAACAGGAGACTGTGAGTTCTAGTCCCGCCTAAGGCATGAAAGCTGGCTGGGTGACCTTGGGCCAGTCACTCTCTCTCAGCCCAACTCACCTCACAGGGTTGTTGTTGTGGGAAAATATGTCGGGGTCCACGGATGGAGTGGCCTGCTTCTCTCTCCTAGGCACCAGTGATCCAAGTACTATGCAGTAAATAGACTCCAAACAGAAGTTGTATCAAATATACTATTTACTTTATATACATACGTATTTACAGATCACTTCCACAGGTAACAAAATGATACACCATCAACGATACAGCATTCACGAGGTAAAATGGGAATAATGGGAAATGAGAATGTCTCTGCATATATAGTGAACCAGACCAATCACATTATAGGTCACTCTCGTTATTCCAGCAAAGGAGATCGTTACCTTGTCGTGGTGCTGGAGCTTGAGCACCTCAATGAAACCATGAGCTAAACCGTGAAGGGACACCCAAGACGGGAAGGTCGTGGCAGAGAGGTCAGACTAAATACGATCCCTGGGGAAGGTAATGGCAACCCACCCCAGTATTCTTGCCATGAAAACTAAATGGATCAGTACAACCAAAGATATGTTGGTATACCATCGGAAGATGGGACTCCCAGGTCGGAAGATGGTCAAAATGCTACTGGGGAGGAACAGAGGATACGTTCAATTAGCCCCAGATGTGATGACGCAGCTAGCTCAAAGCCGAAAGGACGGCTAGCGGCCGACGGTGCTGGTGGTGAACGACGAATCCGATGTTCTAAAGATCAACACACCATAGGAACCTGGAATGTAAGATCTATGAGCCAGGGCAAACTGGATGTGGTTATTGGTGAGATGTCAAGATTAAATATAGACATTTTAGGTGTCAGTGAACTGAAATGGACTGGGATGGGCCACTTCACATCAGATGACCACCAGATCTACTACTGTGGACAAGAGGACCACAGAAGAAATGGAGTAGCCTTCATAATTAATAATAAAGTGGCTAAAGCAGTGCTTGGATACAATCCAAAAAACGATAGAATGATCTCAATTCGAATTCAGGGTAAGCCATTTAACATCACAGTGATCCAAATATACGCCCCAACCACAGATGCTGAAGAAGCAGAAGTAGATCAGTTCTATGAGGATCTGCAGCACCTACTGGATAATACACCAAAAAGAGATGTTATTTTCATTACAGGAGACTGGAATGCTAAGGTGGGTAGTCAGACGACACCTGGAATTACAGGTAAACATGGTCTGGGAGAACAAAATGAAGCAGGACATAGGCTGATAGAATTTTGCCAAGACAACTCACTGTGCATAACAAACACTCTCTTCCAGCAACCTAAAAGACGACTTTATACATGGACTTCACCAGATGGTCGACACCGAAATCAGATTGACTACATCCTTTGCAGCCAAAGGTGGTGGACATCTATACAGTCGGTAAAAACAAGACCTGGAGCTGACTGTAGTTCAGATCATGAACTTCTTATTGCAAAATTTAGAATCAGACTAAAGAGAATAGGGAAGACCCACAGATCAGTTAGATATGAGCTCACTAATATTCCTAAGGAATATGCAGTGGAGGTGAAGAATAGATTTAAGGGACTAGATTTAGTAGATAGGGTCCCAGAAGAACTATGGACAGAAGTTCGCAACATTGTTCAGGAGGCGGCAACAAAAAACGTCCCAAAGAAAAAGAAAACCAAGAAGGCAAGATGGCTGTCTGCTGAAACACTGGAAGTAGCCCAAGAAAGAAGGAAAGCAAAAGGCAACAGTGATAGGGGGAGATATGCCCAATTAAATGCAAAATTCCAGAGGTTAGCCAGAAGAGATAAGGAATTATTTTTAAACAAGCAATGTGCGGAAGTGGAAGAAGACAATAGAATAGGAAGGACAAGAGACCTCTTCCAGAAAATTAGAAACATCGGAGGTAAATTCCAGGCAAAAATACCAAGTCATCTTGTCTGCCTCCTGAGGAATCTGTATAATGACCAAGTAGCAACGGTAAGAACAGAGCACGGAACAACGGACTGGTTTAAGATTGGGAAAGGAGTACGGCAGGGTTGTATACTCTCACCCTACCTATTCAACCTGTACGCAGAACACATCATGCGACATGCTGGGCTTGAGGAATCCAAGGCTGGAGTTAAAATTGCTGGAAGAAACATTAACAATCTCAGATATGCAGATGATACCACTTTGATGGCTGAAAGCGAGGAGGAGTTGAGGAGCCTTATGACGAAGGTGAAAGAAGAAAGTGCAAAAGCTGGATTGCAGTTAAACCTCAAAAAAACCAAGATTATGGCAACGAGCTTGATTGATGACTGGCAAATAGAGGGAGAAAAAGTGGAGGCAGTGACAGACTTTGTATTTCTAGGCGCAAAGATTACTGCAGACGCTGACTGCAGCCAGGAAATCAGAAGACGTCTACTTCTTGGGAGGAGAGCAATGGCAAATCTTGATAAAATAGTTAAGAGCAGAGACATCACACTGACAACAAAGGTCCGCATAGTTAAAGCAATGGTATTCCCTGTAGTAACCTATGGCTGTGAGAGCTGGACCATAAGGAAGGCTGAGCGAAGGAAGATAGATGCTTTTGAACTGTGGTGTTGGAGGAAAATTCTGAGAGTGCCTTGGACTGCAAGAAGATCAAACCAGTCCATACTCCAGGAAATCAAGCCAGACTGCTCACTTGAGGGAATGATATTAAAGGCAAAACTGAAGTACTTTGGCCACATAATGAGAAGACAGGATACCCTGGAGAAGAAGCTGATGCTAGGGAAAGTGGAAGGCAAAAGGAAGAGGGGCCGACCAAGGGCAAGATGGATGGATGGTATTCTGGAGGTGACGGACTCAACCATTGGGGAGCTGGGGATGGTGACGGACGACAGAGGGCTCTGGCGTGGACTGGTCCATGAAGTCACGAAGAGTCGGAAACGACTGAACGAATAAACAACAACTCGTTATTCACCAAACCCAACCTAACTCTAAGCACCTGTTGTATGAGTCACACACTGACACATCATTCCTACAACAATGGCTGCTAATTGGGTGACTGTGCAGAATATTTCCCCTTTAACCTAAATATCAAGCCTCTCTGTATAATTTATATCTAGCAGTAAATTCCTGGGTTTATCAAACCCCAACACCCCTTCAATTTACAATAGATATTACATTCAATTGTACAGAATAGAAGACATACACATTTGAGATATACACATCCTATGTCTATCTATGCTTAGAGGCTTTGTCATCACATCTGCTACATTACACTCAGATGGACAATATTGCAAATCTATCAGAGACTCTTTAACAGCATTCCTAACATTATGATACTTGATATCAACATGTTTGCTTCTTGCTCTGATCTTATCACTCTTTGCAATCTGTATACATGCCTCACTATCATCGTATACACATATAGGACCCTCAATTGTTATATTAACATCCATTAACAATTGCCTATACCAAATTAATTCTGAACACAAATCAGATAATGCTGCATACTCCGTCCCTGCCGTTGACACGGCAACTGAACTTTGTTTACGAGACCTCCACCCAATTAAAGTGTTACCAAACATTATTATCAACCCTGTCATTGATTTTCTGTCATGTACATCGTTACCCCAATCACTATCTACATAGCATTTCAATTTCAATGGCTTACATGGTTTTATCAATAAACATTTATCAATAGTCCCCTTCAGATACCTAAACACACCTTTGATACCTTGCCAATGCCTCTGAGTAGGTTTGGTTACATATCTACTCAGAACATTTACTGCGTTCCCGATATCAGGACGCGACCATTGTGCTATATACAATAAACTTCCAATTATTGAATGATAGTGTTCTTGATCACATGAAGTTTGGTCATCATTTCCAGTCTCTGTTTTAACAAAATCTGTTGTCATCGGGGTTGAAACTTCTTTGCAATGTTCCATATTGTTCTCTTTTAGCAGTGCTTCAATTTTCTTCCGCTGCTCTAGAACATAACCCCCATCAACCTTCTGAATACCTATGCCTAGGTAATTCTTAATTTCTCCCAGATCTTTGACATCAAAGTGTTGTTTCAGATTTTCAGTAAATTCAATTACCCTGCTTTGATCTTTCGCTATAAGACACAAATCGTCTACAAATATCAAAAGCAAAATCTATTCATCATTTTCACATTGCTTTACATACAGACATGGGTCAGCTATACTATACTTGAATCCCATTCTTTGTAATTCTTTATCTAAAGTTACATTCCAGCAACGTGCCGACTGCTTGAGTCCATACAATGCTTTCTGCAACTTGTATACCCTTCCTGCAATCTTTGATTCATACCCTGGGGCTTCAATCATATAGATCTTTTCATTCAAATCAGCATGCAAATATGCTGTTGTGATATCATAATGCTGTACTACACAATTCCCAGCTGCTGCCATTGCTAAGGCAAACCTAAATGTCTCCCCTCTTAGTGTTGGTGCAAAAACCTCATCCTAAGTCTGATTCTTTATCTGGGAAAATCCTTGTGCTACCAACCTAGCCTTATACTGAATATCACCATTCACTAAGGTTTTCTTCTTATACACCCATCTACAGCCTACTGCTCTATGTCCCTCAGGCAGCCTAGTAGATTTGAAAACCTTATGAGAATTAATGGCTTTCATTTCCACATCCATAGCAGCTTTCCATCTACTCTGCTTGTGTTGTGGCAACTCCAATACGTCCTTGTAACTACGAGGTTCATAATCAATAAAACACACTTTTACATCATCTGGTGAATAACGTTGAGGTGGTATGCCCTTGTTAACTCTCTCAGATCTGCGCAATACTGTAGCCTCCTGCATCATTGGCACACTAGGAGTTAATTCCTCTTCCTTCTTAATCACATCAGTGGCGTCTCTCCGCTCTGAAAACTCAAAATGTCCCTGACTAGGAAGGTAAACTTCACTACTCCTGTGTAATCTCTGCCAATTGCTGTGCTCACAAAAACTTGCTGATCTAGAGATAACAACTTTCCTGCCATCAGTGAACCTATATCCCTTGGTCCCTGGCTCATACCCCACAAACATCAGCTTCTGTGCTTTTGCCTGTCCCTTCCTACATACTTCCTTGTGCACGTGAACATAGGCAGTGCACCCAAACACCTTCAAATGACCTAATGGTGGCTTCTTGCCATATAACATATAATATGGAGTTTGGTTTACAGATACACTCCATAATCTGTTAATTAAATAATTAGCAGTTAATATTGCCTCTCCCCAGTATCCACGTGATAACCCTGAGTCAGCAATGAGTGAATCCTTTACTGTCTACAATGCCAAATTCCTACGTTCAGCCACGCCATTCTCAGCTGAACTACACGGGTTAGTTCTCCTATGCACAATGCCCCTTCTACGGAGCCATTGCTGAAAACTCCCACTAAGAAACTCTGTACCCCGGTCAGTTTGTAAACTACACACCTTTGTGCTATATCTACGTTCCACAAACTGTACCCAGTTTCTAAACTTTTCAAATGTTTGACTTTTAGCTTTCAATAGGTAACAGAACCCAAATCTAGTGTAATCATCTACAATGACTAAAACATATTTAGCACCCCCTATTGTAGCTGGTAATGGACCAATTAAGTCAGCGTGAACTAATTCAAAATGTTTATGTGACTTCCTATCACTGAATTTGCTCACAGGAAATACTTTTGACTTTGCGACCTTACAAACTGTACAATCCAAATACACTTGGCACTTTTTCAATTCCATTCCAGAACTTGCTTCTGACATCTTTTCAATCACTTTGAAACTCGGATGTCCAAGCCTTCTATGCCATAGGTGCTCACATGAATAATGTGTTGGCTTATTAATTGTAGCTACACCATGGTGGTTGCTGCTTGTCCTGGTTTGAACTATTTCATAAAGACAGTTCTGCAAAATACCTTTGCCACAAACGTTGTTATCTTTCATAACAATACATTCATTATTACCAAACTGTACAGTATGACCCTGTTTATCCAATTGTGACACACTAATTATATTGTACTCCAGTTCAGGTACACACAACATTGATAATTCAATATTTAACCCTGGTACATACACTAATCCCTTACCAGTCACAGATGCAATGCTTCCATTAGCTAGAGTAACATGATCTCTATCAGCCTGCCTAAAACTCTTAAACATCTGTCTGTTATTTCCTATATGCTGACAAGCCCCGCTGTCAAGTAAAAATTGTCCCTTTAAATCTTGAACACTTGAACTAATTAAAGACAGCTGTGCAGCATCTCCCAGCTTGGAGATTTTCAGCTTGGCCTTCGGCTTCCATTTCTTATCACAATCCCACAACAAATGCTTTTGTGACCCACAGTAGAAACATTTTCGCTTTACAAATAATACATTGTTTTGGTTATCAGAACATTCCTTAACAAAAACTCTGTTTTGCTTAGACCTAATTACGTTAGAACACTGCTTTCTTCTTTGCTCTTCTTCCAAGAGCCTGCCAGATAAGTAATTTATGGTCAAATCTTCCTCAGATAATGACCCAAAGCTAATTGCCAAAGTATCCCACATTTCATTTAGAGAACTGAGAATTATATACACTTTATTAGCTTCTGTAAATGGCATATCTCTCTGAGCCAACTCCTGAAACAACTCTGTCATATAATGCAGGTGATCCTTAATATTATCAGATACACCTAATCTGGCATGATAAAGTTTCCTTGTTAGTAAAACCTTACATAACGGTGAGCTTCTTAGATAAACATTCTTTAAAGCTTCCCAACACTTATTGGCTAACTGACAGTCTCTAACATAACATAATTGGCTATCTGCCAGACATAAAATTATGCTTGCCAATGCTCTATCGTCCTTTAGAGCAACTTCTTCATCGTCCAGGTCTGGGTCAGGGCAAAGTACACTTCTCCAAAGCCCTTCACGCCGAAGATACATTTCCATTTTATATGCCCATGATGAATAATTATTGTCATTCAGTCTTTCCAGAGGAAAACCTCCCCCGACTGCCGGCAACATCTTCGCTGTGCTCATCTGTCTTCAGCCCCTTCTGGGCAGACACCGATGATTAAAGACACAGACCTTATCAGAATGTCCTCCAGCTGCAAAACAAGCGTAGGAGAAAAAAATACACATGCAGGCACGGAACCTGTGAAAGCTCCAAATCACTCCAAATAGCCACACGACTCCTGGATAGGCTTCCAAAGCTTCCAGCTCACAGACTGCACACGATCCACCGATCCACAGCCAGTGCAAAGCCTTCCTTCGTCTATGGCTTCTCCGTCGCCTCTGGGCCCGTAACCTGTCGGGGCGCGCGGATGGAGCGGCCTGCTTCTCTCTCCTAGGCACCAGTGATCCAAGTACTATGCTCCATAGACTCCAAACAGAAGTTGTATCAAATATCCTATTTACTTTATATACATACGTATTTACAGATCACTTCCACAGGTAACAAATGATACACCATCAACGATAAAGCATTCACGAGGTAAAATGGGAATAATGGGAAATGAGAATGTCTCTGCATATATAGAGAACCTGACCAATCACATTACAGGTCACTCTCGTTATTCACCACACCCAACCTAACTCTAAGCACCTGTTGTATGAGTCATACACTGACACATCATTCCTACAACAATGGCTGCTAATTGGGTGACTGTGCAGAATATTTCCCCTTTAACCTAAATATCAAGCCTCTCTGTATAATTTATATCTAGCAGTAAATTCCTGGGTTTATCAAACCCCAACAAAATAGGAGGAGGAAGAAGTATTAGGTATGTTCACTGCCTTGAGTTATTTATAAAAATAATAAAGGCGGGATAGAAAATGAATAAATAAATAAATAAATAAATACTGCCAATTTGAAAAGCCTGAAGGAATATTTTTAAAGGATATCTCTCTCTCTCTCTCTCTCTCTTCATGGAAGATAACACAAAGAAAGAAACTATTTCCATTAGCAAGATTAAGCTTGTTGCTGGGATACAATCCACCGTCATACAAACTCACTATCCACATGTCAATCAATGGAAACTAAGCAGAGTTTTGTTTAGCACTTTAATGTTATATATATATATGACATTATATAACATATATATATGAATTCCTCCGTAATTCTGGCCATAACATGCCTTCTCATGCTTAAGCTTGACTGAAGGATCAAAGACCTCATGAGTACAGCAGCTAAGTAAAGTTACTATAATGTACCATGTTAAACTGTACATTGTTTTTCCACTTTGATTCATATTATTGTTTAGCCAAGAGTGTAGCAAGTAGACCATAGGAATCAGAAGGTTAATCTTCTCCTTTCATTATGATCTGTGTGACGTGACAAGCAGGAATTTTATCATAATTTAAAGACAACAAGGATTAGGTGAATGACAGTTGTTTGAAGAGCCTTGGGGAACCTCTTTATCCTACAAAGAAAAGA
Organism: Charina bottae; assembly: GCA_023362775.1. Lineage (NCBI taxonomy): Eukaryota > Metazoa > Chordata > Lepidosauria > Squamata > Charinaidae > Charina > Charina bottae. The sequence continues at coordinate 28,792,259 of JALMGJ010000005.1, forward strand.
CCAATCCATAAAAGCTGTTGCACCTACCTATCTCTTGGGAAGAGTGGTTAAATATGCTATAAAACTCTTAGGAAAGAGCCATAGATGAAACAAGAAAGGGGGAAACATTAACCCAGACTAGTTTTATCAAGGACAATTTTACATGTCATTTCTGTCAGCTTAGCCAGCTGTTGGGCAAAATGAAATGTAAAACTCTTTTTTTTTTTATTAAGTTTTATTAGGTTTTTAGGTATACAAAGCTAAAAGATAAAGATGAAACGGAAAAAGAAATACAAATTAAAAGAAAAGAAAAAGAAAAGTGCAGTAAAGAAAAAGAAAAAAAGAATAAAGAAAAAGACATACACAGAAATTAGATGACCTCCGATCCGTCTATGGTCATAAGAATAAAATAGATAGTTTGTTTTAACATGCTGGCTATTCATATAACATTCATATATTTTTCCTTGTCTATTATGTACTATTTATCTATAATCTAATCAACAAAAACTCCATATTTAGCTTTACTCCTCCTGCTTTTTGCAAATAGTCCATCAAAGATTTCCACTCATTAAAGAATAATAATTAAAATTTTCTTTTAGTAGGCAAATCAATTTGTCATTTTCTGCCATTTCTAGTAGTTTCAACATCCATTCCTGTATTGTTGGTACACTTTAATTTTCCCAAAACTATACATATATAGATATACCCAACTATACTATTATACTATGCATATAGAAATAAAAAGAAAAGGATTTTTCTATTTATACAACCCAGATTCCAAACAAAAAAAAGGAAAAAAATTCTGATTTAATTCTTTTAAGTTATACCCAACCCTACTATTTTTGATCTCTCGCTATAATATTTCTTCAGATTTTGTTCTTTTATAACTTTTCTCACAAAATATCTTGACAGTTTCTTATCCCTAACGTAACGTGATTCAACTCTAAAAATTTTATCTATCTCAGAGTCCATGTCTTCTTCTTCTGTCTCTAAATGTTGAACTAAAGTATCAACTATATATTTTCTCATATTCTCATCTAATTTTTCCAGAGCTCCTATCAAACTCAAAATACATTCTTCTTCTCTCATTTCTGGTAATACAATAGCATCTAAATTATATTCCATAGTAATAGAATCTGATTTAATCTCCAATTTCTTAACCTGGCCTTGTGTCTCTTTAAAATCCCCTGGAAGAATATTTTCAATTTCTTTGACAGTCTGTATTTCATTTCTAAATTCTTTTTCTGAGTCTTCCTTCATCACTTCCATTTTCACTTCTACTTGTTGATCTAAAATATTGTCCATCTTTTTATCTATTTTTATATCAAAAGAAGTAATTAAGTCATCCATCCAGGTAACATTTAAAATATCCATCTTTTCCTCCAAGGCAGTAGTTAAATCATCTATTTTTGGAATCAGTGCTGTAATCGCATCCAATATTTTTCCCATATCTGATGTTGGTACTTCTGAAGATGCAGCCATGGACTCCATTTCCTTATATCTATCCCTCTTCACTCTTGCAACCGCAGTAACCAGGTTGTATATATTATTCCTGTAAAGAGAAAAGAAAAATAACAAAAGACAAAGGAGAACCACTATAAACAATAAAAAAAAGGGAAAAGGAGGGATAAAAAATTATTAGGTATTCAAAAGAAAAAAGGAGGGAAGAAAGGAGAAAAAAAAATCCAAATACAATAAAAAAATAAAAAATAAAAGTAATACTGCTTTTTCTTAATAGATATTGCATAAAAAAAGGGCAAAATGTACTTTGGTAAAATCAACAATTCTCACATAAAAGAAAAATAAAAGATAAAAGTACAACGGGTAAGTCCTTTAGCTGTAGTCAAAATATCCTTGAAAATGTAATAACAATCCAGTTCTCAGGCAAGCTTATAATCACAAGTCCCAAAGAGGAGAGAGAGAGGAAAAAAAAAAAAGAGAAGGGGGGGGGGAATAGGAAAAAGCCCCAACTCCAAATGTCTTCACTCTCCAAGACAAAAAGCAACAAGGAAGTCCACTAAAATCCCAAATAATAAGAAAATTCCCAAAACTGTTTAAAACAAAAATATTCCAAAAATACCCATTATAATCCAAATAATTTCCAAGCGCATTACAGAAAAAAGAAGGGGAAAAAAATACCATTTCAAGATGAAAAACAGAAAGGCAATGAAATAAGATAAAAGGCAGACATTAACCCATTTGAATTCAAAATCCAGAGAGGAAAATAGATTAGCCCCACTTCAGTAAATAAGCCATTCGTTAATAGTCAATGTCACTCCATTTAACTTCCAAGTAAAGTCATTGTTCTTTAAGCTCCCACCGTTTCTCAAGTCGTCTTTAGCAAGAAAGTTACACAATCACCAGCAGCATCGGTCATGTCCATAGAAGGATCTTAGCAGATAATATGTAAAGTTAAAATAAACACAAATATAAAACAATGACTAAAAGTGCTGAATTTAGGTGCTACTCATCTGAAAAGATTTTGCTGTTTCCTGTAGAGCAATAACGATGGTCCTTCCAGTTGCTTTCGTCGCTTCAATATCCTTTTTCCCATGGTGGAAAAACGGGAATTGGGAAAGAGCGATGATCCCAGCGACCCTTGTGGTTTATCTTCTGATCCCCTTCTCTTCAAAGGGGAGGTTTCAGCAGTTTTATTTCTTTAAAAACCGCTGCAAACAGGCAAACAGCTGAGCCGAGCCAGGAGCGCTCGGTTCAACGCACCGGCGTCTTCAGCACCCGGAAGCGCTCTCATGAAATGTAAAA